>JAUPFN010000012.1:39750109-40350109 GCA_036924255.1 Apodemia mormo
GGCTAAACCGCTGAACCGATTTGGATAAAATTTGGTACAAATGTAGTTTGAGACCCAAGAAAGGACATAGGATAGTTCTTATCCCGGAAATCCCACGGGAACGGAAACTATGCGGGTTTTTATTTTAGAAATTTTTCCACGCGAACGAAGTCGCGGGCACAGCTAGTATTTTTATATTCCTCGAGGATATTTTTCCCGCTTCGTATATACATAGATAGGGAAGTTACTGATTTTGCCCCGATTATCGAAAATCGAGTTTTCACCAGATCTCTACATTTTGAGATCCTAGGAACCTTTTCCGACTATTTCACGACTATTATATTTTCACGATAACGTCAACTAAGACTGCGTATGTATGTGCGTGTGTGTATGTGTACGTAAACATTTCATAGCTTTTGAACGGCTTAACCGACCAAAATGCGATTGATGGTACTCGATTGGATTAAATCAATTCGTTCTATGATATTTTGAGAAATTTTGAAAAAAAAAAACTCAAAAAAAATTACGAAATAGTATTTTTTATTAAACAACTTCTATGCGTGACTAATGAATGTAACGATTGAGTTCAAAATCTAATGGCTCTTTTCCTCAATAAACTGCGTCCAATCCATAAATTACATCAAAATCGCTTTATCTATTCGGAAGTCATCGTTGACGAAAAATTTGACAAAAGTGTTTTTTCGACATAGCTTCGAAATTTTTGCCCAATTATTTTTTGCCCTTCTACAATATTTTAGTAATTAAAGACTACGACGAATGCCGTTTCAAAAATTCGAATCAAATTTTCAAAAGATATTACCTTTTAAAATATTAAAATTATATCATATTTTTTTAACAACTTTCAGGCTAATATACCGATTTATTTAAAAATCTAGTCATTTCTTCTTAAAAATCGGCGTCGAATACGGTAAATTGAATTATAATCTATTGATTTGTTCAGGATTTATCAATTTCGTAGGTAATAAAACATTTTAAGCTCAAAAATTGTGTTAAATGGCATTCGGAAGATTAAGATTGATCATTATTTTGAAAATAACCAGCTTTTCATATATTAAAATACGGTCATTTTTAACTTTCGGTTTTTGAACTCTTTGAACTCAACATCTATTCTTAAGTTTTGCTCCTTTAAGCCTAAAATACTTTAATTCAGCGGGACATTTTAGGGATGGCCTACAGGGTTAACCGGTTTCTAGTTTTTTTTTATTGACATAAATAAATGTTCTCCAGTTTTTTGTTAAATTAACTACAACCGATAAAGGCATATTTAATGCCTTTATCGTTTGTAGTTTTTTCACCACACATCTTAAGCTCCAATGCATTATATGACGGATTGGGTATAGTCTATCTCGCTCTCGTAGAGTGAATGGTTGAAAATATTTTTTTTCTTTTTTATGCTATAAATGCTAATAAAATTTCCTTTTTTGAAAAAATCGAATATTACTTGATAATTACAAAATAAAAATACTTTTTTTTTCGTTTAGATGTCACAGGATAAGACAGGGTTCTACTTATATTCCAGGAAAACGATATTCACATATCATTTGTCTAAATGACGACCTGCTTTTACGACTGTGACAAAGTTGAGTTTTCGTTTCAGAACATATTCCAAGGGTGCCTCCAATGAGACCCAACCTAGGCTCAGGGCCGTATCTGAATCACATTTTATATATGCGACATAGAAAAATAAGTATCAAAATGACGTGTTGACTATAAATCTAACGGAAGGTCGGTACAGTAACACATACAAAGGTCAAACAGTTTAAGTAAGTAAAGGGGTATTTATTATATATACGTCTGTTAGAACTTAAATTATTTTGGTCAAGAAAAAACCATTTTGGTGAGCTATATTGTCAGACACTGGAAAACAAAAAAAAGAACGATTCAAACGGAATCAAAATCGATGGTGCTTCTCAATTTTCATTCGTTTGTTCCTTTTGTTTCCATGACCTTCTCTCACTTTATCGTAAGAGCTTGGAAATCATCTAACACCAGATTATTTGTCAAAACAAAACACATAAGTTCAAACGCGTTGAGTTTGTCTTGTTTAGTTTAAAAGATCCTATAGCCACCTTCAAGTGACATCAATAGATTCTTAAAATCAGCACCAAACAGTATACCAAAATAAACCCAATTAACCCATACTCAATGGGCCTGTTTGGTTTAGCGAGAATTCATGGACTTCTTTCAGTTTTATCTTGAGAAACTGGAATGCATTCTGTTGCAAATTCCTTACTAGAACGAACCATATGAACCCCAAATCGCCTGCTTTATCATAGGACCACAGAAATTATCTAACACCAGGGTAACTCTCAAAATAGAACAAATGAGTCCAAACTCGATAGGATATCTTATGGAGTTCTTCCCACTATCATCTGATACCGGAAGCCATTTTGCTTCAAAGACTTTCTCCTTCCTGCTTCATTATAAGACCCTGGAAAGCATCTAGCATTAGAGTATTTGTCAAAACAAAACAAATGAATCTAAGCTCTTGTTTTTTTATATCGTAAAATAGCAAACAAGCTGATAGGTCTCCTGATGGAAAGAGTCAACCATCGCCTGTAGACACAAAAGATGTAAATGATGCTTTGCTATCTTGTGGCGAGGTCTAATGCCACATGCATAAGTTTACCGGCTACCTTACCCTCCAAACCGGAACACGGCATTGACAAGCACTGACGCTATCGCGGTAGGAATAGGTAAGGCGGTGGTACCAGACCCGGGCGAGACAATGCAGAACTCTACCACCTAGTAGCCAGGATGGTAGTCACTCGCATAGCTAATCGGTCGCCTTTTACGACCTGCCTGGCAGAACAGCAGTTGGCCTATTCTTCAAAGGAGCTCGGACCAACACGGGGCTCAATGGTTTTAACTTATTTAGTTCAAAAATTATCATGGTCACCTTCTAGTTTCACCATCAAATCCTAAAAATTATTCAGCACCAAAGTATATGTCAAAACAAACCCAAGCCGCTCACACTCAATGAGTTTATTTGGATTTGCTTATAAGTTCTTATAGACTTTTTCCAGTTCTATTACCAGGCACTGATAAACAACGTGATTCAAAATCCTTGTAAGAATTTACTCCATTTTATTTCAAAGTTCCCATGACTTCCATTATCGGCTCTATTATAAAACCCCAGAAATCGTTTAGTACCAGGATGTTTGTTAAAACACAACAAAAGATCCGAAATTCAATAGATTTATCTTGTTTGGTTTAGAAGTTCCCATGACTACGTTCCAATTCCATCATTAGATACTAAAAATCGTCTAGCACCAAATTGTTTGCAAAAACAAACTGAATTTTTTCCCCACTTGATGGTTTAACCTGGTTTCTTCTTCTTCTTCAGGAGTTCTTGGTTACATCCTTCAGCTCTATCATCAGGCACTGGACGCCATTCCACTCCAAAGTCCTTGAAATAGCGATACAAACTACTTCAAATTCGATGGTATTGCTAATTTTATTCCAAGGTTCCCATAAAGTATTTCCAAATCTATCATGAGACACTGGAAAACGTCTGGCACTCGAGTATTTGTCCAAACAGACCAAATGAGCCCAATTTCGATTTGTTTATCTTATTTAGTTTAGGAGTTCTCATGGTTACCTTTCAGTTCCATCATCAGATCCTGAAAATCATCCAGCACTAAGATATTTGCCAATACAAAACAATTAAGTGCTAATTCAAAAACTTTACCTCGTTTAGTTTAGGAGTTCATTGTAGTTGAACTTTGAATCTGGATTCTTGAAGTTCCAATGTCACTTTTTCGGCTCAATCTTCAGAGCCATATGATCATGATAAAGATCTCACTGTAACAAATGAAATGACTCCAAACTCCACAACATTAGCAATTTCTATCTGTGAGTCACAATTATTACACTCTTACGGCTCCATGTTTAGTTCTTCGACATTATAATATGTAATGGAAAGTAAACATCATCAAAAATCCATCGAGTCCGAACTTGACTATCTTATCTCTTTCTACATTCTACGCGTGAGTTTCGGTAGCACTTTATCAGCTCCATCTTCAAATACTCGTCATCATGAGCACTAATCAAACTTACTATTTATAGCAACCAGACTTAGTCTAAGCAAGATTGTCTTGTTAAAACTCTGCATCAGACAGTTCCAGTCCCTACATATAGGCTACATCACGAGCTCAGTTGGATGGTAGGTAGCATAGTATTTGCATTTCCTTCACAAGTCTGTCAAGTTTTTGCACTAACGGATATCAGAAAGTCGTTAAAAAGTGGCTTGCAATGTTTAGAAAATGTGTTATTTAAATACGAAAATTGCCAGTTAAATAGACGCTGATGATCTTCGAATGAGAATCTCAAAGTATTAGCTCAACGTTACCATGTAATTGCAATATCAACAAAGTAACAGAATACAAAATTTAGTATTGATAAAGCATTTACAAGTTACTTAATTCCTTTCATCAATTTGAAAAAAGCTGGTTAAGCTAAGAACCATCTCGCAAAACAGGACTTTCAACTAAATAAAACCGCAACCAAATCGGACCATCCGCCAGGGCTCCACGATGCCACGGATAGACACACAGATACACACATACACAGATACATAGATCCACAGATACACACCTGAAACTTATAACACCCCTCGTTTTGCGTCGGGGGTTAAAAATATTAAGTAAGTTTGCCAAAAACAACGTAATTTTAGTATTTTAAAAGCTGTGATTTCGAAAATTTGATTCGAATATGATTTTTGAAACGGCATTCAATGTTATTATTTATGTCTAATTTTATTGATAAAAATTTAAAAATGATCGACTATAATAATTAAGGACATTTATAAAATAAGTATTAGCAGTCCAATAGTGACTTCGTCCACGTGATCAAAAACATTACTTCTGTTTGCTCAGTCGGATAAAAAATAACCAATGGAGTGTCAACTCCAGAATAATATAGCTTCTAAAGGTGAAAGGACTATTAAAATCGATCGAGTAGTTTTTGAGTTAAATCGTTGCAAACAAACAAACAATCAAATCTTTCCTCATTATAATATTAGTATAGATATAATTATTGTATAATATCCTCCTCTCTTCTAAAAATACTGAAATGCAAATAAATAAATGTAGTTTTTTTAGTACTAAAATATTGTAGAATAATACCAAGAAATAATTGGTTGATTATCCACAGAGTTGGTTCTAATTCCCTCTATACTTGCTATGTTTAATAATAATGCCACTTTCATTAAGTTTTTTCGAACAAAATTGATTTTTGTGAACCAGGTTTTTATTTGCTCAGTAACCCTGTATGTCAGGTTAGCCTTACTGCAAAGTTTTTAACCTTACTTTGCAAATAACCTATTTAAAACGTTTTGACTGGTTCTCGACGCGGACGTATACGAAAATGGTGGAGGGCTCTACAAACCAGTATAGTAATGATAGTAATTTGTATGAATTTACTGAAAATCTGATATAATGACAACGTTTAATCGTATTTTTTTCACTGCCATACACATTATAAAATTGCAGCCTAACGCCAGTGCTATAGTCAACTAACTTAAAAAAACTATGGAAAAAATTTAGTTTATCGTCATTTTTGCGATATTATTATAAAAAAATAATACTATGCTTCAGTTACGAAGTGAAATATGCGTTGAGTACATAAACTATGTGTGTCCTATACTCAAAGACACATTTTATATTTTGTGTTGTATTTTGTATGCTTTCATATATATATATATATATATATATATATATATATATATATATATATATATATATATATATATATATATATATATATATATATATATATATATATATATATTGCGCTTCAAATTGTTTTTGAGATGAAAAAAATTAAACTAGTCATTATAAATTTGAATTTGGAATACGACTTAAAATTTTTTTGCTATCTTATGAACGTGATGTTATGTATATCTAACATAATACTTCGCAAAACTGTAGATAATTTTTATATAGCAAAGTTAAAGCTTGTTCCTTTGTCAGTTGGCCTAATACTTCTTGATAACCCATCTTTGTACTTTTTGAAATGATAATTGTCACATTAAATAAATGGTAGAGATTGTCTTCCAGAAGTAGAAACAATGACGTAAAGTCGTATTCCAAGCTCGACGTCGATTACACAATCATTTTGGCTGCGATTCGGTACCTTGCACAGGTTGTACCAAATTGATCGTATAACGACTCTATATCGCTTCGAGGATATTCTGTGTCCTCTTTTGTCTTCGGTCAACAATTGCAACTTAACGATCAAAATCGTGACATACTATCTGACCATTCGCATTGTTATTCAAAAATGTAATAACTTGTGCGTTAGCCAGTTCCTTAGCAAGTGTTTATTTGTGTAACAATGTAAAACCGGGATGCCTTAATTTCATGGACAGTAACATTGTTTCTCTCTTATTCTGTAGTCTCTCAGCCTTCTCAACTTATTCTGTAGTCTCTCAGCCTTCTCAACTTATTCTGTAGTCTCTCAGAATTCTCAACTTATTCTGTAGTCTCTCAGCCTTCTCAACTTATTCTGTAGTCTCTCAGAATTCTCAACTTATTCTGTAGTCTCTCAGCCATCTCAACTTATTCTGTAGTCTCTCAGAATTCTCAACTTATTCTGTAGTCTCTCAGCCTTCTCGACTTATTCTGTAGTCTCTCAGAATTCTCAACTTATTCTGTAGTCTCTCAGACTTCTCAACTTATTCTGTAGTCTCTCAGAATTCTCAACTTATTCTGTAGTCTCTCAGCCTTCTCAACTTATTCTGTAGTCTCTCAGAATTCTCAACTTATTCTGTAGTCTCTCAGAATTCTCAACTTATTCTGTAGTCTCTCAGCCTTCTCAACTTATTCTGTAGTCTCTCAGAATTCTCAACTTATTCTGTAGTCTCTCAGCCTTCTCAACTTATTCTGTAGTCTCTCAGAATTCTCAACTTATTCTGTAGTCTCTCAGAATTCTCAACTTATTCTGTAGTCTCTCAGAATTCTCAACTTATTCTGTAGTCTCTCAGCCTTCTCAACTTATTCTGTAGTCTCTCAGAATTCTCAACTTATTCTGTAGTCTCTCAGCCTTCTCAACTTATTCTGTAGTCTCTCAGAATTCTCAACTTATTCTGTAGTCTCTCAGAATTCTCAACTTATTCTGTAGTCTCTCAGCCTTCTCAACTTATTCTGTAGTCTCTCAGCCTTCTCAACTTATTCTGTAGTCTCTCAGAATTCTCAACTTATTCTGTAGTCTCTCAGAATTCTCAACTTATTCTGTAGTCTCTCAGAATTCTCAACTTATTCTGTAGTCTCTCAGCCTTCTCAACTTATTCTGTAGTCTCTCAGAATTCTCAACTTATTCTGTAGTCTCTCAGCCTTCTCAACTTATTCTGTAGTCTCTCAGACTTCTCAACTTATTCTGTAGTCTCTCAGCCTTCTCAACTTATTCTGTAGTCTCTCAGAATTCTCAACTTATTCTGTAGTCTCTCAGCCTTCTCAACTTATTCTGTAGTCTCTCAGAATTCTCAACTTATTCTGTAGTCTCTCAGCCTTCTCAACTTATTCTGTAGTCTCTCAGCCTTCTCAACTTATTCTGTAGTCTCTCATAATTCTCAACTTATTTTGTAGTCTCTCAGCCTTCTCAACTTATTCTGTAGTCTCTCAGCCTTCTCAACTTATTCTGTAGTCTCTCAGAATTCTCAACTTAATCTGTAATCTCTCAGCCTTCTCAACTTATTCTGTAGTCTCTCAGCCATCTCAATTTATTCTGTAGTCTCTCAGAATTCTCAACTTATTCTGTAGTCTCTCAGCCTTCTCAACTTATTCTGTAGTCTCTCAGAATTCTCAACTTATTCTGTAGTCTCTCAGCCATCTCAACTTATTCTGTAGTCTCTCAGCCTTCTCGGCTTGTTTTTGGGGTTTCGGGCGGACAAAATAAGTTATTTGGATTTTCCGTCTATAAAATATCAACAACAGCAGCATGCATATTTTATACAGTAAAAGTCGTAATAAAATCAATTCATGGAGAAATGACCAATGAAATCAAACTTAATTGTCAATTGAATGTACGTTTAAATAACTTAGTATGTTTTTTATTTTGCCATTTTTAAGTCTACGAATTCGGATGAATATTCCACTGTGACGTATTGATTTTATGAGGAAATCAAAAAGTAAATTGTCATCATTCAAGTTACGTTATTACGCACACGTCAGATTTTTAAGTTAATTAAACATAATAATTTTTCAGTTCTCTATTTCCTCCAAGGCAGTTAAGTCATCTTACGAATTAAGTAACTCCTGAGTGTCATTTGATTCTATCTGTTCAAGCCATCCGACCTATTCTATTTGTGACTTCAACAATATTTGCAATTTGTATTGGGACCAGTTGCTTTTGAAGAATAGACTGAATAGACAAGCTGCCTTCCTGCCAGGTAGTTAGTAAAAGGCAATACCACAGCTTTACCTATTCTGACCGTCATATCGCCAATAGGATTGTCATGTCCCAGTTTAGAAACTGAACTTATGCATTACTAAAATGCATCTTTAACATCTTTTCGATTTATGGTGTATATATATATATATATATATCTTGTGGTTGACTTTTTGCATCAGGAGATTCATCTTGTTTGATATCCTATAGATTTTTTTTACCTGAGAACCGTGTAAACGCGAATAAGGATAACGTGAATATAAAGCTTTTCTTGTTTTTTAACACCCTTATATTTTGAAGGGAACGTAGACCTCTCGTACTTGGACATGGCGGTAATCGCCACAGCTCACAAATGCGCTGACAACTGCCCATCTCGCTCGCCGATGTTCAGGTGAATTGTGCTCAAAGACAAAATTTCCAAAAGCTGTGTGGCTATGAATATCCCCAAGTCTCCGTAGCTCCGTAGCGATTGTTGGTCGAAGCTTTAAGTGTATCTATCTTGTATGTAATGTTAACAAAAGGAATTGAGATTGTTAATAAGTGTTCGGTACTTGTAAGCTTTAGTCTAGAGTATATAGATCTATTAGTTGTACAATTTAATGTGTATTACGAGGCGTGTAACGCACAACATATGTTAGCTATGAATAAATATGGATATTTATATGAATGAGGTTTTTGATTTCTATCTCCCCAAGACAATATTTTTTACTATTCCGTGTTGGTCCGGGCTCTCTGAAGAATAGACCGTTTGCCTTTCTGCCAGGCAGTTCGTAAGTGGCGAAGGATTTTCTATACAAGTTACTACTATTGTAACTGCTAGGTAGTAGAGTTCTGCACTATCTCGCCCGGGTCTGGTCTGACCGGCCGTTTCTGCCGCAATAACGTCAGAGCTTGACACTGTCGTGTTTCAGTTTAGAGGGTAAGGTAGCCGGTTAAACATGTATGTGGCATTAATACCCCGCCACACGGATGGTAACGCACCATCAACATCTTTGGAGTCTATAGGTGATGATTTGTCTTTCTATCAGGAGCGCCATCTGCGTGTTTGCTGTCTTATGATATCAAACCAGGGCGAGATATTTCAGAACTTGTTTTTTTAACATGGGTATTTTTAGAGGTATTTATAAGATTTTATTTTTAGCAGTTTACTTAAAGGTTGGCATCGCATTAGCGGCTCTTTTTATGCAACAAAGCATGGCCAATAGTGGCTGCTTTCCATCAGGTGGCCCATTGCTTGTGGTTCATCTATTTCTATTATATAGACCGCCCCGTTGGTCGAGTGGTTAAAGACCCTGACTACGCAATCAACGAGGCTCGGGTTCGATCCCCGACGGGGACAAGCATTTGTGTGATGAGCATAAATGTTTGTATTTCCGGGTTTGGGTGTTTATTATGTATATTCTAGTATTTATATATGTATTTCTATGTATTAGTATCGTTGACTAACACCCATAACACAAGCAAATAATTTGCTGGGTTAGATCAGTAAGTGTAATTTGTCCCGTGAATTATTATTATTATTATTATTATTATTATTATTATTATTATTATTATTATTATTATTATTATAATATTCAAAAACATTTCCACTTTACTAATTGGCAGAGGTCGTCTAGGCTGAAATGACGCGCCTCACTATTTAATAAGTTGGTTTAGATGTGTGCAAATATTAATAATGACAACCTGTAATGGATTAATTATCATGTAGATATTATTATGTACTGCGTCGCTGATTGAGACTGGTTTTAGGGTTCCGTACTTAAAAGGTAAAAACGGAGCCTATTACTAAGCCTCCGCTGTCTGTCTGTCACCACGCTGTATCTCATAAACCGTGATTGATAGAAAACTGAAATTTTCTTAAATTATGTATTTCCGTTGCTGCTATAACAACAAACACTAAAAATAAAAAAATATATTAGGAGGGAGGGTCTTTATACAATAAAAGTGTATTTTCGTATTTTTTGTTCTATATTAATAACGGTTAATACACAATATAAATAATAATAATCACGGATAGTACAATATTAGTACCTGTTAGGTAGACGCTTTAAATTTTCACAGAATATTTAGTTGTATATTACCTTTTAAAATAATTAATCAATATTATAAATGCGAAAGTTTGGATGGATGATTATTACGCAACAACTACTGAACGGATTTGAATGAAATTTAGTACTTTTTATCCCGGAAAAATTAGGTGATCCCGCGGGATTCACCAAAAACTGTTATAATGCAGCGGGCCGCACGCTGCAGCTAATAATTAAATAAAAATAAAGTATTAAAGGGTGATCCCCATACAACAAACGTAATTTTTAAGCAATATTTCACTCGATCTTAATAAACAGGTAGAAACTTGAATGGGGACGGTACGGAACCCTTCGTGCGCGAGTCCGACTCGTACTTAGCCAGTTTTTAAATTTATTTGTGTGTGTAAATGCGGTAGCGTGGCGTGTCATTTCAGCTTAGACGAGCTCTACCTAGTAGCATATAAGTTATTAGTTTTATTAATAAAAATAAAAGTAACATAATTACCTACTTTAGAATTTACCATAGTTGCTACTTGGTGGTAGAGTTCTGCATTGTCTCGCTCGGGTCCGGTACCATCGCCTTGCCTATTTGTATCGCTATAGCGTCAGTGCTGGTCACTGTCGTGTGCTGGTTTGGAGGGTGAGGTAGGCGATTAATTTGTACATGTGGCATTAAGACCTCGCCACAAGATCGCAACGCACCTTTAACATCTTTGGTGTCTATAGGTGATGGTTGACTCTTTCCTTTCCTTTCCCTTGTTTATTTAAAAAAAATAACATTTTAAGAACCATAACATATGCACCTTGATATGCTCGTAACAATGATTAATAAGCACTTAGAAATGCCTATAACACTAATAATATAATAATATCGTGGGACAAATTGTACAAATCGATGTAATCGCAAAGTAAGCAAATTATTTGCTTGTGTTAATGGGTGTTAGTAAACGATATTAATACGCAGAAATACATATTATTCCCAAATGGATAAACCGATTTTGATGCAATTATGCGTAAGGAATAGAGCTGATTAGTTATTGGACTCAATTGGTACATTATACGTTGTATGTGGATGACTTCTAATTTATATATATATATATATATATATATATATATATATATATATATATATATATATAAATTAGAAGGGTCAGCTAGTAAAAAATAGGTAATAATAACAAACTATAATTTATCCGCATACATATTATTATGTTTAGGTAAATTCATGTAGGTATAAGTCGTGTTTTGATATTGACCTAGGGTATCGACGTATGCTATTTTATTTTGTTCCATAGTAGAAAAAAAATAACATACGACGATATGACCTGTTATGCTTATGAAGCTGTAACTTAAGTTCGTAATCTTTGGGCGAATAAAATACAGTACACAGTAGAATAAAAGTAAAGAATTTAAGGAATGAATTATCATGCATTAAGAATTTGAGAAGAAAAGATATTTAGGAATGTTAGGTACAATATATTTTTGTTTGCTTCGTCGTGGGCCGCACAAATATCATCAGCAGGTCGCACAAATATAACCTGCCGGCCAATGTTTGATGACAAGTGATAATACGACGTCGTTATGGCGTAAGCTGAGTGCTAAGTGTGAGTTTTTCTTTTCGTATTCGATCGTGAGCGCGTTTCGAGTTTACTAGGAATTTGTATGTGATTTGTACAGCGCCACCTAGTGGTAAACTAGTTTCTCACGTTTACCACGAGGTGGCGCTGTACAAATCACATACAAATTCCTAGTAAACTCCAAACGCGCTCACGATCGAATACGAAAAGAAAAACTCACACTTAGCACTCAGTTGCCGCGACGTAGTTCGTGACTACATCGTGCTAGCCCGATACTTCGTCGTAGGCCGATATATGTAGCCGCAGTATTACGGAGACATCCACGCGGCCGAAGCCAAAACAGCTGCTAGTCTACTGTAAACATATTAAAATGTGTAAGAATCGTCAAGTATCTGACTTTTTGTACTTCTCGCTACGTAGATATGTAGATAAGGAAGTTACTGATTTTGCCCAAATTTTCGAAGAGTTTTTGCCAAGTCTTCACGTTTTGAGGTCCGGAACCTTTTCCGACTATTTTCACGATGACGTCAGTATACCTGCATGTATGTGTCTGTGTGAGTGTATGTGTGTATGTAAACATCTCATTACTTTTGAACGGCTTAATCGATCCAAACGCGGTTGGAGACATTCGATTGAGTTTTGTTTAATTTAGAACTCCTAAAAATGTGAATCGATTTGGCCCGGGGAATTTTGAGAAATTTTGAAAAACCTCAAAAAAAGTTTCAGTGAAACAATTTACTTAAACTACTTTCAGATTAATGTACCAATTGAGTACAAACTCTAATCAGTTCTATTCCTATAAAAGTGCGCCTAATGCCGTAAATCGCATCAAAATCAGTTTATCCGTTCGGGAGTTATTGTTGACGAAACATTTAAAAAAAGTGTTTTTCGTCATAACTTCGAAATTTTTTAATCAATAATTTTTTGATCCTCTACAATATTTTAGTACCTAAAAAACTATGTCGCTTGTCGTTTTAAAATTTTAAGTAAAAAAAAAACAGCTTTTCAGATATTAAAATTACGTGATTTGAGGCTATTTTTTTTAAAATTTTTAAGAAATCTTTCAGGCTAATATACCGATACATTTAAAAATCTAGTCAGGTTTTCTACTCCAAACACTGCGTCAAATACCTTAAATCGTACTAAATTTAGATGATTCGTTCGGGATTTATCAATGACGAACATTTTGAAAAGTTTTTTTTACGTTTCTTCCATATAGGTTGGGGTTGTAATTTGCCAAGACAATGCCACTAAGCCTCCTTCTAACCCTGGGGGCTTAGTAACATTATTATGACTTTCAGCTAGTCCTAGACCTCAGTCTTGGTTCATTAATGGGCGAAACAGGGGCTGCCGGTGGCAACGATGTCTGGGTGTGTCGTGTGACTGTGTTCCATTCGCTAGAATTAGTGGAATCGGTGAGACGAGTTAGCCTTCAATAAACAAATTTCTTTGTAGCTCCCACCACTAGAAGCTCTTTTGCTGCTATTTAAATATTTCCTAGAAAAGTTACTTATTAAAATATTCAATAAGGCAGCGAGCGTAAACACAACATAATAATATGAACGATGGGTTCATATTATTTTACAACAAAGCTTCAAGAAATTAATTGCTTAGGAAATTATTTTTACAATGAATTGTACCTAAATATTTTGAAACTACAATAGAAAGATATTGATAGGCAAAATGGCTGCTTTATAATCTTTTCATATTATTAGAAAAATAAAAATACAGAGAAGCAAAAAGAGATTGAATAAATTAAGTTAAAACCAAAATAAGAAAAATGTTTTAATGTACGAGTAAACCCTTACAGGCACTTTTGAAGAGTCGACATTTGTTTTAAATTACTACCGGATCGGAACGCTATAATATAAAATATAACGGAATTTCTATTTACAAAAGAATATACGTCATATATTATTAATAAAGTTTAACATTACAATTTCATAAAAGACTTTAATAATAATTAATTTATTGATTCCAGTAACAAAGTTAAAAGATTTCAAGATGTAAATTAAGTAGGTTAAAAAATTATATGCAAACTCCATAACGAGAATAGATTTGCCAACATACATATTATATTAATCGTTATAAATTATTTATCAATGTTAAGATTTATCGTCGAAATAATCCCTTATACAATAAAAACATTTGTCACTTACATTATTATAAACTGTTTTTTTAATTTAGTCAATGGTAAACTTTTGTAACTTTCAGGAAGTTTATTGTATATATTTTTTTAATTGCGAAGAATCTTGACATCACTTTCGAACAGTACTCGATCAATCTGATCATGATAAGTCAGTTATAATCTTTTCATATTATTAGAAAAATAAAAATACAGAGAAGCAAAAAGAGATTGAATAAATTAAGTTAAAACCAAAATAAGAAAAATGTTTTAATGTACGAGTAAACCCTTACAGGCACTTTTGAAGAGTCGACATTTGTTTTAAATTACTACCGGATCGGAACGCTATAATATAAAATATAACGGAATTTCTATTTACAAAAGAATATACGTCATATATTATTAATAAAGTTTAACATTACAATTTCATAAAAGACTTTAATAATAATTAATTTATTGATTCCAGTAACAAAGTTAAAATATTTCAAGATGTAAATTAAGTAGGTTAAAAAATTATATGCAAACTCCATAACGAGAATAGATTTGCCAACATACATATTATATTAATCGTTATAAATTATTTATCAATGTTAAGATTTATCGTCGAAATAATCCCTTATACAATAAAAACATTTGTCACTTACATTATTATAAACTGTTTTTTTAATTTAGTCAATGGTAAACTTTTGTAACTTTCAGGAAGTTTATTGTATATATTTTTTTAATTGCGAAGAATCTTGACATCACTTTCGAACAGTACTCGATCAATCTGATCATGATAAGTCAGTCTTGATTTTCTCCGGTATCTACATTTAAGGTGACTAATAAATAAGTGAATGTCAGTCTTGGTCTTCCCCGGTACTTACATCTACAGTGACTAATAAATAAACGAAAAGGTCTTAAACGATCAAGAAATCGCACTAACGTACGATGGCTTGCTTTCCTCGTTCCTTCGCACACAACGAAATTTCAGAGTGGTTCAGAGATTGCAAATCTAACCCGAGTTAAAGGAATTTAATCCGAGTAAACTCGATTTAAGCACAACTCGAGTCCAACCATTACTACGATCGGCGACAAGCGTTCCCAAGCACACGCGAGCCAAGGCAAACATCCCGTTTACACGCTTTTGCTTGTGGAGGCTTGCCATGCATGTAAATCGGCTATAAGACAGCCATAGTAAACAAGAAGATGGTTTTCTTGTTAGATACACACAAACATCGCGTTTAAATACCAAATATGTTAAGGGTGTATTGATGTGCGTGTGGCGAGATGTCATTACCATTTGCATAAGTTTACCGGCTACCTTATCCTCCAAACTGGAATAGGGCAATCGCCAGCATTGATGCTATTACGGTAGGAATAGGTTATATCTCTAATGATGGTCTAATGATGCTTCTAGGTCAACACAATTCTTCAATTTCTTTTTGGCTGGTAAGATAGATGGCACTATTAAATATTTAAGTAGAAGTTTGGCATTAGAGCTAAATCGGCGATTGAATTTTCTTTCAATGGAGACTGTGAAAAAAAATGACATCAGATATTTATCATTAATAGCTACTAGATATACTGCGTTCAGCGTTGCCAATCGCGTAGCTGCAATGCACGGCGACGTATCTACACCTCTTCTACTCGCCAAACTGAAGAAGTTACCTACTTACAAGTGCTAAGGACGCCGCAAGATGATACGAGGATCTTAATGTTCATAAAAATGTTACTTTTACATATTTTTAGGGTTGCAGTTAACCATATCCACCTTCAGTGAGATCGTTTCTGTCTGAACTGAGTCGTTGTTCTTGTTTGTCATCACATTGTTACTTCATGTCGGCCAATTGTTCTTAATAATTTTTTTAACATCGATTGCAATGTTCACTCAAAGTGCTCCTCATAACATTATTATAATAGGTATTTTATTGAAAAAATATTTGCATAGTTATATTGTTAAAAAAGTAGATACAAAAACCGACCGCCCCGTTGGTTAAGTGATTACTGATTATTAGCGACCCTGACTACGCAATCGACGGGGCTCGGGTTCGATCCCCGACGGGGAAAAGCATTTATGTGATGAGCATATATGTTTATATTTCCGGGTTTGGGCGTTTATTAAATATATTATAGTATTTATATGAATTATGTATTAGTGTCGTTGACTAACACCCATAACACAAGTGAATAATTTGCTTACTTTGGGGTTAAATCAGTAAGTGTAATTTGTCCCGTGAATATTTTTTTTATTTATTTAAAAAAAGACGAGCTCGCTAAGATTTTGCCATCAGATCTTCTTAATGTGTTGCCGCGTCCCAGATTCGGCAGTAATATATTTTTTTTATTCACACTATTATTAATTTATATTTATTGAAATTTTTAACACTATTCTTAATTTAAATTTATTAAAATTTATTTTCTATTTTTTAGTTTGGTTTTTTTATAAAAAGCGTGTTTTTAGTTTTTTTAAACTATTATTTATTTAATTTGTATACTTTATTATCTCCTGTTTCATAACCTTTCGGTTGATTTATAATACTTCTGACTTTACATAACCATTTAAAAAAGCTGTCTCTACATCCATTTGTTCTATAAATAAATTATTTTTAGAACTGTATGATAAAAAAAATTTCAATGTTTGCATTTTTCCTACCAGTGAAAAAACATTTTCGAGATATTCCTTTTGCTGGAATCCTCGAACAACTAATCTAGCTTTATAAGCGTTATTTTTTTCCATTTAAAGACCCATTTGACATCAATAACCCTTTTATTTTTTGGCCGTTCCACAATTTCCCATGTCTTATTTTTATTTAAGCTATTTATTTCTGAATCCATTGCTATTTGCCATTTTTTTAAAATCGTGGGAGTTCATAGCCTCCTCAAACGTTTGTGGTACATTTGCATCAATGTAATAAACATAAATAAAATGTGATATTGGATTGCCATATCTTACAACTGGACTTATCTTTCTTTTTGACCTCCCTTCTATAACAAATTTATCCCTATTGCTACTTAATTTATTAATCACTAACAAGATCTATCCTAGTATTATTAGAACTAGTTTCATCATTAGCATCTACATAGTCTTCATCAATGTCTGTTTTAAGTATTTCATTATTTGTATTAGAAGTTTTGTTATTTTCCAAATCTCTATCCTTTTCAGCGTCGTGTTTTTCTAAACAAATTAATCGTGTACTTTCTTCGACTACTTGTACGGTTTGGCATTAATTATTCTATTATTTAGTAAAACTCTATAAACATTTTCATTGTAACCTACTAACACTCCTGGTTGGGCTTTATCGTCCCATTTACTTTTTTTTAAAACTTCTGGAACCCTGACATAAACTCTACTTCCATAAATCTGTAAATGCTCTACATTTGGTTTAATACCGAAAATTATTTCATAAGGAGTTTTATTCTCTACTATATTAGCAAAGTAAAGTATCTTCACGCCCGTATCCCCGAAGGGGTAGGCAGAGGTACAACAATGGCACCCACGATTAGCTGAAGATACTTGGTCCCACAAATGTGATAGGTGGCAAGCCTATCGCCAACCGGGCACTTTCCAATCCCGGGCAACTTTGTGTTTTATCAGAAAATTGAAAAACACTTTTTTATTAAGTGCCCGACCCGGGAATCGAACCCGGGACCTCATGTAGTCGACGCCAACACTGGACCATTAGACCACAGATGTATGTATTAGCAATTGTTCGATTTTTTAAGTATGCTGCTGTTTTAATAACTTCAGGCCAATACCTACTGTGAAGTTTGGCTTCTCTCATTGAGCATCTGCCTACGTCCATAGCAGACCTATTATATCTTTCCACTACTCCATTTAATTCATGGATGTAGGGTGGACATGTTATTAATTCTATTCCCTTTTGTCTAATGAAATTATAAATATCTCGATTTAAATATTCTTTGCCATTATTGCACTGTAATTTCTTGACTTTTTTGTTAAATTTATTTTCTACTAAATTGATAAATTCTATAAAACAATTTGCAGTTTCCGCCTTGCTTTTAATACAAACAATTCTTGTGCATTTACTATAGTAATCTATAAATAATCTATAAATACTAGGTGGTAGAGTTTCGCACTGTCTCGCCCGGGTCTGGTACCACCGCCTTACCTATTCCTGCCGCCATAGCGTCTGCGCTTGTCACTGTCGTGTTCCGGTTTGGAGGGTAAGGTAGCCGGTAAACTTATGCATGTGGCATTAGACCTCGCCATAAGATAGCAACGCACCATTAACACCTTTGGTGTCTATAGGCGATGGTTGACTCTTTCCATCAGGAGATCCATCTGCTTGTTTGCTATCTTATGATAAAAAAAATGTTAAAAATTATTTTTCCATACCATAGCCGGTTGTGCTTTGTGGACCGTTTAAATCTGTATGAATCATCTCTAAAATTTCAGTAGCCTTGGTTCTATTGTTTTCAAAATGTACATTAGCCATTTTGCTTTCAATACAGTTAGAACATTTCATTACAGTGCTTTCAATCTTATCTGGCAAGCCTTCGACTAATCTATTATTATAGAATAGAATAGAATAGAATATATTTTATTTGCATGAATATGGGTTACAATAAATAGGTCTTCCATTTTTTCAGATCGCCATAATCTACCGCCAATGCCGGTGTGCAAATACATACTATAATCTACTTAATCATAATTAATGTCCATATTTTATAAATTTAAGGTCATGAATTATCTTACAATTAATTAAACTCAAAGAATCAATATAAAAAAAAATGTCCAATTACATGTTATTATTAATACCTATATTCTATCTGATAATGCATCTTTAATTATATTTTTGTCCAGAATCATATTACTATAGAACATTAATAAATATAAAAATGTAGTGAAAAATGAATAAGAAGAACATTAACTTATTTATTTATTTAAATATTGGAAATTTACACGACCAAGTGCCCTATGCCATTTTTTTTCAGTTAATTTTATTGTACTTACATACATTTTATTGATGTTAATTTTTGAAAAAAAAAAAAATACTTTTTATACAATACAAATTGTTTATTTTGTTGGCAACGACTATTAACTCCCTTAATTTATTATAAATTTTGGCATTTTCATCTTTTGCTACAATTATGCAATTTTTCGTTATCTTTGAAAAACTTTGTCTAATACCTTTCACAAAATAAACATTTTTAGGTCGATATATTTTTCATTACAATAGTTTTTGAAATTCAAATTACAATTAAATTAATAACAAATACCAATTTCAAACCCCATATATAGTTTAAAAAACAGCCTCCAATTGGTCAATCGTATTATAGACATAGTTCTGCCTCAACATGCCAAGCTGTTATCTTTGGATGTAGAAAGCTTATTCACAAATGTTCCTTCAGACGAATGTCTAAATATAATGTCAAACATGCTTGAAAAACAACGTCTAACTCCAGGGGAAATAAATGAGGTGGTAGAAATGACCAGAATATGTATGCAGCAAAATTATTTTAAGTTCAATGAAGAAATATACATTCAGAAAGAGGGCTTAGCCATGGGTTCTCCCTTAAGTCCGTTGATGGCAGAATTGTTTATGGACAACTTTGAAAAATTAAATATAAATTTGTTTATTCTTTAATAATTGAATTTAATTCTTTAATGAAATAAGTTTATTCTTTAATTTAATGTACGAAACAACTGGACGTATTGGAAAACCATCTTTGTGAATTTTCGGCAAGCCGTATAGCAACGGTGGGCGAGGATTCATTTCAATCAATTTTAGTTGCGATGATGTTGTCTGAAATCGATATTTTGAACTTTTTAATGTACTCTGGATTTCTTCAGAAAATTTCTTAGTAGGATCACACGACAACCGAGAGAAATCTACTCCTGAAATGACATCTTTAACTTTACTATTATAACTATCACGATCTAAAATAACAACCGTATTACCTTTATCTGCTTTTGATACTACTAAATTACTCTCTTCTATTTTATTTCTCAAAGATTTAATTGTGGATATTTCTGCATTGAAATGCTGAGAAATTGAAATTTTTCCCATTTGATGGACTACAACATTTTTTATTATATTGTCATCTTGTCAAAAGACAAAACCAATAATAAACACAAATCTGGAATATACATATTACGTTGCTCATAATGTAGCAGCATATATATTGGTCAAACAGGTCGAAGTTATGAGTCCCGTTACAAAGAACACATATCCGCTTTTAAAAATAAACACGCTGACAAATCTCATTTTGCAAAACACCTAATAGAAACTGGACATACTTTATCCACAAATCATTCTTTTGATATAATTCATACCTGTGACAAGGGATTAAAATTAAATATATTGGAACAACTTGAAATCATAAAACATAATAACGATTCAACTGAACTGTTGAACGAACAAAGAAACGTTACAAAATCGGCTTTATTACACAATGTAGCGCGCGCTTAGTCATGCGAGCCCAGCCTATAAAAGGAGCGTCGCAACCGCGCGCAAGTCAGTACTACCGCGGCTCTCGTTGAGTGTAGATGAAGATGCTTCGGTTGCGAAGTGAAACGTGCGTTGAGTGCGTCAGTTGTGTGCTTTTGTGTTTGGTGCTGTCGTGGTATAAAGTGTGGTGGACGAGGGTGGATAACTGTGCCGCTGGGGTCTTCATTATTTTCAGACCTACGGTAAGTTTAGTCCATTTCTTACACCGTTTTTATATATTTTCCTTTTCAGCAACATCGCAAAGGTACACTTAAAAGTTCGCGGAAAATTGCAAAATAACTAGTTTTCTTCGTCTAAGAATATAATATTTCCCACAGATTACAATAATGTTAATGGGGCTAGGGGTTGGAATGCCACATTCACTTATCAGATACATTACCCTCCAAACCCCAACACGACAGCGAAAGACATAAATTACATTATTCTCTCTCTCATGCATAAATTACCCTGGTGCCTGTTACACAATTTGATTGGATTCTACCAAACTTAAACATACTAGCTTAGTAGATTTCAGGGAATAAAAGAAATTCAAAAAGTTTGTTCATAATTTATAAGGTACTTTATAAAAAGCTTTGATGAAATCATATATCACATCTATCGAGTGCAAGTTTTAGATAAAAAGAGGTGGAAATATCTGTGTATTTTAAGTTTCATGTAATAATTTATATTTTCAATTCTAATTCAACTAATAATAGTTTTCTTCACTAACTTGTCAATTATTTTACTCTTGGTGCAAAATAGAGAAAAAAACGCTATCCTGGATTAGGTCGCTGATTCGACCTAGGCAGTGTCATATTTTTTGTTTAAAATATTTTAAATTAGCTTTAAATGAAAGTATTATGAGTTAAATTTCGTTTTGGAAAAGATAATAAATATATTGACATATATAGACTAACAGGCAAGAGAGTCTTGCCTGTTACACTTCGAAAGAAAAAAAAGACGTGTGGCACTCGGAGACTGCCGCGGTAAAGCTATTGCATAGCATTTTTTATCAACTTAAATAATTACAATTATATATTTATTTTATTTATGCAGTATTTTTTTCTTTGTTTTTTTTTCTTTGATATTAAATCAAGTTACACTTTGAGCGTGGTGACCGATAAAAATCATTTTTTTTTTTTTTATATAAATACATGTCGGTTCTTCAGGAATATTTAATAAATGCACTTTGTTTATTCATATTTAAAACACTTTGTACACAAATTATACGAGTACAGATATTCACTGTTGTACGTAGATGATAAATACCTATACACCTATATACTTTCTCACAAACAGCTGATTACGGTAGTTTTCCAATACAACCAATGCCATCACCGCTGTGCCGGTCGGAGTGGGGGGTATTAGGTTTTTTCGTTACGGAATTTCTGGATTCGGTTCCACGCTCAAGGCCCGCGATAGAAGCTATGCAATAGCTTAAAAAACCATATAAACATTTAAAATACCTGATAAATTTACATGTAATTAATTCTGACTGTCTGTTATTTGTATTTTAATTTACTTATATACGTTTCCATTCCTATATCTTGCAACACCATATCAGATACTCGTTCACCAAGCGCTATTATGGCGGCAGCAGTGTTACCTCGAGGCAATAAAGGCAATGCAGAAGCATCTGCCACCCGCAGATTCTTAACACCACGCACGCGCAAGTTATTATCCAAAACTCGTCCTAGAGACGCTGTACCAACAGCATGATTACCGGAAAATGTCATATGACGTACATAACATTTCCAGTAATATTTTCTGTCCCCTTTACATCCTTTCAAATTCAACCGCAATATTGACGCATTATATTTTCTGAACACTGGAGTGTTAACGATATCTTTTATAATCTCAAGACCCCTTACAGCTTCCTCCACATCGCGATCATCGTCCAAATAATTTGGGAAAATAAGAGGAGGTACTAAAGGGCTAGCACTTGCTAAGCGAATCCAGCCACGAGAATGGGGTCGTAATACTAATGGGGCAGCAATGATCAAAGCGCTGTTTTCATTAGCATCCCAAAGTTGTCTTTTAATTTCATCTGATTGTAAGACGATTCTATCATAAATTGACGATATCACAGTTATGAATCCTTTATCCATATAAGACAAAACGTACTGCAGCGTTGGTATTTCACATTCGGGGCGACTATTGTTCAATATTTTCTTATTAAAGTCATAACATTCACTATTCACAAAGGCAGTAATATCATCTATACCGACAGATGCCAGCTCACCAGTTCTTGTTGTCCACCACTGAACAGCCTCATATACTCTTCTTCCGATTGATATAATATTTGCGAATCTATTAGCATCGTGGTCTACTTTTATGACAGTCAAAGGTAAAATATGATCAGACATATCTTCTCCGACTGGTAAATCAGCTTTTACATTAATAGATAACTTTTGTAGATGATCTTTTGGTCCTATACCTGATAACATTAATAAATGTGGAGTTCCAATAGTTCCTGCGCTGAGTATGACTTCGTGTCTCGAATAGAGACGTAAAGTTTTATTTGCTCCCTTAGAGACTGTTATTCCACTTGTTACATTATCATCACCGATTATTACACCTGTACAAAAAACATTTTTTGCCACCGTTAAAGTTTTTTTTACATTTTTATTTAAGTATGCTTTGGCTGTAGATATTCGTTCTCCATCTGATATGTATCCAGGTACCTGCGACACACCAATTTGAGATAAACCATTTACATCTGCATTTTTTGAAAAATTTAAGGACTGAAAAGCTTCAAAGAGTCTGGAGTGCCAAGGGATATATGTTTTATTAAAGTAATCAATAGGCATAATCCCTGTAGTGTTATGATACGGTAGATCTTTAGCGTTCTTGAATCCTTCAAAACGCATAAAATACGGTTCCATTTCCTTCCATGACCATTCAGGAAGATCGAAATCAAAATCTTTGCGGTTCCCTCGTGTATACAGTAGTCTATTAATACACGTGGATCCTCCGAGACATTTACCTCGTGGAAAACGACATGCCGCACCTCTTGCACCTAAACAGGACTTGTTGTTAGTCAGAGTTTCGTAAGACCAATCTAACTCTGATCCAATTTTCGTTACTGCGGCTTTTGGTATCTGAAAAGGTTTTTGTTAATTTAATAATATATAGCATTTTTAAACAATGACATTTTTTTCATTGTTCAAGTTTCTAACAAAGTATTATAGGGGTATTTCAATATTAAACATCTTAGATCGGTCGGTCGATCAGCTGGTGATCTTCTAGTATACCTAACACATCGCTGGGCGCAGACAGTTAAGTCCAAGAGCGAGGCATTAGCTGTTAGTTTAGACATCGTGAAGGGCTTTGATAGGGTGTAGCACAGAGCGCTTCTTTCGAAGCTTCCTTCTTATGGGCTTCCCGAGAAATTATGCAAGTGGATCACCAGTTTTTTGGCTGATTGGAGAATCAAGATCGTATTCGACGGTGCGTGCTCCGATTTTGAATTTGTCAGTGCTGGTGTTTCGTAAGGCTGCGTTCTATCGCCTACACTGTTTATTCTGCACAACAATGACATGTTGGAAATTAGTAACATTGATTGCTATGCAGATAACATTACTGGTGATGCTTCGTACTCCGGTCATAGCGGTATCTCTCGGGAATAAGTCAATGAGAGACAGGACAAGCTAGTGTCTGGACTCGAGACAGTTCGACAAAATCTCGGAATGGGGTCGACTCAACTTAGTCCAATTTAACCACAGGAAGACACATCTGTGTGCGTCTTCCTGGGGTTAAATTGGACTAAGCTCGTTTTGAGAACATTCTCGTTACAGCCTCAGCCAATATTGGGATTCTTGGCGCTGACATATCGAACAACGTTCAGTTCTGTGATCTTTTGGAAGGAAAGGCTAAACTGGCCTCAAAAAAGCTCGGTTTGCTTAGTAGAGCGAAATAGTACTTCTTGTTGGTTCATCGCTTGCAACTTTACAAAGCGCAAATGCGCCCTTACATGGAGTACTATTTCATCTCTGGGTAGGAACTCCGCAGTATCAACTTTTTCCTCTTGATCGCATTTAGCATAGAGCGGTTCAAATCGTTGACGACCAGGCTGTCTTCAATCGGCTTGACTCCATGGCTTTACGCAGAGATCTAAGTTCGCTTAACACCTTTTACCGCATCTAGCATGGAGAGTGTTCAAACGAACTGTTTGGATTGATCCCTGCCGTTGAATTCATCATCGGACATCGCGGCAAAATTCAAAGTTACAGCCTCATCACCAAGATATCTGGAAATCCACAACCGTGCAATTTTTAGGCACTTTTTTACCACCTTTTTTTCCTAACGGATACGATTTAGGGACATTCAAGAAAAGAGCATACTTCTTAAACGGCTGGCAACGCAGTTGCAAGATCTGTGGTGGTGTGGCTGTCCATGGGCTGTGGTAATCACATACCACTAGGTGAGCCTCCTGCTTGTTTGCCCCATTTTTCTATAAAAAAGGATTAATAGTTAGGCCTTATCTGGTTATTGTAGAAAATGTCAGCGTCGTCATCATTAAGAAGCAAACGTAATACATATTGTACAAACACGGTTTTCATAAGCGATATCATATTATATAATATTTCGTTCGGCACGAATTTCTTCGTGCGTACTTAAAATATGCAAAAAATAATCTATCATTAAAAATCATCTATCAACGCAAGTGTAAAATGGACATAACAGGATGGAAGAGATGGATTTTATATCAGCCAAAAAATAAGCAGTGGTGATAACATGCCAACTTGGGGTACACCAGAAATAACACAATTGCCTTATATCTATCCCTCTATACGTATTTGATAACTTATTTCTTAGAAATAATTATGGAACTGGCAAACCACTGCAGGAGATATCACCGTAACGTCAGTGCTAATAGTATCGAAAACAAACAAACAAACGACAAAATGGTTCTCCATAATGGATTAAAATCTAACATATTCGCAAGAGATACAAGTAAAAAATTAGAATTAAGTCAGAGAATATAATTTTTATTACGAAAAGAGATAAGTAATTGCTCGAGAAATAAATTTAAAAAAAATTGATAAGAATGGCAAGGAATAAATGGGACAAAACTCGCTTACGACGCTTAAGACAATTGGGTTATTGTTTTTTTAATAAAGGCTCGAGAAAAGCTATTTTAGGGTATCTGGGAAATTAAAATTTGTTAAGGCGTGAATAAGAATATGTACGAATAAGTATTCGAAGTTAGGAAAAAATGCTATTATTGGTAATTACTATTAGCAAACACAAATATACATATTCGTAAGCAAATGAAATGGTATAAACTCCAGAAAATTCTGAAACATTAAGTAATAGAAAATGGTAACCTTAGAAAAGATGTTGGGTTCTCCGCCTGCCTCGACCAGCAGCACATGTAGTCCGGCCATCGCCAACCGCGCCGCCACCGCGCAACCAGCTGTGCCCGCCCCCACCACGATATAGTCGAACTTATCACCATCTAGAATATTACTAGCATCATCATTTTAACTTCAATCACCATAAGAATGGATAAGTAAGTAATTTTTACCCTCATTACACGCTTTTTATTAGCTTCACCTGTATGTTTGTATGTTTGTATATTTGTATGTTTGTTTGTAACCGACTTCTTTGGGCGCGATTTTGACCCACTTTAAATGGCCAGATTTCGTTCAAACTTTGTAGATTTATCGAGGACCGATGGCAATACACTAATTTGACGTTTTTTGACCTGTATGTTTGTATGTTTGTTTGTAACCGACTTCTTTGGGCGCGATTTTGACCCACTTTAAACGGCCAGATTTCATTAAAACTTTGTAGATTTATCGAGGACCGATGACAATACACTAATTTGACGTTTTTTGACCTGTATGTTTGTATGTTTGTTTGTAACCGACTTCTTTGGGCGCGATTTTGACCCACTTTAAACGGCCAGATTTCGTTCAAACTTTGTAGATTTATCGAGGACCGATGACAATACACTAATTTGATAATAATAGAATTATTAGGTTCACCTGTATGTTTTTATGTTTGTATGTTTGTTTGTAACCGACTTCTTTAGGCGCGATTTTGACCCACTTTAAACGGCCAGATTTCGTTCAAACTTTATAGAATTTATCGAGGACCGATGACAATACACTAATTTGACGTTTTTCGACCTGTATGTTTGTATGTTTGTTTGTAACCGACTTCTTTGGGCGCGATTTTGACCCACTTTAAACGGCCAGATTTCGTTCAAACTTTGTAGATTTATCGAGGACCGATGACAATACAATAATTTGATAAAATAATTCCATTTTTTAATTTGCAAAATATGATTTTTGTTAACTTATACATAGTTTTTTATAGTAGAAGGGGCAAACGAGCAGATGGTGCACCTGATGGTAAGTGATCACCGCCGCCCATGGACATCCGCAATACTGGGGGTATTGCAGCTGCGTTGTCGGCCTTTTAAGAATGAATAAGCTCGTTTCTTGAAGGTCCCTAAGTCGTATCTATTCGGAAACACCCCCGAGGGTAATAGATTCCACAAAGGAGTAATGCGAGGCAAAAAGTGTCGACAAAAGCGCACGGTTGTGGATTTCCAGACATCGAGGTGGTGAGGATGGAACTTTAAATTTTGACGCGATGTCCGATGGTGGAATTTAGCGGCAGGCATTAGTCCGAGCAACTCGTCGGAACACTCCCCATGATAAATACGGTAAAAGATGCAGAGCGAGCTTACATCTCTGCGTAACGCCAAAGAGTCAAGCCGATTAGAAATAGCCTGGTCGTCGACGATTCGAACCGCTCTACGTTGAATGCGATCAAGAGGAAGAAGCTGGTAGTGAGGAGCTCCGGCCCAGAGGTGAGAACAGTACTCCATGTGAGGTCGAATTTGGGCCTTGTAAAGTTGGAGGCGATGGGCTGGCATGAAGTACTGCTTTGCTCTACTGAGTACACCAAGCTTTTTGGAGGCTAGTTTAGCCTTCCCTTCCAAATGACAGCGGAACTGAACGTTGTTCGATATGTCGACTTCCAGAATTCCAATACTGGCTGAGGCTGTCAGGAGAGTATACGACAAAGGGTGTTTTTTTTCATCTATAGTCGATAAGGTAAGAAACTTAATTAATTTTTTTTATAATTTTTCTCTACAGTCGATAAGACAGGACTTGATGTTAATTTATGAGTGGGGGCTTTTTAAGATATTATCAAAATGATAATCCTTCTACTTTGTTACGTTTTTTTACACGCTTTTTATTACACGCTTTTTATTAGCTTCACCTGTATGTTTGTATGTTTGTAACCGACTTCTTTGGGCGCGATTTTGACCCACTTTAAACGGCCAGATTTTGTTCAAACTTTGAAGATTTATCGAGGACCGATGACAATACACTAATTTGATAAAATTATTCCATTTTTCAATTTGCAAAATATGATTTTTGTTAATTTATATAATTTTCATCTATAGTCGATAAGGTAAGAAACTTAATTAAATTTTTTTATAATTTTTCTCTACAGTCGATAAGACAGGACTTGATGTTAATTTATGAGTGGGGGCTTTTTAAGATATTATCAAAATGATAATCCTTCTACTTTGTTACGTTTTCATGTAGCGTTGCAGTAGTGATGTATTTGAGTAAGGATGCGAAATTAGGTTGCGTGAGCAGGGTAATGAAGGTAAGTGCAAGCTGGTAAGTTAGTTGCCTCGAGAATGTCGAGTTGCACTTCGTAAAAGTGCTCGATGTAGTGTGTCGCTCGATCAGTTACCGAAGCGAGTTTCAGCCCCTTGGACAGTGGTGATTACCCCGGAGAGGCAACTGAAATTTCGCCGTCTTAAAGTACGCGAGTTTGGGTGTGAATGAGTAAGGTGCGTTTAGTGTGGAATTAGGTAAAATAAATGTACATAATATTTATAGATATAGATATATCACCATCCATGTTAATTTTACATGGATATATATAGATATACAGTATTGTAGTTTTCGTTTTTTATTAATTGTAATTAAACGACACTGAATTTATTAGCCATTCGCATTCGGTGACTTACAATTGTCGATTAGAATTTAAAAAAAAATTAACTCAAATAATTGATTTTTTCACAAGTTACAGTGTTTCCGGAGTTTCATACATGACGGACAGGATAATTTTTTGACCTATTTTGATGTTTTTTTCCGTTTCTATTGCACTAAGTCAACTTTTAGAAACTATATAATTAATCTCCATTAAATTATCTCGATAATAGTATGCAAAATATTTTGATTCCCTTAACTAACAAGGCTATAATACTAAAAATAGTTGCCAAAATGAGGCGAAAAAAATTTTCTATCGTAAAGCACTCTGATGCTTCGCATCATGAGCCGTGCAATAGTTTAAAATAAAAAAAAAACAAGCTATTATAAATAAACCAAACTAAAAAGTAGAAAATAAATAATAGTTTAAAAAAACTAAAAACACGCTTTTTATAGAAAACCAAACTAAAAAATAGAAAATAAATTTTAATAAATTTAAATTAAGAATAGTGTTAAAAATTTCAATAAATATAAATTAATAATAGTGTGAATAAAGAAAAATTATTTTATTTTAAAAAAAGCGTGGAGTGCATGGTGTCAATAGTTATAAATATTTTATTGACAGATATGAGTAGAGTGATTATCATTTTGATAATATCTTAAAAAGCACCCCACGCTTTTTTTAAAATAAAATAATTTTTCTTTATTCACACTATTATTAATTTATATTTATTGAAATTTTTAACACTATTCTTAATTTAAATTTATTAAAATTTATTTTCTATTTTTTAGTTTGGTTTTCTATAAAAAGCGTGTTTTTAGTTTTTTTAAACTATTATTTATTTTTAGAACATGGTAGACCTATAATCTCACATCGCTTACAGTTGTAAATATTGTTACGTGCTTTGGGTTCGTAATTGTAACAACAACACCACTTATATTAAACCGTGTATTTACAAGTACAAAATGTAATACCTTCGTAAATACACTATACACTGGCCACACTCGCTGCACTAGCACTAAACTTAACCAACCACGTTTAAAAAAAACAATTCTCGTATTCACTTAAACTGGTTACTTCGCTTCGCACTGGTCGCTTGTACTATCGCTTTCGATCACTTTATAAAACTGCCTTCTATTTGTCAACACATCTCTATTTCTCGTAGACAATGACAATTATTGTAAACAACTTATGATAAACAAACAAGTCCTAGTACACGTTATTTTCAGCCTTATGCAAAATGATAATCCTTCTACTTTGTTACGTTTTTTTACACGCTTTTTATTACACGCTTTTTATTAGCTTCACCTGTATGTTTGTATGTTTGTAACCGACTTCTTTGGGCGCGATTTTGACCCACTTTAAACGGCCAGATTTTGTTCAAACTTTGAAGATTTATCGAGGACCGATGACAATACACTAATTTGATAAAATTATTCCATTTTTCAATTTGCAAAATATGATTTTTGTTAATTTATATAATTTTCATCTATAGTCGATAAGGTAAGAAACTTAATTAAATTTTTTTATAATTTTTCTCTACAGTCGATAAGACAGGACTTGATGTTAATTTATGAGTGGGGGCTTTTTAAGATATTATCAAAATGATAATCCTTCTACTTTGTTACGTTTTCATGTAGCGTTGCAGTAGTGATGTATTTGAGTAAGGATGCGAAATTAGGTTGCGTGAGCAGGGTAATGAAGGTAAGTGCAAGCTGGTAAGTTAGTTGCCTCGAGAATGTCGAGTTGCACTTCGTAAAAGTGCTCGATGTAGTGTGTCGCTCGATCAGTTACCGAAGCGAGTTTCAGCCCCTTGGACAGTGGTGATTACCCCGGAGAGGCAACTGAAATTTCGCCGTCTTAAAGTACGCGAGTTTGGGTGTGAATGAGTAAGGTGCGTTTAGTGTGGAATTAGGTAAAATAAATGTACATAATATTTATAGATATAGATATATCACCATCCATGTTAATTTTACATGGATATATATAGATATACAGTATTGTAGTTTTCGTTTTTTATTAATTGTAATTAAACGACACTGAATTTATTAGCCATTCGCATTCGGTGACTTACAATTGTCGATTAGAATTTTAAAAAAAATTAACTCAAATAATTGATTTTTTCACAAGTTACAGTGTTTCCGGAGTTTCATACATGACGGACAGGATAATTTTTTGACCTATTTTGATGTTTTTTTCCGTTTCTATTGCACTAAGTCAACTTTTAGAAACTATATAATTAATCTCCATTAAATTATCTCGATAATAGTATGCAAAATATTTTGATTCCCTTAACTAACAAGGCTATAATACTAAAAATAGTTGCCAAAATGAGGCGAAAAAAATTTTCTATCGTAAAGCACTCTGATGCTTCGCATCATGAGCCGTGCAATAGTTTAAAATAAAAAAAAAACAAGCTATTATAAATAAACCAAACTAAAAAGTAGAAAATAAATAATAGTTTAAAAAAACTAAAAACACGCTTTTTATAGAAAACCAAACTAAAAAATAGAAAATAAATTTTAATAAATTTAAATTAAGAATAGTGTTAAAAATTTCAATAAATATAAATTAATAATAGTGTGAATAAAGAAAAATTATTTTATTTTAAAAAAAGCGTGGAGTGCATGGTGTCAATAGTTATAAATATTTTATTGACAGATATGAGTAGAGTGATTATCATTTTGATAATATCTTAAAAAGCACCCCACGCTTTTTTTAAAATAAAATAATTTTTCTTTATTCACACTATTATTAATTTATATTTATTGAAATTTTTAACACTATTCTTAATTTAAATTTATTAAAATTTATTTTCTATTTTTTAGTTTGGTTTTCTATAAAAAGCGTGTTTTTAGTTTTTTTAAACTATTATTTATTTTTAGAACATGGTAGACCTATAATCTCACATCGCTTACAGTTGTAAATATTGTTACGTGCTTTGGGTTCGTAATTGTAACAACAACACCACTTATATTAAACCGTGTATTTACAAGTACAAAATGTAATACCTTCGTAAATACACTATACACTGGCCACACTCGCTGCACTAGCACTAAACTTAACCAACCACGTTTAAAAAAAACAATTCTCGTATTCACTTAAACTGGTTACTTCGCTTCGCACTGGTCGCTTGTACTATCGCTTTCGATCACTTTATAAAACTGCCTTCTATTTGTCAACACATCTCTATTTCTCGTAGACAATGACAATTATTGTAAACAACTTATGATAAACAAACAAGTCCTAGTACACGTTATTTTCAGCCTTATGCCATATACCCCTAAGTCTATTATGGCATAGCTATTCGGTTAACGGTCAACAATTTGTTTGTTAATAGGAGTAGCTATCTCTTTCTTTTATTTCTAGATCTCTCCAGCGTTCCAACTCTTCACGTTTCTAGATTATTCGTAACACAACCCCCTTCTTAGTTATGTTCGTCTCGAACATCATTACTTCCATTATAGATGGCTAATCGATCAACATGAACAATCTTCATGGTCCCTCGTGGCTGCTTCTGCACTCGATAGGTTACGTCATTGATACGTGTGATTACTTTGTAATCCCATCCCAACGTCGCTTAGGTGATTTTCCTTTCCGTCGAACCGGATTATGTAGCCAAACGAGAAATCTTTCTTGAAAACCACGATGATTGGCGTTTCGGTCGTATCTTATCTTCATCCGCTGACTTAATTCTAATGCATTTTCGCTTATTAACGAGTGTATATCACGTAACCTCTTATGAATGTCTTCGACATATTCCGATATACTTATTTGGGTCTTTGAATTCGGCGGCGGGCCTCCAGTCATTAAGTCTGCTGGTATACATAACTGTCTGCCGAAGTTGGCATAGGCTGGCGTTACTTTTATGCTGTCATGTTTCGCTGTTCGGTAAGCCAGTAAGAACAGATGTATGTACTTATCCCAGTCTTTTTGGTGATCTTCTACCAGCTTGGCTAAATGTCGTTCCAAAGTTTGGTTAAATCGTTCGACCATTCCATCAGATTGCGGGTGATAAGGTGTAGTTCTTGTTTTGTACACTCCTAATAATTTACACATTTCCTGGAATACATCAGATTCAAAGTTTCTGCCTTGGTCTGAATGAATCTCCAGTAGAACACCAAATCTGAATATTACCTCATTGACTAGTTTCTTAGCAACCGTCGTGGCTTCCTGATTAGGAATTGCGAATACCTCCGGCCATTTCGTGAAGTAATCCATCACGACCATAAAATACTTGTTTCCGTTATCTGTCTTAGGAAATGGCCCTGTCACGTCAATCGCTATCCTTTCCCAGGAGGCTCTCACGTTGTATAATCTAAGGTTGCCTCGGCTTCTGACCTGTGGACCTTTCACTGCTGAGCATGATGTACATTTTCGGCACCAATTCTCGACATCTTCACGGCAGTTCAACCAATAAAATCGCTCTCGCACCTTTACCAATGTTCGTCGTACTCTAAGATTTCCCGCAGAAACCCCATCATACAACTCACGTAGTACGTTCTGGATTAGTTTTCTTGGCACTACCAACTATAGATGATGTGCTCTTCCTGATGGTTTTTCCCATTTGCGTAAACCGTTTTGCAACAAAAGACTTTCCCACTGCGCCCAATAACTTTTCGTAATGGCGCTGAAGGGAGCCAGCTCTTGCCATTCCGGTTTTCCCGTGTCTTGTTTTATCCAATCTATTAGAGGCTGCAAATCTGTATCTTCATATTGGGCCTTACGCATCTCATCAGTTTCCCACCTGTCATTCATAGGCTTAGCTGGAAGTACTTGAACCCTTTCCTTCATCTCCATCCTTACACAATGTTTACAATCTTCCGTATAAGGTCGTCGTGATAATGCATCTGCATTTGAGTGAGACTTTCCACTATGATGAATACAGTACAATCAGTCTCAGGTTACCATTGTTAGCCACTTCTGATCGCACTACAGTTCGTGTGGCTCTAGTGTTCCGCGTTGAGCTGCAGTTCTTGCCATTAATCAATCCCTTAATGGATAAACTGTTGCGTTTGCTCAACTGACGTACGACAGCTTTTGGGGCTGTTTCTCGTTCACCCAGACCTGCCGTTTGATCCTGACTGTTACTCGTTTCCCCGCTGGTTCAACAGGCTGTTTGACGTGCCTACTCTCTTCAGCTGCAGAGTTTCCTCCCGCTTGCTGTCGCCAATGCATTGAAACTGTAGGCATAGGTTTGGCTGGGCAGCTAACTCTAATATGCCCACGTTCACCGCAGGAGTAGCACATGGGGCCCAGTCTCCTAGGTTCCATTGCCTTTACTCGAGCCACAACTTCTATAACCTCACGTACCTTGTAGGCGTGCGGTTCTTGGCGAACGGCTTCCACCTCCAGCGCATGAACCAAAGCCTCCTTCATCGTCACGTGGTGCTGAAGACGAACAGCAGCACGCAATTCCAGGTCTCGAATCCCACCGATAAACGCCTGAACGATGTTGTTGTTCACTGTGTTAGCGTCGGCTGAATGATACGCTTTCCTCACAAGTTTCAAAATTTCTACTGCCCATTGTTAAAGGCCTTCGCCGCTCTTCTGTACCCAGTCTTTCAATTGAGCACGGGAAACATGCTCTAAATGACCTTCACCGTAGCAAGCTTCCAATGCCTCCATCAAAACAGCGAACTGATACTGCTTAGGCATTGCATCCAAGACGGAGAGCGCCTGTTCCCGTAACGCCGTACTCAGTCCTGTAAGGCAGTGTTCGTCCGTCCAACCACTGGCCTTCGCTGCTATTTCACTGAGCCCGGTACGCACTCCATGAAGTAAGACCGTCATAAGTGGGCACCTTTACCCGAGGACCTCACTGGTGAGAACAGTTGGTAATGGTAGCACCCGACTTAACTCCCGAGATCCTTATTTTCATGACTTCCCTCTCCAGTTGGATTACTGAACTGATTAACTGAAAACGTGGATTTTCAGTTATTTTAACGCAGCTGGCCTCCAAGTGGTCAACTCTCTTCTCAACACTCTTCGTGTTGCGCTTGATGAGGCTCACATCGCTTTTTAGCTGGTCTTGCTGTGCCAAGATAACAGTCAATTTATCGTCAAGACCAGATAACTGTTCCTTGAGCTGTTCCTGTAGCTTCTGCTGTTGTTCTTGTAGCTGCTGTTGTTGCTCTCTAAGTTGTTGCTGAAGCTTTTGTTGTTGTTGTTCCTGCAGCTGCTGTTGTTGCTGAATAGCTGCTAGTATGACAGAAAGATCAGTAGGGGCTGCGCTCGACGATAATGACGTGCTGGCAACACTTGCAGGTTCTACACTTGTACGCATCTCGGTGTCCTCTGACACACTCTGTGTCTCAGCTTGAGATCTGGTGGTAACACCTTCCTTCGGAATAAGTGCATTTCACAATTTCACTTCCGACACCAGTTGTTACGTGCTTCGGGTTCGTAATTGTAAGAAAACACCACTTATATTAAACTGTGTACTTACAACACAAGTACACAAACAAGTACAAAATGTAATACGTAAATACACTATATACTGGTCACACTCGCTGCACCAGCACTAAACTTAACCGACTACGTTTAAAGAAAACAATTCTCGTATTCACTTAAACTGGTCTCTTCGCTTCGCACTGGTCGCTTGTACTATCGCTTTCGATCACTGTATAAAACTGCCTTCTATTTGTCAACACATCTCTATTTATACCCGAGGTAAAGTTCGACAACAATCCCGAATGTTCGGCAATCATCTCGTAGACAATAATAATTATTGTAAACAACTTATGATATACAAACAAATCTTAGTGCACATTAATTTCCACCTTATGCCCTATATCACAAAGTCCATTATGGCATAGCTATTCGGTTAACGGTCAACTATTTGTTTGTCAATAGGAGTAGCTATCTCTTTCTTTTATTTCTAGATCTCTCTAGCGTTCCAACTCTTCACGTTTCTAGATTATTCGTAACAATATGTATTCAACAAAAACTTTTAACGTCACCTAACTTACGAATCATTGGTTTTTTAATAATTATTATAAAACTCTCAGGAGGCTTAGTTCTCATAAATAGACTCAATAAATTTGTGTCACACATATAGATAGCTGTATATCCCACTAGATATACAGCTTAAATCAACTTTTAATTATGTGCGGTCATGTCTCAATCTAGTACACATAAATGCACAAAGCGTTCCGGCCCATTACAATGATCTTCTGGCATCCTTTAGTGACGTTGGAGTAGATTGTGTTCTCATTTCCGAGTCGTGGCTAAAACCCTCACTTCCATCTTCTTGGTACGTACTTCCAAATTTCACACTAGTACGTAGTGATCGTGTTGGTTTGAGAGGTGGTGGTGTATGTATGTACATTAGGAACCATATTCCATACAAGATTTTATGTCAATCATCATCGGACAATAACAACTCCCTCGAATACCTATTTCTGGAAATTACACTACTTCACACTAAAATGTTATTAGCTGTAGCATACAGTCCCTCGTTACACGTAAATTATTTCTCTACGCTAGAATCTCTTTTAGATCGGTACTGTCCATGCTATGGTCATACTATTCTCATGGGTGATCTCAATACCTGTATGTTAAAAAACGATTTCAGAAGTAATAAACTTAATTCTCTGGTTTTAGGCATGAATTTAAATATACTTCCACTTTCAGCCACTCACTTTGCCCCAAATTCTACACCGTCTTTTATTGATCTGATGATTGTCTCGGACCCAAATAGTGCATTGGAGTTTGGTCAACTGACTGCACCTTTTTCATACCATGACCTATTATTTCTAAAATATAGAGTGCGTGCTCCGAAACCTCAGGCTAAATTGATAAGATAAACTTAAATCTACTTAACTCAGATACTCTAATATTGACTGGAGTCCTTTGTATGATGCAATTTGTATTGACTCATAGATATTTGGATCTACAATAGTGGTCACTATTGTAGATCCAAACGTTAGCACTGCACTGAAAACATAATTCGAGCTACGCAATAGTAAGATTTAATCGTGTTACTGTGCTAGGCATTTCAAATGGATAATCAAAATTCCACCCAATAACACCTACTCTCAATATTATTTTTGTAAAAGTTTTCAATACGCAATAAATGAATACCAATCGATAATGTGATAGGTTACAATCCTCATTTTTCTTTTTTTCTGATAAAACCGATTATTACAAATTTTTAAACCGCTTTACGATGTCATAACGCCATGTTAAACGTCAACCATTTTATCGACTGACGCATGCCTGATGCCATCTTCAGGTCACTGAATTTGGCCCCCCATTTTTGATTTTTGTTTTTTTTTTTATTTTTTTATTATTTGTTCTTCGTTTGTTCTTTAATGTTCGAATGTAAAAGTTGTTTGTTCGTCTTTTATTTATTTGTAATTAATTAAACAAATGTTCACCCTTAAGTTGGCCCCCCTTGCTAGATATCTTTATTTTTATCGCTCGGATTTATTAATTTCGATCAATTATCGTTTGTTCGACCACTATTGTTATTAATTATTTTTTATCTAATAAGCTAGCCATCACCTCACGCCTACATTACGCATGCGCCTTATTGTCATTTGTCAGTCAACTTGCAAATAGCTATATTTACTAGTGCGTTTATATCTATCTAATTATTTCGCATGCAGATCAAAAAAATTTTGAAAACTTCAACAATAGTTCAACAAAAAATGTTGGTGAAAACAAGACGGCTGATTATTCGTTAAAATACGATCAGTGCGGTTTTAGTAAATTCAGTTATTTTGAATGATATTGAACATTCAATATCATGTCATCAACTGTGAATTTGAAAAAGTGAATTTTTTCAATGAATATTTTTAAACAGGGTTAGCAGATAGTAATGATAGGTACTTGTATATTGTAATGAAATTAATAATTCATAAATTCATTACGTAGGTAGTTGAAAAAATGTAAATATAATGCACAAAAAAGAATTGACTGACAATACAGGCGCATGCACAATGTAGGCGTGAGCTGATGGCTAGCTTATTAGATAAAAAATAAATAATAATTAAGAATTTAATTGTTTTTATGATCGAACAATTATCAATAGTGGTCGAACAAACGATAATTGATCAAAATTAATAAATCTGAGCGATAAAAATAAAGAGATCTAGCAAGGGGGGCCAACTTAAAGGTGAACATTTGTTTAATTAATTATAAATAAATAAAAGACGAACAAACAACTTTTACATTCGAACATTAACGAACAAACGACGAACAAATAATAAAAAATAAAAAAAAAATCAAAAATCAATAAAAGTGGGGCCAAATTTAGTAACCCGACATCTTCTACTACTACTTAACCAACAACAGACTGTATCAAGTTCAAGTCTGGTTTTAGAATTATTAAAGAAAAAACATTACAACAACAACAACATATCTTCACGCCAGATCCCTTACGGGGTAGGCAGAGAGAACCGAGTGCCATACATCACGATCCTTGCAGGCTTGTCTCGCTTCTTCCACATTCATCACTCTCTTCATACACACACGCCGGTTGCGAAGACTCTTGACACCACCTTCGGACAGTACTCGATCAATCTGATCGTGGTATGTCAGTCTTGGTCTTCCCCGGTACCTACATCCTTCCACATTCGCGTTGTATATCTGTTTTGTTAACCTTTCATCTACCATTCTTTCTACATGTCCGAACCAACGGAGCATGCCCTTTCTCATCTTTACACCGACACTTTCTTTCAAACCTAGCCTCTCTCTCACTTCGGCATTCCGAACCCGGTCCGCGAGTGTCACACCAAATATTTTTCTTAGCGACCTCATCTCGACCGCGTTGATTCTACTTTCATGCCCTTTCTGACATACCCAACTCTCACTTCCATACAATAGCGTTGGGATAAGCACATGATTATGCAGGGCTAGACGGGCACCCTGACTTAAAATTGTGCTATTAAGTAATCTCCCTAACGCTCCATTCACTCTGTTCCCTGCACACACTCTTCTTTCAACATCAGCGGTGTACCTTCCATCCCTGCTAAAAGCACATCCAAGATATACAACCTCATCCACTTGCTCCAGCACTACATCATCGACCACAACTCTTACATCCGTTCTGGTTGTTTCTCTTTCAAATACCAAAACTTTAGTTTTCTTCGCATTCAAATGTAAGCCCATACTCTTACAATCCTCATTCATAACTGTGACCAGTGTTTGCAGCTCAGATGGAGTTGAGCCTAAAAGTACAGCGTCATCTGCATAAAGCAGGCAGTTCACCACTAGATCACTCATGCGCATTCCCACATTCAATGACCTCAATCTTTTGAGACACTTATCCAGATATAGAATAAACAGACGAGCTGACAACACACAACCCTGCTTGACGCCGATATTGACATCGAACCAGGGCGATATGTTGCCGTCCACCCGCACACATGCTTTGCAATCCCAGTACATGGATTGCAAAGCACGCAGCAGACGCCCATCTATCCCATAACTGGGTAAAATGTCCCAAAGTTTCTTTCGCACAACTCTATCAAACGCTTTCTCCAAATCCACAAAACCGCAGAAAACCTTCTGGCCGACAGCCAGATGCTTCTCTACGATGTTGCGGAGTGAGAAAACTTGATCCATACATCCTCATTGCAAAAAAACATTGCACCAATAAATTTGTGTCACACTTGATTTTTTTAAACTTTTGTATTAGTTGTAAGCAGTATATAAATAAATAGCCGCTGCCACAACTACTTCCACGTCCATCGTAAGTATTTCGCACGGCAGCAATGTACTATGAGCCATTGTGTGAACACCAAGCGATCGTGGCCTACAGTGGTGTATTGAAAAGCATGGCCCAGCACAAGCCATTGTGTACATTTAAAGTTTAAATTGAAATCTAAAACACGCAATGGTCGCAATTCACAACTTTTATGGCCCCAGTACACATGATTTAATACAAGTAGTTATTTTTAAATATGTTAGATTCGATCCATAGTCGCCTAATATTTTATAATTCAAGGGTAATATATTTATCGTTACGTAATTGCGTATTATATAAATAAGCGTATTTATAATCATCAGTTTTTCAAGAAAAAAATTAAAGCCATTTTATGTAATGTGTCATTTTATAATATTAAATACTAGCGGCCCGCCCCTGCTTCGCACGGGTATAAAATATATAGCCTATGTCACGCAGGGAAAAAAATGTGTAAGTGGTTGACCCTACGGGCTATCCCTGAAACTTCCCACTAAATTAAGGTATTTAAGCTCAAAAGAGTAAAAACATAAGCATAGATTGAAAAATCAATGAAAGATGTTTGAAAAAAAAAAGATGTTTGAATCTATTTTTTTTTAAAATGACAGCATATAAATTTTTGAAAAGCTGTATATTTTGAAAACGATGATGGCATTCAACTCAAATTTTGAGATTTAAAATATTGCTTTTGCTAAATAATCGATAGGTTGAAAAATTTCGATGTAATGTCAAAAAACATTTTATTTTTAATTTTCTTCATTGATAAATCCCAAACAAATTGACCGATTTTGATTAAATTAACGGTATTTGACGCAGTTTTTAAAGTAGAAAAGCTAATAAGATTTTTAAGACAATTGGTGAACTAACTTGAAATTTATTTAATAAAATTAAGTAAGTTTGCTAAAAACAACGCAATTTTAATATTTGTTATAAGTTCTGAGAAATAGATTCAATTTTGATTTTTGAAACGGCATTTGACGTAGTTTTTTTAGTACTAAAATATCGTAGAATACCAAAAACGATTGGTTGAAAAATTTCGAAACTATGTCGAAAAACACTTTTTAAAAATTTTCGTCAACGTTTCATCATCGTTTTCAAATATACAGCTAATCAAAAATTAATAATACTGCCATTTTTAACAAAATAGATGTCTGAACTGAAAAATCTATGCTTATATTTTTTACTCTTTTGAGCTTAAAATACCTTAATTTAGTGAGAAGTTTCATGGATGGCCCGTAGGGTCAACCATTTACACATTTTTTCCCGTTTGTCCCGATGCCTCGCCTTAATAAATCGCAGAGTCAAACCTTTAACGTTGCAGGCTTAGATTTGAGTGTTGATTGTTTTTCACATGGCCAACTATATATCGCTTTTTCAAGAGTAACCTCTAAAGAAAACATGTTTGTATTGTCTAATGGCAAGAAAGCTGTGAACGTTGTATATAAAGACATTCTGTAATATATTAATGGTAAAAATAAAAGAAATAGGTAAAAATGTAAAAACTAAAAATGTAGTACCTATATGAATTTAGATATTCCAAAGACAGCAGGAAATCTTTATGGTATAGGAAAAGGGGAATTGTTTTACTCCAAATTAAACGCGTGCCGGCAACGGGCAGTAATGATTAAATCAAAACAACTGGATCGATTTTAATAATTTTTTTTCACTGAGTGACATAGGCTATATATTTTATACCCGTGCGATGCCGGGTCGGGCCGCTAGTTACATGATGGAATGTACTTTACTTCATCATATAAAATTCCGGAAACAGGCTAAATCTTTAAAACAAATAATTTGTTAATACTATTTCTACTCATCCGCATGATTTTTATATGGTGATATTTAGTTAAAAAAATGTACTAAATTTTGGTTTTCAGCTGAAGTCCTATATTTATTTATCTGAAAATTAACACGTTTCCCAGCGGTTTCAGAACATATTACGCGCGCGCCGCCGACCGGCCGGTAACCCCGCAACCGCTATGCCCCTGCATTTTAAATCTGTAATATCTTCGAAAATATTCATTTAAATTACATGCTGTAAACAGCGATATTACTCTATATTAAATCAGCAATATATTTAAGGCATTTAATTGGATAAGGATTAGTGCTGTATTGCTTAAAATTGCTTCGAAAAAAAGCCATTATTTCTCGTAAAATGTAAATGGCAAAATAATGCTATTGTGGGTTATCCATAAGAGATAGACATATACCATTGCGGAGTTTTCTGTAGACCTTTTCAAGGTGTACAAATGCTTAGTATATTATTTTGATAAATCTCGTAGGGTTTAGTCTGCGTTTGCAATGTAAGCGGAAAAAAATATAATTATTTACGACATGACATCAGAAAACTCAAAAATTGCAGTATTTCTCTACAATATATTGAATGTTATTACACATACAAACCTTCCTCTTTAATCACTCTATCTATTAAAAAAAACCGCATCATAATCCGTTGCGTAGTTTTAAAGATTTAAGCATACATAGGGACATGGGGACAGACAGAGAAAGCGACTTTGTTTTATACTATGTAGTGATTTATTTTCACCCAAACTCGATTTATGAACTCCACTCGCTCGGTCAATAAGTTTTTGCTTACACGGTATTGCGCGAAAGGTCACATAGAGAATTCAATTCGTTTGCATTGATAATTTATGCCTATTGATAATTTATTAATTATAAAATCTAAATTTACATAATATACGCACTTTGTGTTTTCTGGTTACCGTACCATAGGTACATTAATTCACTCATTTAGTTTTCAATCGTCTTGTGACTCCTAAGCTACTGTTATTAACATTTTATGTTTTATATGTTTATTAGTTAGCCTATTAGTTTCTCGAAAATCCAAGATCTCAGTAATAGATAGATAGATAGATAGATAGATATATTTTATTCAAAGTAAGTATTTCAAGAATACATTTTTTGAAAGTCAACTACAATAGGTCTATGATGGTATACCAAATTGTATCAGATTTGATATACCTACTCATATACATTTTATAAGCATTAAAAAAGAGTATCAATAATTTGAACCATTATCAAAAAAAACTTAAATAAATCAAGGTATGATTACAGCAGCTTAAAATTAATAATATCTATTGAGTATCTATTGATTACATGATTCAAACAAACATAATGTCAAACCATTAAATAAATTATACAGATCACATAATCTAAGTCATAATATAATTTCATAAATTGTTAACTGCCTAAACTTCATCGTTCAAAACAATATCTAATGAATTATTAAAAATAACAAAAAATCCTGGAAAGTTAACTTTTAAATATGCCTGCGTTAACACAACGCGTAATCATTTTTTTTTTAATTTTTGTCAACACTCACTGCATTCAGTGGAAGAGTGGTATTACTAAAAATTAAATCAACATTATAAGCTAGCAACTTAGCAATCACTATTATATATTTCGACTATTTAAATATGCAGTGTGTTTTGATATAAAACACCTTTTGATAAATTTATTAATATCAAAAAACATAATTTGATCACTATACTGGCAAGTTAAATTATACAGGAAAGTATTAACGTGATGAACACGTTTATTCTTTCTATCGGTATAAGCATGGGAATACGGAAACGCACACAAAATAATTTGTTTAGGTCTTTTCTTTACCACATGTTCTATACATTCCATAATATAGTTTTTATTCAGATTTTCGCAGTTACTTAATAATATAATTATAATATTATCGTTAGATATATGAGAATTTTTTATCTTATACAGCACATCTGAGGCTGCATATTTCGAATAGCAATTGTTCACTACTTTATGATTATCATACATACTTATGCGCGTGCCCATACCAATACCAATGCTATCACTAAACATTATAACTTCATTTTTTTTATTTACCTTTGAGTTGTCGTTGCATAGATGCAAGTTTACAGGCAATTTACAAGTGCACTGCTTGTTAGTTAAACAATCAAGTTGTTTTTCATTACATAAAAAAAAAAAAAAGTATCTTCACGCCCATATCCCCGAAGGGGTAGGCAGAGGTACAACAAGTGCACCCACGATTAGCCGAAGATACTTGGTCCCACAAATGTGATAGGTGGCAAGCCTATCGCCAACCGGGCACTTTCCAATCCCGGGCAACTTTATGTTTCTCAGAAAACTGAAAAAACACTTTTTTTTTTAATGTGCCCGACCCGGGAATCGAACCCGGGACCTCATGTGGTCAACGCCAACGCTGGACCACTAGACCACAGAGGCGACTTCATTACATAAACAGAGATTAACTAATTCGTTTGCAGCTAAAAAGTGTCCCTGAATTTGTCGTTGTTGTGCGTTTTCATATTTAATAGTTATATTTTTAAGATAATTTTGTAGTTTGTTTATTCTATTTTGTAGTGTAATTACATCCGAATTATACATTGCTAAGTTGTTATTCATTTTATTTGTCTGTTGGTCAAGTTGTTTTAATATTCTAATATTTTCCTTTCTTAATGATTGATACTTTTTGAAGACGATTTTTGCCCCTTTTGATGTGGGCGTGGCTTTGAATATACATTTTTTAAGTTTGACAAGTTTTTTCTTGTTTCTTCTACTAAAAAAGATTAAAACCTAATGTGACGCTAGATTCCTGCATTGATAGTTCATCAAATAGACTTTTGTTGTTATTGTGCAATGATTGTGACTGCTTATTTTGTTCTAACTGGTAAATAGTATGTTTTGCTTCCTCCAGCTCACGCTGTAAGTGGGAGTTATGGGATATAGCTTGTTCATATACACTGATACTTTCTGTGTGGTTGTTGACACGGGTTTGAAGTTCATCACGTTGATTGATCAATTTTTTATAGTCTTTATATAAATTAGATAATTCTTTTTTTAACTCAGAGTTTTTATAAATAATATTTTTTATCTCCTTCTCCTTTTCTTCCTGCTCCTGTAATAACTCCTCACATAATATGTTTTTTGATTGGAGGTTTTCTAAAGTAATTTGTAGTTTAGACTCTAAATCCCTTACGGTAGATACGGTTACTCTATTGCGCGAGGTCATAACTGTATAAATTGTTTTCTATTTAAATTTTTAAAATTGTTTTTTTAATTCTACAACATATATCTCTAGATTTTGGTCGTCAATAAAATATCAATCTGATGTTTTCATACAAAATTATATCCTTTTCAAAGGCGGTAGTATTGCTTTCTATAATAAAGTAAACTAAAAGAGAATCTATATTCAAAACACAAATCATTGTGTATCAATCATGTATTTATGAAATCGAGTGCGAGTTGCGACATCTATGGCTCTTAAATGTAATTTTACCTTATTCAGTCATATTTCTAAAAAGTTATATCAAACTTGGTTTCACAGTTAGTTAATAGATGTCACTATTATACATTACTAATATATGTATAAAGAGTTCAAAATCATTCATATTATTATTCCACACCTATGAACGACAACAATAACACAATTATTTCTATGTCGCCTTTATAAACATTCTTTTTTCGTTTTTATAGTAGGAATATACTCATCACAGAAATAAAGTTTTGCTGCGGGTAGTATTGTAAATGAACAATTCAAACAAGTAGGTACCTTCTTAACGTTACACTTCACAAATTTTCTAAAATTTAATTATTTTTGTCATAAGTTTTTGCACTATTTTTTGTCATAACTTTCACACTAAAAATTAACTTATTATTATCAAAATGCTCTCTTTGTCAATAAATGTAACTTTTATCTTCACTTTAGTTCACTTACAATCCGAATCACTTTAATTGATAATTTATTACTTATTTTGATATATTTTACTTTGACAGTATTTATACTTATATATTACTATCTTATACATGTTTCAAATTAGTTTATATGAATCAATTTGTTTAATTTATTTAAAAAAACTACTAAATCACACAGCTGATCTTTCTTAGCGCACACAGCGCCGCCTACGTCTGCCGCTAATAGCTCGGAGACTCCCGTGTCTCTGATCTCGCCAACCGACACACCGGTAAATCACGGTGAACTGGAGAGTCTATAGACATTCGGTTTACTCTGCGTACCCCGCAATTGAATCGGGCATGATGATGCTTTTTCCTACTTTAACTAGAATAACAATGAATTTCTATCTACAATATAGTATAAGAAATCTTCAATCAAGAAGGGCTTTTAGAAATTGTTTCAAATTTGCGTCACATAAAACGATCTACTCGTACTTAATACTAAAAGGTTCGTTTCTATCGTCTCCTAGTGTAAAATCAAATAAAAGCACAATAAGGAGAAAGGAATTCGTAAAATATTGAGGCTTAGTCTTAGAGAAAAATTACACCCAACCTTGTGAGAACACGTGGGAATTTCCGTGCCTTCAAGCAATTTTGTCATACTCACTACTGGAAGCCGAATTAAGTAGTTCATTTTGGTAGGTCCTCAAATACCTGAACTATCGTGGTGCAATAGCAATCAGACTTAACATGATTGTAAACGTCTTATTTATTTGCAATTTTTATTCTTTTACCTAAGACTACCTAAGGCTTTCGCTTTACAGGCTGTAGACGCGTGTGGCACTACACATCAGCGGATTGGGACGAGATGCGGTCCTTCTTTGCATCCTACCCATGGGCGCAGATGGGCTTCTCGCTAGATGATCCAAGTGCTGTTGCTGACTCTGTCGCTGATGTGGTGCTACAGGGTATGGAATTTATTATTCCATCCTCTGTGGTACCAATCGGTGGCAAGTCCCAGCCCTGGTTTGCCCATCAATGCAAATTGGTATTGGTGACCAAAGCATCAGCTGTTTGTCATAAAAAACCAGTTTACTCAGAAAAAGTACAATTTTGCGTCTAGGTCCTTCAAAAGTGTCATCACAATGGCAAAGTCAGAGCATATTAACAGAATTGACGAGAAATTAGTTCGGTTTCCCTCGAGAACACGTGCGTTCTGGTCCCTAGCCAAAGCTGTTTCAGGGAATTTCTGTAAGCCTTCCCTTCCATCCCTGCACAATAATAATGACTTTTCGGCCCAAGCTGCAAAAGAGAAAGCCGATCTTTTGGGCTCAATTTTTGCAAGGAACTCGACTTTGGTTGACCTTGAGAATTCACCACCAACTATCTCAGTATGTGATAGTTTAATGCCAAAGGTTAAATTCCTTAAAACTTCAGTTCGAAAAGATCTAGTTTCCCTGGATATTCATAAGTCGAGTGGGCCTGACACTATTCCGCCAATTGTGTTTAGAACGTATGCTCCCGAGTTAGCCCTGGTGTAGAGACGACTTTTTCGGCTCTCCTATAATTCTCTCGTCGTCGTAAAGGCGTCGTACCAAATTCCTGGAAGATAGCTTTAGTGCAACTAATACCTAAGAAAGGCGCTCGCTTAGATACGCCCAATTATCGGCCTATAGATATTACCTCCTTGTTCTCAAAGATAATGTAATCCATTGTCAACTGCCAGCTCTTACGTACCTAGAAGAGCACTTGCTGATAAGTGACCGTCAGTATGGTTTCTGTCGCGGTAGTTGGGCAGGTGACCTTTTGGCCTACCTAATTCACAAATGGGCGAAGGCGGTTGAGACCAAGGGGGAAGCGGTAGCTATTATTAGTTTGGACATAGCGAAGGCCTTTGATAGGGTGTGGTACAAAGCACTTCTTGCGAAACTTCCATCTTATGGTTCCCGATAAATTATGCAACTGGATCACCAGTTTTTTGGGAGATCGTAACATTATAACATTTGCACACCATATATTGGTAGAATATGTTAGTAACTTAATTTATTTTTAACAACTTGTAACACCCATATTCTTGCAAATAAATATTTTCTTTCTTTCTTAAGGTTGTTGTCGATGGTGTATGCTCAAACTCAAAATCTATTAATGCTGATATTCCCCAAAGCTGCGTGCTATCTCCTACATTGTTTCTTCTGCATATCAGTAATATGCTGAAAATTAATGGCATTCATTGTTATGCGGACAACAGAACAGGAGATGCTGTATATTCCGGCCACGCTAACATTTTTCGTTAAAATGTCAACGAGTGTCAGAAAAAACTTGTGTGTGAAGTCGAGGATTTATTAAACAAAGCCTAGGAATGCCGTCGACTAAATTTAGTCAAATACAACTCTAAGAAGACACAAGTATGCGCGTTTACCGCTAAGAAAACACTTTTGTCGTATCCCCTCGTTTTGCGAATACTCTGTTGACTTCCCAGAATTGGAATTTTTGGTATCGACATATCGATTAACGTCCAGTTTTGTGGTAATTTAGATGGTAAAGCAAAGCTGGCGTCCAAGAAAATTGGTGTTCAGAACAGGGCAAAACACTACTTCACACCAGCCGAACGTTTGAGATTTTACAAGCCGCAAATCAGGCCTCATATAGAGAACTGTTCTCATTTTGGTGCAGGGGATCCGCAGTACCAGCTCTTTTCTCTTGACCGCATATAGCTGGGAGCATCTCGTATCATCGATGACCGGGCTCTTTCCGATCGGCTTGATCCTTTGGTGTTGTGAAGAGATGTTGGTTCTCTCTATATCTTCTATCGCTTTTAGCACGGGGAGTGTTCCGAGGAGTTGTTCGGCTTAATACCACCCGCTGATTTCCACCATCGGACATAACGCCAAAACTTTAAATTCCACCCTCACCATTTGAATATCTGCAAGTCCACTGCAGTGCGATTTTCAAGGCATTTTTTTGCCTCTGTGGACTGCTCTGTGGAATCAATTATCAGCGGATGTGTTTCTGAACCGATACGACTTAAGGGTCTTCAAGAATAGAGCTATATATAGATACTCATTCCTTAAAGGGCCGGCAACGTACCTGCATTACCTCCGGTGTTGCAGCTGTCCATGGGCGGCGGTGATCAATTACAATCAGGTGAGCCTCTTGCCCGTTTCCTCCCTATTCCATAAAAAAATTAAAGTAAACCAAAATAAAAGTGTAGCCTTCGGCACGATTGATATTTTCGCTGTATCAATAAAGCAAGCAGCAGTGAAACTGTATTGTACTTGATAGTAAGAGTGTAGTTTCGTCGAAATTAAGTACAACACTAAGTCTCGTTCTGCGAAAACGCCGCGACCGGCATTCGTTAGTCTGCGGAGTCTAGCGTTTCGGCATTTAGCTTCCGAGTAGCAACTCGAGCGCCGCGTTTGGCGTTTGCAAGTGTGCGGGGTGGAGCGGTCGGTGGCAGCATTCAGCTTCTAAAAGCGACTGAATCGAACCAAGCGAACCAACCGCCGACGCTAAAAGTAGCATGTGTGCGGTCTCTATAAAGTACGTCGTATCCATTTCAAAATTTCTGTTACGTACTAATATACACACATACGATACAAGCTAATAAAATAATAATAATATTAATAATAATAAAAACATTTTATTGCCAATAAAAAATAGTTAAAACTTAAAATAACATGCTAAAACTTAACTAAAAACTAAAATTTAAAAAAAATCCATATAAAACACACAAAATTAAAACGTTAAAGTATTTCTTTATTTTGTCAAAAGGAACAATTCAGCTTATACTTCGCCAGTAGCCATAGGCAGGCTGTGAAGCGCTGATTTTAAATTGTTCTTAGCTCTGAGATGACGTTAGAGCTATTCTTGTAATTGGGTACAAGAGGGCAGCACACAGAACACACTACTATCCACATACATGTAGGAGAACAATTATTTCACTCATAAAAATACAGATTTTATACATAAGACTCACATATACTATATAATATATTTGGGCAAAAATATAGATACATATTGAAAAAAAAATTGTTGTATTTTAATAAGCGACAGTTTTAAATTGTCATTTGAGTCAACATGAAAGAAATTACAATAATCTGGTTCACTGAAAAGTTTAAAAATGTAAAAGTGAATAAGTTTCTTAATAAACGTGCAGTTGATATCCATCCCGAGCCGAACAATTTGTTTTTTGCGTTGCGTTAAAAGGTCGTTTCAAGTTTTCGCCCAGTTTTACAATTACAATAACTAAACATGTAGGTACGATAATTGGGCATTGCGAGATATGTCCGTACGAAATAGCCCCGCGGATAAAGAAATACAAATCACTCAACCTGAAGAATCTGGTAAAGATAATAGGATTAAATATTTATTGCATTGTCATCGGTCCTTGATAAGACTAGTCAGTTTCAAATTAATCAGACGTTTTAAAGTACGTCAAACCCATGTTTAGTTTCCGTTACATACTAACATTTTCACATACCTACTAACATACGAACCAAGCTAATAAAAGCATGTTAAAAGGGAGTTGTAGGAAACTTTCGTGTTACATACTTTAAATTTTCATAAAGTGGATTTCTTCAAGTGAAAAAAAAACGAATTTATCTTTAAGAAAATTAGAAAAAACAATCTTTACGTGTCGTAGTTTTGAATTTAATTTTTTAAAATAATGTAAAACAATTGAAAGTCGGAGTATAGTTCAAAGACCATGCAGTTGCTTTGATTTTTTAAACCCTCCGATTTTCATTTCTCATTTACTATATCAAGGCTACAGAAAATTCTAAGCATTTTGCGCTTAATACTGTAGAAATACATACCCGATATCCTGTCGCCATAGAAGTCATCTCCGTAGAAAAGATTAGAGACAGTGAGGTTACGCAGCTGGTCGCTGCCCCACCACGCGGCTGCCACCAGCGATAATACTGTACACGAGGAATTTTACATTTAGTAATTTTAGCAATTTAGTAATTTTTAAAATTCCTATACTTTTGTTATAAAGTATACAAATATATATGAAAAGTTTTCCATCTGGATTTTCAACTATCCACGAATGTTCATTGTACATGTTGACTGCCTTGTGGTCCAGGGCATAGCCTATTCAGCTCAGATCATGAGGTCCCGAGTTCGATCCCCGGGTCATTCGAAAGCGTTACTGAGATTTTATCGAGATTTTTCTCGAAAATCCAAAATCTCAGTAGTAGGTCAGAGTCTGGCGGGTGGTATATTACTACCCCCGTGCCTCGGATGAGTACGTAAAGCCGTAGATCCCGGCTATCGCTAAAAATATTCGATAATCGTTATCAGGTTGGTAAAATGCGGAGATGAGATTACCACTCATCTCGTCAACCGACAAATCGGTGAATCGCGGTAAACTAGAAAATCTATTCGGTTTACTCTGCCTACCCCGCATGCGAACCAGACGAAATGACACATTTTTACCCGACTGAAGGAGGGTAATGTTTTTCGAGTGTATGTATCCATTTCTTTAGCACGCCCTACAGCCCAAACGGCTGGACGGTTTTTGACATTTGAGGTGTTGTTGGATTTGTCTAAATTGTAGTAGTGACATAGGCTATACAATACGGCGCCCGCAAATAGCGGAATGGGGGGAAGAGAAGATGCCTTACTGTTTACTACATACTGCTCTACATTGCTGGATAGGTGTTTTTAAGTCCGGGCTCTACCACCTAGAAGTTACTATATTTTTTGCCATATATCATAATATAGCAAAGAAGCAGATGACAAAGATGGTAATGGTGCGTTGTAATCTTTATAGCGGGGTTTTATTGACATATGGATAAATTTACTGGCTACCTTATCGTTCAAACTGGAATAAGACAAGAATATGTAGAGCGGTGGTAACAGACCCGGGCGAGACAATGTAGAACACTACTAGTGATGACACCATGGGCCTATTGTTTGATTTTTTCTAACTACTTGGCAGAATGGCAGATGGTCCAAAGGAGGCTTGGATCAATCAGGGAAAATGTGTAGCAAAATGTAGTGTCATTTGTGATTTCATAATTAGTTGTTTTATTAATCATGAAAAATTGTAACATTTTAATAATTTTAGAAAAATTGGATTTATGGAATTTCTATAGTTTTGCAATTATTTTCTAATAGAGCTAGCATTAATTGACCTCAAGAACGCTTCGTTGTAAGTAACAACAATAGCATCACCACCACTGTCGCTACAGGCAAACAAAATCCGAATGTTGTCTTATCATTGAAGTGACGCATTCAGATGCATCGCAGTTATACCAGTGTTTGATGTACTCTGTGCAAAGACACCGCGCGCATACTGGAGTAAAGTCACTTGTGCTCACGCGTCCCGTCGTACGCTACCACCTACACTGGAGCAAGTGATTTACATCAGAGTAGCTAGTCGCGAGGCCTAAATAGATGTCACTTACATCAGTTTGCAAGTTTTTATCTTTGAAATTATCTGATATTTTAATATAATTTTCACAGGATACAAAGATAAGGTAATTTTAAAGCTTTTGATAAAAAAACGGTTTTCGTTGTTTTGCGGGTTCCACCAGTATACTCAGGACCCGTCGAAACATTTGTAAAGTCCACGTGGAGTGTGGAAGGGGGCGCCTTAAGATCCTTGTTCCATTTGTCCCGAGCAGCGAAGTGTGTGAGCGCAAGTTTCTCCTCCTTCACTCAGAGTACGCAAGGCAGCCTGAGCATCCATGATCAGGTCGGTGACAGACTCCTGAACATGGATGTCCAGAGAGGGATCCTTCGTTGCTGACGCTAGTGGTACCCCCCTGGGGTAAACTACTCCTTTTAAATTGCGCTTCCATAGTGTTGGGCGGAGGGGGAAAGGGCCACCAGGAACCTCACAGACCAAATGAAATGCAACAGCAAAGCTGTTACTTTACGTTGACGACTTGGGGACTTTCAAGAAAAGAGCGTACTCATTTCTACTTATACAAACTTACCCGCAAACAGCACACAAACATTCGACCCCATGACGCGACTAAAACTGGTATCTTTTGTTCGCGAAATCATGTACTCATTTATCTCTTTGTCTTTTATATTTAATTTCGCTTAATATTAGAAAATATTAGAATCGCACCCGCTTTCGCTATAGGCCTGCGCAATGTCTGTCACGTGTATTACCGCGGGCTGCCCGTGCACAGCCGCAGGAGTGTCAGCAACCCAAACAGACGTCCCATTATTAAAGTTTGACAAGTTGTGGAGTATTTTAAAATAATAAAATAAAATATTCTGGAAATAATTTAAAAGTGCCTACAAAACATACCTAGGATGGGCTGAATGTCGTTTTACATTTAGTTTAACCGAATTTCGGCAGCTTGTGCCAAACTGCGACATTCAGCCGAAATTCAGTTTAAATGTCGACAATTTGGCAATAGAAATAAGTACCTACTTTCACTATTTTGACTGAAATCTACACTAGTATCATAAAGAAGAATGATTTGTATTTTATATGTATCAAATAAACTCAAAAACTACTGGACCGATTTGAAAAGTTCTTTCACTACGGGTAACATATTATATTGAATTAAAAAAGATTAGAGATTCCTACTTAAATTAGAAAAATGTATCCCAAGGTATCAAAATTTTGCCGATAAGTCATTATTTGCGTGCGCTGCAAAAACCATTACCGATACCTAATTTTTTATTTTCGGTCAAATTTTTTATTTCCACCGAATGTTCCGCCGAAGTTCTAATTCGGTTCAAACCACATTCGGCCTATCTCTAATATTTACGGAGGGTAAAAAAAAGAATTTATGAATAGTGAATTGCACAATACAACCAACAACAACAACAATCAACATTTAATTGAGAATTGCAAAGATAATACATTCGGTAGCCGATTTAGCCTACTAAAAAATATAGAATACTTAAGAAACTCCTTCAGGCATGAGCTACAGTACTCTCCAATCTTTTTGGCTGGCCTGAATCTATATTAATATTATAAATGCGAAAGTTTGGATGTTTGGATGGATGGATGGATGTTTGTTACTCAATCACGCAAAAACTACTGAACGGATTTGAATGAAATTCGGCACACAGGTAGATGATGACCTGGAATAGCACATAGGCTTTTTATCCCGGAAAAATTAGGTGATCCCACGGGATTTACCAAAAAATGTTATAATGCAGCAAGCTGCACGCTGTAGCTAGTGCAAAATAAAGATATCGTAAGGACGAAGAAGGGGTGCGGGCGCGCATTCAACTGTACCATGTACGAGATTGCTGTTGCGCTAACTTCGGGCCAGCCAAAAAGATTGGGGATTAATTACTGTACGTAAAGTATGCCAGTCGACTAGAACGTGTTCATCAACAGATGAAGTGTACGTTACATTTTTCCTTTACATATACAATTGTTTGTCTTTGCGTTGATATCTTAATGTGCATAACTAACCGCGAAGCCGTTCTAAAAATGCGTTAGCATCATAGTAGTCTGTGGTTCTAAAACAAACTGATGGGTCCATGTAGTGTGTTGCGGCGACAGACTTGCCCAGACACGCCGGTGGGCAGCCTGTTTAGTGAATTCCCCGCTTTACAGACACAGAATTGTTAATTGTTATTTAAGTCGGTTTGGCATGTTAATTAGCTAATTATTAGTGTTAATTTATTTTATGGTTGGGCTTCCCATTGTTAAAATTTAACTTTATCAGTTAAAATTCTGAGTAGAATCTTAGAATTTTAATTTAATTGATTATAAATAATCAAATTACGTAAGTAACAATAGGTAGGTACTGAGGTCATAGAATAACTACAGAAGACAAAGTCCTGTATGTACTTCACTTTTTATACCTAAATTCGGCGGTCGCGCTAGGGTTGTCACTTTGGCTTATGCACAAAAAGCTGACACTAGTATCTTACTCCAGTAAAATAAAGTTTTAAATCAAAATATGTCACTCTTTACATTTTGCATATAATGTAGTCTTAATGATATGAAAACGATGTGTAAAGGTAATTTGGTCGGCAACAACGGGCAAGTTTTTTGCAATTACTCAAAAACTGTAAGAGTTAGTCAAAAAAGTTCTGAAAATGCGTAGAACTTATAATTTAACATCAAAAAGGTTATATGACTTTTTCTCCTCTGGTCAAAATTAACCGAGTTAGAGAGGTTTTTAAGTTTAAGATGAATGATTTTATAAATGACTAGCTGAGCCCGCGACTTCGTCCGCGTGGAAAAATTTCAAAAAAAGGAGCCTAAGTTACTCCCTATCACATCAGCTATCTGCCAGTGAAAGTCCCTTCAAAATCGGTGCAGCCGTTCCAGAGATTAACCGACATAGACAGACAGACAGACAGACGGACAAAAATTGTAAAAAATATTATTTTGGTATACGTACCGTGTATCCATACGCTTTTACTAAAAAGCGGTTATTTTAATATTACAAACGGACACCTCAATTTTATATATTTGTATAGATGTATAGAAGATACAATTACAATAATTATATTAATTAAATAATAAAATAAGATTTCATTTTAACTTTAATGATTGTAATTAGCTTTTATTCGTATATCTACAGCACTTTATCTTTATCTTTGCAATCTGACGATGCCATTTGTATACGAGCAAATTATACAATTTGCTTGCGACATCTACATAAGATACACGTAAGGGAATACAAACAAATACTTGCTTACCTCCATGAAACCACTGCTAGCTTAAAAAACGATAATTCACTGTTTAATGACGAGTTTAAACAGCCGTCCACTCTACAATCCCGATAACATTTTATTTGTTCTATTTTTGTACAAAAGAGTGTTTAACTGCCGTCGCGTACCTACATGTCTCACGGACGGCATCCGCCCTCACATTGAACCGAAACTCTCCGAGATTTCGCCTCCGTGAGAGGTGTCTGTTGTGTGTGTTGCTCGAAGACTAGTTGTATGTAGATTGTCTTCTGTAGTTATTCTGTGCTGAGGTGGTTGTGATTGAATTTAATTATATAATTAAAGGCGTAACGTAAGGTCTTTAGTTCTCGGTAGTACATTAATATTGCATTATATCCATTTAAATGACAGTGTCTTGGGAATATTTTTTCAAATCGACATAAAAAAAGAGATCACAAGAAACTCAGACGTAATAAACACAGGTGATATTTTAGATTTCATAATTTTTACACACGTTTTATATACTGTTTACTTTATGTTAAGTTACAATGAAATGAGTTGAAATTCATTCAATAATAAAGTAGCACTACTCCAGACCAACAATGAATTGTAATCCAGCCACTTACAACAACAATAAATGTAGCAAACGCTTTTTTCAAGTTTTATATGATACAATAACGAATTAGTTTAATTATTTTCCGTGCTGGTGTTCCAATCGCAAGTAAAAACAATTACTTTACTATTACGAAGTATTAATATGGACTAGTAAAGCCCTTTAAGAAATTAAACACGTACGCCTCTTATAAACTGCGTGGCAGAACGGCAGATGGTATATTCTTCAACCCGGACCAACACGGCAGCAGCAGCTAGTGTATTCTAATCACCACGTGCAATCTTGATGTACCTTTTAACTTTTTTAAATATAAGTATAATCGTGTGTTTTCAATATTAATATTAGATAGTTGTAAATCAAACTTGGGCTTTGTACAAATTGGTTACGGAAAATGACGTCATAATCTAAGATTGCCTGCTAATGACTATGAAGTTAACCCCATTTGGTGGATTTGGTTTGGGAATAGTTAAAGGACTATGTCATCAGGAACAACAAAGCCTTCTATCTGAATGAGATTATTAGGTACAAGATGATTTTTAGAAGAGGATTTTAAAAAGGGTTTGGCCGCAGAGTTGAAATGGTTTCGTCAACCGCATGACAAAAGGAGTGAACAAAATGTGTGACATCAACTTTTATTGAATTGGCGATGGACCAGTTAATAATTATAGCATGCGATTCTTCGTAATCAAGCTTATCACAACCCAAATGAGAGAACAAATATTCCATTTAAAATTTTTGAAAGACCCTATATAAATTATTGACAGTGACATTTTGCTTACATATTTGATCTCAAATTCCGTTTCTAACTAATAGCTAGTGCAGTTTATCCGTAAATCTTTACCTTTTTCCAAGGGAACGATATCCATACGATGCCAGTATCCCTCCATCGTTCCCCCAACAGGTATTTTATTTATTGTAGAGGGGGGAAAACGAGCTGGGGTAAGCGATCACCGCCGTCCATGAACATCTGCAATGCCAAGGGCTTTGCAATTGCGTTATCGGCCTTTTAAAAATGAGTACGCTCTTTTATTGAAGGTCCCCAAGTCATACCCGTTCGAAAATACCCCCGCCGGTAATTGATTACACAAAGGAGTAGTGCGAGGCAGAAAGTGCCGAGAATAGCGCACGGTTGTGGATTTCCAGACATCGAGGCGGTGAGGATGGAATTTTTAATTTTGACGCGATGTCCGATGATGGAATTTAGCGGCAGGAATTAATCCGAACAACTCATCGGAACACTCCCCATGATAAATGCGATAAAAGATGCAGAGCGGAACTATATATCTGCGTAACGCCAAAGAATTAAGCCGATTTTTTAATCGGTTTAATTAATTAAGCCGACTTTTTAATCGGCTTAATTCTTAGGTGTTACGCAGAGATATTGTTCGTAGTCGACGATGCATGCTCCGACCTTAAACCTGCTAAATGCTGGTGTTCCCCAAGAAATTACAAGAAGAAAGAATCCCAAGAAATACAGTTACGGTTGGAGTTTGTAGCATCACCAGTACTGTCATTTGCATAGCAATATGTTACTTATTTGCAACATGTCATTGATATGTAGAAAAAACTTTGTCGCTGATAGCACACAGCCTTGGGGAACATCAGCATTTACAGGTTTAAGGCTGGAGCATGCATCGTCGACTACGACCTTGATGATCTAATCAGCCCAACGCCCAACTATGCATCAGGTATACTAGATCACCAGCTGAGCGGCCACGACGGAAACCGTACTGACGGTCACTAATCAGCTGATGCTCTTCTTAATACTCAGGAGCTGACAGTTTACAAGTGTCTCCATGATTTTGAAGAATAATCATCCATACAACTATAGGCTATTTGCCTATAGTTGTATGGATGATTGATAGATGGAATGCACTAAAGCTGTCTTCCATGAAATCGGTACTATGCCGAGTGAATAAGAAAGTCGGAATAGGTGCATCAAAACTGGCGCTAACTCTGGAGCACATACTCTGAGTACAATTGGAGGGGTGCCATCAGGTCCACTCGACTTGTGGATATCCAACGAAGGTAGTGATTTACGCACAGAAGACTGCCGAAATATTAGTTCTGGCATTGAACTATCCCACTGCGGGATGGTAGGTGGTGTGTTCCCTTGGTCATTCAGGGTCGAGTTAGCCGTAAAGAACGGGTCATAGAATCATATGAAATTCTGCCAATGTGTTCCGTTTTTGCCTTGGCGATAGCTCTATTGAAGAACCTTGAGGAAGATCTGTACTCCTGTCGTAATGCGCTAGTTTTTACATCACGAGATGCTGACGCAGCAGCCCAAGCTCGGTAGCACTCCTGCTATGGGAGCTGTATAGGTATCGTGTAGCTACGTGGATAGTCGTCGCAAGCTACGCAAAGAAAGTAATGTCTTCGCGTACTAACACCGTCGCTGAATCACTTACTGAGTCAGAAACACAGATAGCATCTATGGCTGTCTACAGCCATCTTTAAAATATTTACTCCATCGCTTTAAACCATTTTTGTGTATGTGAGAATACCACCATCCTAAACCTTAATTCCATTAATTTTGGAAGTAACGAACAATATCTAGTCTTTTTCGCTCTCCTCCAAAAGGGAAGGGTGTTTCGATATTTTAATTATTAAGTCGAATAAGGCAAAACTTGCAGTGAGTGTAAAGAACTTACTTAGTATAAGTAGCTCCCACCCCAGCAACTTGGATTTAACCCTATGGTTTGACATCTCGCGGACGTCAGAGCACCGGAAGCACCACACTTTTATCCCGTCAATAACGGACACTCTGCAAAGAAAGTCTTATATTAAATTTGATTTAATTATAACATCAAGTGCTTCGTTGGCTCATCGACAAGTGGTTTTGTCTCTACACTCTTCCACCGCTTGAGACACAGGTCCGGAATCAACAATGAGTTGTGAAGCACGATAACGTCCGACTACTAGGCCAGATTTTGAGGAGGTTGGCGCTTTAAGCTCTGATCTAAATTTAAAAACTGGCTGAAAACCTTACTTACCTTCTACTACGACACGCAGAAGACCGAGTGAATAACTGCTTTACAGTCATACCAAGAAAAAAGGAAAAATAAACACCTTCAGAAATCAGTTTTGAGTGATTTTTTTATATCATAAGATAGCAAACATCTTATAAAAGAAACAAATAATATAAGCAGATTGCTCTCCTGATAAAAAAACATCACCTTACGAGACCAAAAATGTTGACAGTACGTTGCTATCCGTATGGCATACCTGAATGTACCGGTTACCTTACCCTCTGAACCGAAACATGATTTGAATGTGTCGAAATTATTGAATTTGCTTCCCCGTGTTGGTTCCGGGCTCCTTTGAAGAATAGGCCAACTGCTGTTCTGCCAGGCAGGTAGTAAAATGCGACCGATTGGCTATGCGAGTCACTACCATCGTGGCTACTAGGTGGTAGAGTTCTACATTGTCCCGCCCGGGTCTGGTACCACCGCCTTACCTATTCCTACCGCAATAGCGTTAGTGCTTGTCGCTGTCGTGTTCCGATTTGGAGGGTAAGGTAGCCGGTAAACTTATGCATGTGGCATTAAACCTCGCCACAAGATAGCAACGCACCATTAACATCTTTGGTGTCTATAGGCGATGGTTGACTCTTTCCATCAGGAGAGCCATCTGCTTGTTTGCTATCTTATGATATAAAAAAAAATGCGGCAAGACTAGGTAAGGCGGTGGTACCAAACCCGAGTGGGATGTTACAAAAAACTATATCACCTGGCAGTCCCGATTGTTGCGGCAAGTTTAGTATTTACCAGTCCCCTACATCTGCCCGGGAGAGAACTATATTTTCAAGACAACGAAAAATACTGCCCAATAATCTATACAAATAAATAAAATTGGAGTGTCTGTTTGTAATTTGTAATTGTCTGGATGTATACACGGTACATATATGAAAATAACAGTTTTATGATTTTTGTCTGTCTGTCTGTCTGTCTGTCCGTCTATCTGTCTATTTGTTCCAGATAATCTATGGAGCGGCTGGACCGATTTTGACGGGAGTTTCACTGGTAGGTAGCTGATATAATAAGGAGTAACTTAGGCTTTTAAAAAAAATCCCACGCGGACAAGTCGCGGGCACAGCTAGTATACAAATATACAAAATAAATAAAAAAAGGATGGAATTGGCATAAATTAAAGTAAGTAAAATATTATCTTCTAAACACTACTTGTACTTAGAAATGCAGATATAAATGCTGAAATAGATGCAATAAACACCCAAACTCAAAATACAAACATTTGTGCTTCCGAAAGTGTGCGAAGTTGAAAAAAATTTCAACAATTTATATTTGTTAATCCAGTAACACTCTTAAAACAACAGAACACATATCAGTAAAAGCGTAATAAATATTTTATATAAACCTTTTCTTGTACACGTTCACAGTGTTCTAGAAAAAAACCACCACACTGAAATTTGCTGATTATAAATACTAGTTAATTTAAAAAATGATGGTCATAAACGTAGCAGTCTTACAACTCTATAATTGAGTCTGAACTTAAATCCGGAACATCCGCACACTTATAATAACCATCAACGTGACGTAGTCGCCAATTATACACGTAGTATGTTTACCATCCACTTCACTAGAAAACCATCTTTTATTACCCATCACTGCCCCGTTGGTTGAGTAGTTAGCGAACCTGACTACATATCAACAGGGACAAATATTCGTGTTAAGCATAGGTGTTTGTATTTCTGGGTTTGGGTTTGTGTATTAGTATCATTGGCTGACACCCACACTACAATCAAATAAATTGCTTACTTTGAGGTTAACTCAATTCGTGTAATTTGTCTATTAATATTTATTATTTATTTATTTACAATATTAAAAATATACACTTATACATGGGAAATAAATACAATTAGTCTAACATTTTTAAAAATTTATCATATAGCCTAGCCCTAAAAGGTAGACAGGTTTAAAGTATACATTTACATCATATTCAATGTGTTGGGACATATTGAATATTATGTAAATAATAATGTACATCACATTACTAGTTATTTAAACATTAGATGATAATAGAAAAACATAAAAATGAAAATATCATTAAAAATTTACATCTATTGAATGAAATATATAAGAAAAAAGAACTTACATTTTTAAATGATAGCCATTTTAATGATTTTCAAAAAAAATATAGGTATTTTCAAATTCTAAAATACTGCATTCATAACACTCAAAATTCTTAAAACCTGTTTTATATATATATATATATATATATATATATATATATATATATATATATATATATATATATATATATATATATATATATATATATATATATATATATATATATATATATATATATATATATATATATATATATATATATATGTATATATCTTCACGCCAGATCCTTTCATTAATGCGAAGACTACGCTATCGATCAATCTGCCATCACCACCCACTTCGTAGTGACTTTACGTAACAAGATCAAGTAAAAATACCAAAACAAAACATTATTTTGTTGCGAATGTATAGTAAGTACACTTATTGTTATTATTTTAAAATAAACGGTAAAATCATTCAACGGTGATCTCACGCTGTCTGATAGTAAGTCCTATTGTGTTAACGATTACTTTATTGAGAAGAGTCCCTGGAATCTATATTAACGTTATAAATGCGAAAGTTTGGATGGATGGATGAATGTTTGTTATTCAATCACCTAAAAACTGCTAAATGGATTTGGATGAAATTTGGCAAGTAGATGATGGTCTTGAATAGTATACAGGCATTTTATGACGAAAAAAATGAGTTGTTCCCGTAGGATTCACCAAAAACTTTTACAATGCTGTGTGTGGGCTGCCGCTGCAGCTAGTTCATGAAAAATAATTTAATTCTCAGTTATATGTATAGTGGTACTATTAAATTAAATAAACTTAACTCCGGATTATATATTTTTATACTGATAAATAAACTAAACTAAATATATATAATTAAATAAACTAAATTCCGGATAATATGCTAGTGTGTGGCCGCGTTTCCGATCCGGTAGGAACTCAAAAAAAGTTGACCCGTCAAAAGTGCCTGTAAAGGGTAATTTGAATAAAAATGTTTTGACTTTGACTACTAATTATAACATTTTAATCAAAAAAGTAAATATAATAAAAATACACATATTAAATACATAGCGACTCCATGGGCGACGGTGATCACTTACCATCAGGTGAGCCTCCCGTCCGGGTCCGTTTGTCCCTTTTCTATTTAAAAAAGTTATTTAAAAAAGTTCAACAATAAAAAGGCGTCTTGTGGTGATACATCTAACTTACAACTTAAAATAATGATGTTTTAATGCTGATTTAAAATAATTTAAACTTGAAGCCGTTTTAATGTTTCTTGGTAGAGAGTTCCATTACCTAATAGCTTGACAATAAAAGATTGGTGATAATAATTAAGTTTTTGAGACGGGACATGTAAAATTAGGCTATCCACCGAGCTTAACCGTCTTAAGCTCCCAAAAACTTAAACAAGAGAGGTTTAAGTAGTTAGGGGTACGAAGATCAAACAGAATACAGTACAGAAGAGAAAGTATATTGTGGAAGTTACGGCAGAGACGGACTGACAGCCACTTAATCTTAATTCGGTATTCCGTGACATGATCATATTTATGTTGAACAAAAATGAATTTTATACACAAATGTTAGAGTTGATCAAGCACATTGAACTATTCATAAGTAAGGTCAAGATAACAGACATCCACACAGTCCAAAAATAAGTAAAAACAGAACTCCCGCACTTGCAATTTTAGTAGGAATAGGAAGTAACTTACGCAATCTTGTTGAAGAACTGAGTGCTAAGTGTGAATTTTTCTTTTCGCATTCGATCGTGAGCGCGTTTCGAGTTTACTAGGAATTTGTATGTGGTTTGTACAGCGCCACCTAGTGGTAAACGTGAGAAACCAGTTCGCGCACACGATCGAACGCGAAAAGAAAAACTCACATTTAGCACTCAGGTGGCAAATAATTGTTACTTCCTCAGTTTGTTGTGTCCAATATAAAATATCGTCTAAAAATATACCTTAATTTCTTACAGCCTTGCTAAGTATAGTGACGTCGTCAATTTCAACTTGCGGACAAAAGGGTCCAATATATTTTTACGATTTGTTTTTTTCTGCCAATAATAATAGAAGTAGAAGTATCTTCACGCCCGTATCTCCGAAGAGGTAGGCAGAAGTACAACAAGTGCACCCACGATTAGATTTTCAGATGGAGCTAGCAGTCACATACCTAGAGATGTACGTGCTAATTGAGCACGAAGGCTCAGTTAGTACGTACATCTCTAGGTTTTTGTTACTATAAGTGCGAAAACTAACACAGCGATAAACAGAAAGATTAACAATTGGTCTACCGATTGGTTATACCCGTCACTACCATCGTTACATAGGTGGTAGAATTCTGCATAGTCTCGCTCAGGTCAGGTACCACCGCCTTACCTATTACTGCCGCAATAACGTCATTGCTAGTCACTGTTGTGTTCCGGTTCCAAGTAAAGTAGCCATTAAACTAATGCATCATGTGTAATTAAGAATCGACTCCAAGGATATCAACGCACCATTAACATCTTTGTTGTCTGTAGGTAATGATTGTCTCTTTCCATCAGGAGAGCCATCTGCTTGTTTACTATCTGATACAAAAAAAGTAATAATAGCCGACCAATGCGTGTCGCCAGTTTTACTTGTAAACTTGTAAAATAAATAATGTAAAAAAAATCGAGTAGGCACTTCACTAGTTTTTTTTATTAAATTCATTATTTTTATACTACAAGCTGCAGCGTGCAGTCCGCCGTGTTATAAAAGTTTGTGGTGAATCCCGCGGTAATAACTCATTTTTAAAAATAGCCTATGTGCGAGATAAAAGTAGCGTATGTGCTATCTATTCTGTCATCATTTACATGTGTGGCAAATGTCATCCAAATCTGTTCTGTAGTTTTGGCGTGATTGAGTAACAAATATCCATCCAAACATCCAAATTTTCGCATTTATAATATTAATATAGATTAGGCCAACTGCTGTTCTGCCAGTCAAGTCGTAAAAGGCGGCCGATTGGCTTTACGAATCACTACATTCGTGACTACTACCTAGTAGGTACCACCAGGTAGAGTTCTGCATTGTCTCGCCCGGGTCAGATACTACTGCCTTACTTATTGCTGCCGGCATGGCATCAGTGCTTATCACTGTCGTATTCCGGTTTAGAGGGTAAGGTTGGAGGTAAAACCTCGCCAAAAAACAGCAACGCACCATTTACATCTTTGGTGTCATCAGGAGATCCATCTCTTTGTTTGCTATCTTATAAAAAAAAACAGTGAATTTTTTCACACATCCAGAACTAACCGTTTAGCTGGCAGAGGGAGGGACACTTGATTCTAACAATAATTAGTACTTTAAAGCTTAGTATTTCACAAATGGATCCCTTAATTGAAAAGTTTTCGCCTGGATACGTCTTTCAAAGCAAATTCTTAGGTAATTAGTGTCACTTGCATTTACACAGAGAAATACAGAGTTATAATACTGACCGACGAAATAAAATCACTCCAGAGGTGTGATTGGTCATAATAAGCCTTAGCTTTTTACTCGACACGATAAAATAGCACAATATGGCATATTTCTATATTTTACGATATAAGCATTTGACATTAACATACATTTACTCATATGGGCGGCTACGCAGTTTGCGCCCAGTACCGTGTCTGTTAGTATTTTTGTGATCTGTGGTTTTCACAAACTTATTTTCAATCGACAAATAAACGGAGATTATCAGTTTGATATGTATGTAATATTGTTGGAATTGGTTAATATGTATAAAGAATGTTAGATTTATTATTATACTAGCTTTCGCCCGCGGCTTCGCCCGCGTGGTGTTAGTAATAAGTAGCCTATGTCCTTCCCCAGACTTTAGACTATCCGTAAGACAAACGGCTTTGCAGATTAACTGTAAAACATACATTTACAAAAATAAACAAATAGACAATTATTAGATGTCACTATAACTTTTATCATACAATGTATTAAGGAATTAGTTATGCATATTATTGAATTTTTGAAGTGCGTGCAGTACAGCAGCAGCAAAATATAAAAATCTGTAATCATGACTTTGCAGGCTATTCCCCAAACTTTCCACTACTTTTATTGTTGGGAATGGAGAGCTACCCTTAATAATTTTATTTTTTATACTACATTATTGTGTAGCGGTTTATAAAATACACCCATTTTTCAAAATTCAACCGTATAGTACCCATAGTCTTAATATATATAAAAGGACTGACATAAGGACAGATAGAAGGACTAATTTATTTTTACCTTTAATTTTTACCTATTTAGCTATGGAAAGATGAAAAACTTATTAAACCGAAATACAAAATTTCGATTCCACTGCGTGTGATCTCAGATTCGATTTATTTGATGGAGTAACAATTTTGAAACTTAATGTATATAGGTATATTAGTCTGAAAGTTATTTTAAAAATCTGCAGCGTATCTGCGAGATTCAGCCGTTTTAAATGTTTCTGTAGCTCTTTAGAACATTATGACTCTTTCGCCATGTTGCCGACGTTGATCTGGTACTATAAGGACTATTCTGGTGAGATGCCAGTTACTCCGCATGTTTTCAACGTCGAGTTTGAAACTATTCTCTCTCGTCTGAAACTAGTCTCAGAAGCACTTTCAGACGCTATATACTCGGCGTGATGTTAACGCAGATCTTGTACCTCTTCTAGTCTGGTGGACTTCGTTGAGATGTCAGATACGCAGTGTGTTGTTGCGGCCGATCTTGGGCCACTATCTAGCTATTTTCATAGCTCGGGCCTTATTAGAACTTTGTGAAATATTAGACTTATGCTTTGGCGATATTGTTGCAAGTAGTAATTAAAAAAAACAAAATCGGTAGTAATTTTAAACAAAAATTGAAAAAATTCCATAACTAACATATATGTAACAAAACATTTCACACTGACCGTTATTCTTTCCGTTGTAGCTTATAGTCCAGTAAAAAGTTTAACGAAACCATGATCGACCAGTTTTGGCGCAATGAGTAAAAATGTGTTCATTAATACTTAAATAATGATATTATGAAAGAAATTTTGATTAAAATTAAGGGGAAAGGGATGAAAAAAATAAAAAAAGGGTTGAAAAATGCCTTTTTTTAAATAACTTAATAACGGTAAGAAATAGAAAAAAAAGTTTCAAGTAAAAGCTGTACCTAGAGAAAAAAATTCTACACAAAAAGTTCCTCTTCATTTTTTTGTTATCTGCTTTAGTTTAGCTACAAAAAATAAAAATTAAATTTGTAGTAAAATACGTAAAAATATATAAATATGGGAATACATGTGTAGTAGTGTTAGTACATACTAATGTGATGCGCGCGCTACATGGTACAGGGCCGTAATAATTCTGGTAAGGTTTTATAATTAATTACAAAGCAAATTTAATTTTTATTTTTTGGAGCTAAACTAAAGCAGATAACAAAAAAATCAAGAGGAACTTTTTGTGTAGAATTTTTTTCTCTACAACTTTTACTTGAAACTTTTTTTTCTATTTCTTACCGTTATTAAGTTATTTAAAAAAAAGGCATTTTTCAACCCTTTTTTATTTTTTTCATCCCTTTCCCTTTAATTTTAATCAAAATTTCTTTCATAATATCATTATTTAAGTATTAATGAACACATTTTTACTCATTGCGCCAAAACTGGTCGATCATGGTTTCGTTAAACTTTTTACTGGACTATTATGCCGTTCGTTATAACTTAAAAAATAAAGTAATCTAATGAAAACCAAAAATATTTTACATTACTTAATATTCATATAATAAACACAATCTAAATGACTAAAACTATACTGAAATAACTACAACAAACCAAAAACACTGCAAACGTTTAACGCGAGCCATCTCTGAAACTTCCCGTTTAATTAAGGTATTTTATACTCAAAAGAGTTAAAACTATAAGTATAGATTTTTTCAGTTCAAACATCTATTTTATTAAAAATAGATGTTTGAACTGAAAAACAAAAAAAAACAACTCGCCGTGTTGGTCCCGGCCTCCTTTGTAGTATAGGCCAACTGCCGTTCTGCCAGGCAGGTCGTAAAAGGCGACCGAATGGCTATCGAGTCACTACCATCGTGGCTACTAGGTGGTAGAGTTCTGCATTGTCTCGCCCGGGTCAGGTACCACCGCCTTGCCTATTCCTGCCGCAATAGCGTCAGTGCTTGTCGCTGTCGTGTTCCGGTTTGGAGGGTAAGGTAGCCGGTAAACTTATGCATGTGGCATTAGATCTCGCCACAAGATAGCAACGCACCATTAATATATTTGGTGTATATAGGCGATGGTTGACTCTTTCCATCAGGAGACCCATCTGCTTGTTTGCTATCTTATGATATAAAAAAAAATGGCAGGATATTGATCTTTGAAAAGGCGTATTTTTTGGAAACAATGATTGATTTTGATCTTTCGAATGGCATTCATCTCAATATTTGAGATCTAAAATATTGCTTTAAATTAGCCTGAAAGTTCTTTCAAAAATATTATGTAAGTTTGCTAAAAGCAACGTAATTTTAATATTTCAAAAGCTGTAACTATTGAAAACGCTTTTGAAAACGCTGTAACTTTTGATTTTTGAAACGACATTCCACGTAGTTTTTTTAGTACTAAAATACCAAAAAAATATTGGTTAAAAAATTTTGAAGTTATGTGAAAAAAAAAACACTTTTCAAAAATTTTCGTCAACGATTTCTCCCAAACGGATAAACCGATTTCGATGCAATTTATGCATTAGACGTAGTATTTTGAGGATCTGGATCTTTTAGAATCTGGAAATAATGTTAAAAAAATACTGTATCGCCAATTTTTCTTGGATTTTTTCAAAATGTCTCAAAATTACCAGGCAGGTACGCACGCACGCACGCACGCACGCACGCACGGACGCACGCACGCACGCACGCACGCACGGACGCATGGACGCACGCACGCACACACGCACGCACGCACGGACGCATGGACGCACGCACGCACACACGCACGCACGCACGCACGGACGCACGAACGCACGCACGTACGGACGCACGAACGCAAGCACGCACGCACGCACGCACGCACGCATTCACGCGCGCACACACGCACACATGCACACGCGCACGCACACGTGTACGCGCACGCACGCACACTCGCACACGCACGCACACACGCAATCGCGCACGCACACGCGCACGTACACGCACACGCACACGCACGCGCACACGCACACGCACGTGCACACGCACGCGCACACGCACGCACACGCACGCGCACGCGCACGCGCACACGCCGTTTGAACGGGTCATAAGACCCGGGTCTTTCTGATGACAGGTCAGTATTGATTCGGTTCTTTCTGATCGAACGAACGACACATGCTTATTTGAGATTCATCAGAACGCTATTTACTTCATTATAATCTGTATCAAAAAGTACCATAGACTAGACTGGGATTGAGATAGCAGATGATGGAACGCGGTATTTGAGGAACATGTACTGATGTTATCTGCTAGTTAGACATGCGCAAAATGTGTCAATGAAATGAAATGAATGAAGTACTTCTTTTCGCCCAATGAAGTACTTCATTGGTTTAGTTCAGTACTTCATTTCCTTCAGTGAATTTTATGATTAATCTAGTCCATCTAATGTATGAATGAAAGTCAGTGCAAAGTATTATGAGACATGCGCAGAATGTCTCATAATACTTAACTCCTTCACTTCGTCAATGTTAATTGACTTCACCTACTTCAGTAGTCCATTTAGTTCAGTTGATCATACCGTGACCTTTGATTTCGTTTAGCATTTGGAACTCGTTCCCATTCAAGTACAGAATTGTTTATTCAACTATAAAATAATTACTACAGTATCTTTTGACCATACTTTTAAAAATCAATTACGTTTTTCGGCGTGTTGGTCCCGGCCTCCTTTGAAGAATAGGCCAACTGCCGTTCTGCCAGGCAGGTCGTAAAATGCGACCGATTGGCTATCGAGTCACTACCATCGTGGCTACTAGGTGGTCAAGTTCTGCATTGTCTCTCCCGGGTCTGGTACCACCCCATTTGCTATTTCTGCCGCAATAGCGTCAGTGCTTGTCGCTATCGTGTTCCGGTTTGGAGGGTAAGGTAGCCGGTAAACTTATGCATGTGGCATTAGACCTCGCCACAAGATAGCAACGCACCATTAACATCTTTGGTGTCTATAGGCGATGGTTGATTCCATCAGGAGACCCATCTGCTTGTTTGCTATCTTATGACATAAAAAAAATGTACAAAATAGTAGTAATGGGATTATAAATAAATATTATTGTCATTTATAAACAAAAGCAGTAATGAAATTGAAATGTATTTTAACGTAATGTAATAAAGGTCATAAATAACTTTTCTCCTAAAATCCGATGACTAAGAGGTATCAATACAAAATATAATATGTGATAGCGATGTGGATAGCAAATCGCGCGCGTGTGTGTAGGTGCTTGGTTAGATTCGTTTAATACGATCAGCCATCGGCAGTGCTCGGGTCAGTCAACGTACTTCAATTCGTATTTCGTTCACTTGTCTGACGTTCGGCGTTCCACGATGCACAGATTACTTATGTATTACGATGGACTAGAACTAGATGAAGTAGTGAACTAAATGAAATTCAACTGAACTAATGAAGGAATGATGTATTTGAAATGAAGTACTTCATTTGAAGGATTCATTCGTGAACTACACACCGCTACTGCTAGTTCCTTACCGACATTTGCAAAGTACCTGTTAACATAATTTGCTGCTCAGAAGGAGACTATATATAATTTAATTCAGGATTATGTTTATTTAATTTAAGGCTATAGGTTATATTTTTTATGTTTTTTTATTTTTTTGTTTTTATGTTATATAATGATATTATTTTTTATGTTATATAATATTTTATAATAATAATCGATCGGTCTGACGATCTTTAACTTGTTCAATTAATTTAGAAATGATTTTTAGTTCGACCTTGTACTGACAATTATTCTTCTTGTAATTGCAAAAATCTTTGAAAAGGCAATGCATGAGCGAATAACGAACTTTTTTAAGAAACATGATATAATACATACCCAGCAATATGGATTTCAAAAAATAAATCCACGGTATTGGCAGTCTTCAATTTAGTAAAAAAAGCAACAGAAAGTATAAACGAAAGAAAAAGAGCTGGAGTCGTATTTTTTGATATGTCAAAAGCCTTTGACTTTGTTGATCATAAAAACTTGCTCACTAAACTTGAGAAATATGGTATCAGAGGTATTGCTTTGAATTGGATTGAAAGTTACTTGTGCAATCGCAAACAGTTTGTAGAGGTTAGCAAAGTTAACGAGAAATTTGAATTAATTACTTATAAATCGGAAACATTGTATAATAAATTTGGAGTTCCCCAGGGTAGTATACTGGGACCACTCTTCTTTTTGGTGAATATAAACAATCTTCCTGATATCTTAGACTGCCAATGTAGCATGTTTGCTGATGACATCGCATTAATAGTAGAAAGTGACGCTCAATTTAATAAAAAATTAAATAATTCAGTAGGGGTAGTGTTTAAATGGTTGGAATTGAACAATTTAATGGCAAATATCAATAAGACTAAATTTATACAATTTTCTCATTACAACACACCCAAAATAACACTAAATATACAGTATAAAGGGCAAGTAGTAACAGAAGTAAATAATACTAAATTTCTAGGTATACACATTGATGAACATTTAAATTGGAAAACTCACATAGAAAATTTATGCAACAAACTGAATAAATATGTGTTTGTCCTTCGTAAAATTACAAGGAATATAGGCAAAGATGCTGCATTGACAGCATATTATGCATATGTAGCGTCCCTATTACGGTATGGTGTGATAGTTTGGATGAATTCTAGCAATGTTAATAATGTTTTTATAGTTCAAAAGAAATGTATACGCGCCATTTGTGACGTAGATCCTTTAGAACCATGTAAACCACTATTTAAAAACAATAAAATATTAACGCTAACTGATATGTATATCTTAAATGTAGCCAATTTTGTAAATAAACACCCTCATTTGTATAAAAAAGCTAGAGACACATCAAGACTGGGCTTACGGGACCCCACTAGATTAATTTTTCCATCCTGTAAATGTTCCATATTACAAAGAAACTGTTACATGATGAGCATCAAGGTATTTAATAAAATACCAAAACAAATAAGAGAATTACCAACAGACAAACAGTACAATTGCCTTACAAATTGGCTCCTTGACAAAAACTTTTATACTCTTAAGGAATTCTTTGAAAGTAAATAACTTTCTATTTTATATATACGCCTGTTGTTATTTTAGTTAAGGATTTTATTTTATGTTTAATTATTACTGTCTGTTAGATTATTTACATCATTATTTTTCATAATAAATTATAATTAATTGAATTTGACATTATTTGCAACGCAACAAAAAATGAATTTGACAATTTATGACATGGATTTGAGTTTTAATATATTTATTTAATAATTTTATTTTACAAAGTATCTATTTAATAAAAAATTTGTAAATAAACTATCACTGTAATCATGAATATTATATTGTAATGATTTTTGGTTATATTATTTAATTGAATAATCTATTTCATTATTTAAAACAGTATTTTATCATATTGTACAACTTAGTTTTTTAAATTTACGTTATGACATTAAATTTATTCAATTACATAATAAGAAGCAACATTTCAATCTGTAGTCACACGCAGCAATAAATAAATTGGCATAGATAAATGGCATCACATAATCAAAATAAGTTTACAAATAAAATAAGTTTAGTTTGAATACTAGTAATTGAAATATTCTAAATGTAATATAAAATTGTACCTATAATAATGAATTTGCATGCTAATGTGTAGCGGAATAGGTAGGAAACTAAATTAGACATAACAACTTTGTAACCCTATTTCTTGCAAATAAATATTATTATTATTATAAATATTATTATTATTCTATATATAAGGTCGGGGCAAAAGTATTTGTTCTTACAAAGGAAAATATTTTTTTAGGTATAATTTTTTATTTATTTATAATATGTATGTGCCGTCATAGATTACTAAATAATTACTTCGTAACTTACTTGGTGCCATTTTGATCGATGACGTGTTGCCATCTTGTGGGTAGTGCCATGATCCTATTCCTGTAGAATATTTAGGATTTTTGATTTAAAAAATCTGACAGGTAATATTCACAGTGTTCTTTTGAGGCTAGCTTGGTACTTCCTAAATAGTTCTGCAATAACCGAAACAGGTGGAATGGCATGGTCAGGGCTATACGAAGGACATCCACGACAGGGCGTCCAGAGCGAAAAAACACTAAAATCATAAGTAATCTTTGACTAAAATTTCCAGACTTCAAACGCTTAAACCACATTTGTGCTAGTCTTATTGATACCGCATTAGGTCCGTTATCCGCACAAATTTTATACGCGGCGTTCGTCGCATTTTTACTTTTTTGTAATAAAACTTTAAAATGTACCGAATTTCTTCGTTACATACGTTCATTTTGCTTGCTTGAAAAACAATTAAAAATGGCGGGAACTAGTTTTTATTTATTTTTATTTATTGCATCTTCAGAATGTGACATTCAGATAATGGTATTAAAACCAGCCAGTTACATTCAGTACAGCCAAAGAGGTTTGATTACTAATAATACATTCAAAACACGAAAATATTTTTGCCCCGACCTATTATTATGTGCGTTATAGCTACATAATTTTTAGGTATTTGATTATTACGTAGTATTATCATGGTTTCAATAAGGATTTTTGTTTTATGGAATATATCGATTTCCACGCGCAAAGGCGCTGATCGACGTAAGAGCCTATACCATTTTACTTAAGGCTCGTTAGTGCTGATCGACTAGTGAGTAAAACTGTCATGTCGAACAATCGTAGAAAAATATGGCAAACATGACTATCCGCGAACCAGGCTCATCGGTAAATAAAACCGTGATATTAAAACAATTCAATGAATAAATATCGCTGGACAAATAAAATGAATTGATCTAACCCGAAAATAAGCAAATTATCTACTTATGTTATGAGTGTTAGTCAACGACTAATACGACTAATACACAGAAATACATAAATAAATATCGAAACATACATAATAAACACTCAGACACCAAAATACACACGTCTATGCTTATCGCACAAATGTTTGTCCTTGTCGGGAATCGAACCCAAGCTCCATATATTTATAATTAGGTTCTCTAACTACTCAATCGACGGGACTGCATTGCAATGATACACGCTAAAGATTTACCGAGCCATAAAACAGCGGTTTACTCGCCTGTAGATCAGGGCCTTAACTAATTTTTACAAATCTTTTTTAATCATAGCAACTAATTACAAGTTATTATTAACAAACAAGTTATTGATGGATAGATAGTTGGATAATCTTTTTAACGGACGTGCGTAAGTTTACCAGCTACCTTACCCTCCAAACCGGAACATTACAATAACAATAACAAGCATTGATGCTATTGTTGCAGGAATATGTAAGGTGATGTTACGAAACCCGGGCCAGACGTCGCAAAACTTTACTATCTCTTATAACTAATCGTTCACCTTTTACAAACTTTCCGGCAGAATGGCTAACGTTTCAAAGGGGGCCCGAAGCAACACGATAACCGCAACTTCGTTTGCTACAACTCATTAATAGGACTCTACCGAAACGAGTCCAGACCTGGGATATAAACTTGAAAACTCGGATCCCTGTGAACATTATGTCAAGTGGCAGACAATCTCACGCTCACGCATGGTGACCGATGTGATTTATTTTTTTATTTATTAAAAAGACATACCATCGCATTTTCATAGGTATACCATGTACCATATAATTACATTACCTATTAAACATAAGACCGTATGAAAATACATTTTAGGCATGTACAGCTAAATAAAATTTATAAGTGCACATAATGTGACACACATGTGATGTGACAGCACGACACGGTTGCATCGTACACAATCGTAATTAAAAAAATAAACGAACACTGCTTTTCACACAAAATATATTGCCACTTACGGATCAAATCAAATTAAACAATGTTTTATTGAAACGTATCTGTTTCAGAAACGTAGCCTCACACTAATACTGTGGCTACATTACCACCCTCCGACAAACTACAAAGATTCGCCTTGTCGTGATGTGTTCGTTTCGTGAATCGCTTTTATTCGGTTTCCTTTCAGTTTTAATCGCGACAGTCTCGGAGGAGACAACCCTTAGCGCGTTTGTTTATTGCCCAAATTTAAACTTAAACTCTGGCTGAGCACTCTGCTCGGTTACGCCGGTTACGCAGTAACGACCCTTAAGGTCAACTGCAATAGTCATTTCGAAAAAATAAATTCATCTCGTTTGTGCATCGGTGCGTATTGCAATTGAAGCGAGATAGACTGTTGTTAACGGAGTGTATGTAGTCGCGATAACACACCACGAATCTTCGGATTATAGTGTAGCCTTAACATAAATAGCGAAAAAAATTCAATAGGCTTGTCTTTTTTTACACTTATGTCAGAAATTACATTATTTACTATTTGTACAATTATAAAATCATGTTATGAGATCATATCAATAACAGTTTTTGTTTTAGGAAAAAAATAGCTTGGATATAAATACTAAATATAGATGTTATACTGGGAAGAAACAGGTTAAAGTTCCCGGTAAATATATTGTCTTCCAAACATAATTGGCACAAAACTCCCATTCTGTGTTACAACGTCGCTTGAAGTCGGGATCTCGCTCGATTCAATTTACAGTTCAAACAACATGACTCGAACACATAAAATATTTGCTTGTAATAAAACGTTCAAGACGCGTCGCGTTAGCAAATTTCAGCTCCTTTTACTTTAATTTGTTCATTCTAAATATATATTTTACGAGACATGTCATTACTAATTTGCTAATGTTCAAACTCTGCTCATATATTTAACAGATTTTTCGAATTTAATCTACTGATATTCCATTTTACGTTTGATGTATTCTCATAAATCTTTCCGTAAGTAACATTCGACGTTTAACCTATACTATTACACAAGCAATTCACAATGTCCTCTATATCGTAAATTGCTTTAACAGGGGCGAAAAATCAATCTAGCTAGGTCGTTCCAAAGATTTACCCGCGCAACATGGTTCGTAATTGCGCCGCTGCCACTGTATCCAAATAGTCTATTGCCTTGCTATAGGCAGGTACTTCTTGTTTTTGTTTTGCTAGTTTCTTGTCCTTTTTGGTTAATTTTTTTGTTATTATTTCTGTGTTTTGTTTTCTTATGTTATTGTTTATATCGTCCGTGTTGATCAGGGCTACTTTGAAAAATAGACGAACTGCCGTTCTGCAGGTTCCAATAGGCGATGGTTTCTCTTTCCATCAGGGGAGCCATCGAGCCATCTGCTTGTTGGCTATCTAATAATATAAAAAAAACTAGTAAAGATAAAAAGAACTTAATATATAGCTTTAGAATGTACAATATTTTTGTATTACGTTGATTTACACATTAAATATGTATGCGTATCAAATACCATTGAATTTTATTCCGCCCAACAGCAAGTCGGATTCCTCTCTCCGCAGCTCTCAGGGAGATTGCCAGCACTTTTCCAACAATATGTAAACACCCCGTAAACAAAACGAGATTGAGGTTTATCTAAACCTCTACAACTACACAACAGGATAGTATAGCGGGTGGCATGTATTTGATAATACATACATATTTAAAATAAATTATTTAACCGCAAGTAAAATTAGCTCTCCAGCCTGTCCTTTCTTTCAACCATTCCTGAAATTTCAACCATAATCAATGGAAATACGTCGTGATATGAGTCTGCGAAGGAAGCAGTGCACGTTATATGTACTAAAAAATTCCATCATTTTTTATTTCTAGAATAAAGCTGAAATATGATGTTTTGCTATCAACCCTCAACACTTGTTATGAGTACTATTGTGTTACTGCCTGTAAAGTGACCTTGCAAATTTGCCAGTGAAGATAATATGTTTTTTTATGCGACAATGCCAAAATTAAGTCAACTTAACAAGTCTGTCACTGCAGTGAAGAATAAATTATCTGTCTTCTTGGAAGGTGGCTTTAAAGAAGCGTGTTAATTGTTAAACCTAAAGGGTTGTCCTTGTTATCGTGACTAATAAGTGTAATGTGTGTAAGAGCACCGCATCAACTCACCACGATAAAATAACGCTGTTCTGCTTGTGTCTGTATTTAAGCCATATCCGAGATAGTTTATGAATAAGTTAGGAAGCAGTCTTAGCGCACTAATGATAAACTTCACTATTTCAATGATATAAGAGTTATTGGATATATTAGACCAGGGGTTCTCAAAGTAATTACTATTATGCATCTCTACGAAATAATAATCAGAACAGAGTTAATGAAGCGTTAGGGAAATTACTTAAAAGCAAATTAAGTCAAGGTTTCCGTCTTGTCTTGCATAATTTTATGCTTATCCCAACGGTGTTGTATGAAAGTTGGGTATACAATTAGAATCAACGCGGTTGTGATGAGATCACTGCGGAAAATATGTTGCGCAAGGCTAACTGACCGGATGAAGTGAGAGAGAGGTTAGGCCTGACAGAAAGTTTCGGAGTAAAAATGAGAAGGGGCATGCTTCATTGGTTCGGACCTGTAGTAATAATGGTAAATAAAAGGTTAACAAAATATATCTATAATGCAGATGTGAAATAATGTAGGTACCGGGGAATACCAAGACTGACCTGACATGACAAGAGTAATGACTGACAAACCATAATATACAGATTGGTCGGTTGCTGTCCGAAGGTGGTGGTTTTACAGCGGGTGCGAAGAGAGTAATGAATGTGAAAGAAGCAAAACAAATCTGCAAGGAACGTGACATATGGCACTTGGGTTTTTCTGCCTACCTGTTAAGGGATCTAGCGGAAAGATATATATGTAACAAGGAAAATAAGGATAGAGTTAGGTAGATTTTTAGTTTGACTTAATTTTTTCTCCGTGTTGGTCCCGGGCTCCTTTAATTTGAAGAATAGGTCAACTGCCATTCTGCCAGACAGATCGTGAAAGGCGACTGATTGGCTATGAGAGTCACTACCATCGTAGCTACTAGATAGTAGAGTTCTGCGTTGTCTCACCCGGGTCTGGTACCACCGCATTACCTATTCTTGTCGCAATATCAGTGCTTGTCACTGTCGTGTTCCGGTTTGAAGGGTAAGGTAACCGGTAAACTTATGCATGTGACATTAGACCTCGTTACAAGATAACAACATTAACAACTTTGGTGTCTATAGGCAATGGTTGACTCTTACCTTTAGGATACCCATCTGCTTGTTTGCTATCTTATGATATAAAAAAATATATATTTTTGAGTGGTTTTGTTTCATTTACACCTATGAGCCTTCCTTTACATGTCGTTACGCCTTTTTAAGGAGGCAGACTCACCACTTTGAAAAAAATAAACACATTACTCTCCTGCATTCGGGTAAAAAGAAAGTATTTTATGTCCTACTCCAGATCAATCATGCATATAGAAATGATCACTCCTTTTTGTCAGAAGAGCTATCTATCTTCCTGTTTACTTTTGTGATATAAAAACGTGGAACTTTTACTCATCTGTTCATCGTATTATAGTAAAATCGTCCCATGCGACGAAAAGAGTTACAACTGCAAAAATGCAGCTTTACAGTACAGGCATTCAAAGTTATCTACATACGAATATGCGTCTAACTTTTTTTTACGTAAGTTATCCCAGTTTTTTTTCTTAAAGCCTTCTAGTTATAACAAAATCTGTAGTAACCATAGTAAAATTGACGAGATAACTTATTAAATTTTGCGTTACATTTTGATATATGCTCTTTTTCGTCGTGACAAAGCTTAACTTGTACAGTTGGAAGTGAAGATAGAACCATCTTTTTGGGAATCTAACACAAGGGAATTGGTTCTAACAAAACTTAGGTCTATTCGTCGAATGTTTACAAATTTTCAATCTGACATGTAACCTTGCATTTAATGTTTATAGGCACCTAACAACTTTCTGTTTAAATATCATAGTCAATAAAAATTATATAATAAGTATTGTTGAATATTTTTATTAAGCATGTTATTAAAAACCTTCATAAACTTATTTAAAAATAAAATAATAAACAAAACATAAATTCTCCAAAACTAAAAACATTATCATACTTTTTCTAGCAATAATCACATATAAAAAATATAGTATTATTAGCTGTTCTAATATCACAGAAGAAAAATAAGCTTATCTAGCTTATCCATTGTATTAAGGCCATACTAGATAACATCTACTAAAAAATATTCAGCCTCACTGTTAATTTCATCGTCAGTTGCATTGTTACCTTCACTAGACAAAGTATGCGCTATATTTTCAAAAAAGTAGGATACTCCCCTGGTATCACATTACTTTTGCACATGCTCATTAAGGCTTTGTATTTGTCTATAGGGATTTTTTAGAGGTTGACAGTACGCCCTAATCAAATTTATATTGGAAGATGTACTCCCACCAATAATTAGAGTCTTATAGTCTTCAGAGCTCATGTCATACTTAGAAAGCAGCTTTCAAGTTAACATGAAATTCTTTGATGCTATTCCATTTAACTTTTTGTCCCCTGATATTCTTTCTTCATACTTTTTCACACAGTGTTTTTTGGAAGTCAAAAAAATCTTTTTGTGTCATATTGCGTACTATATACGGAGATTCAGAGCTACTTTTAGCCCATCTCATTAAACTTTCTCATGTTTTGCATGTCGTCCCCTTTTGTGAATCTCTATGCCAGCGTCATATTTATTCCAGGTAGTCACAAGGGTTCTGCCACTTACTGCAAGGGTGTTCAGGAACATCGTCTTACATACTTCAATCTTTTCGTTGCTGTTTTCGAAAACGATTGGCAAGTAATATTTGAACGAAAACTTTCTGTTATTTGGTTTGGAGACGTTGAGGCACCGTTTCTTCTTCTCTTTAGTAGTATACCGTACAACGAATAACCATTGCTTATCTCTGCTAGACAAAGCCCAAAATTTTGCACAGATAGCTTGCCGACGAGTATCAGACAAGGCAGTGAAGCATTTCATACGGCGACTGTATGGCGACTTCATAGTTTTTTGTTCCACAACATTTCCTTTCCGATTTACAAAGGCTTTACCTTGGTTTGTGCGTTCTTTTCGCTGTACATTAAACCACTGTGAGGAATTTTGCTTACGTTTTCTGGACTCACGTTTCTTGGGACCTGTAGTATAAACAGAATCCTTCCAATCTTCATGTAAACAGCAAAAAATATCCTTGCATTTTTTATTGAACGTCTGTTTAAGGGAGAAGGCATTGGTATAGGTATGTAAAGGGAGTCGAAATTTTCTTCATCTGTGCGTGGAAGTGGTGATTTTTCGTAACTAATAGTGGGTTCAATAGTAAAAGGAGAAGGCTGTGTCTTGGTGCTAGTTGCTGAAAGAAGTTTAGAAAGTGTGCCGGGAGTGATGGTTAAAACAAAAGTCGGTTCAGTTTGAGCAGGTGAAGGTACTTAAATGGTGCTAGACGTGGTCGATTCTGGCGAAAAGTGTGAGTTAATCAAGTAAAAAACTCACACTTTTTGCCAGGATTCTCTAAATTTTCATTATCAACCTCTATAATATGTTCAAAAATATCTACTGGATGCACGGACAAAAGTTCAATCAAGCTAATGGAATGTGTCAAAGCATGTAAAGAATGAGAGAGGATTTTGAAGGTGTTACTTGCAAAATGTTCCTCGAAGTAGCTATAATTAAGGATATCTTTAAATGCTTCATAGGTCATTATATAGGTCATATAGGTCTTCAGCTCCTCTAGGTAATGGTGACTCACAAAACTGTCGGTCTGAAACAATGAAAATTCTTAAATAATAAAGTAGCCAAACATTTAAGTACAAGTTTTTCGAAGTACTTTAATAATACAAGCCTTACCCCCGTATGCTGAACACTAATTTATGTCGGCGTATTTCTGTATTATAAAGAAAAACAAAATGCGCTATAGTTTTAAAAATAAATTACATTTTAAGTGATAGTTCGGTATACGAGAGTAAATATCGTATCTACCTACTCGAAAAAATAGATTCTTGTATTGAATTATAGCAATCTCTTTTTTTAACTTTACTGGATTAATTTGTTAACTGTATTTAATATCCCGGTGTAAATATTTTTTTTTTTTTAAATATGATATAAACAAAATATTCACAAGAAAAGGATTACATCTTTATTACATACCGCAGAAAAAGAATCAATGTTCACATGTAACCTAAAATAGGATGTTAAATTTCCGACGTAAATGGTTACATGTGCACATGCAACCCTGAGAGTGTTTACTATTTCCGGCGAAAAAAGATTTATAACCACTTAATATGTACTTTTACAGTGTTTTTGTTTATCATGATATTGAACTTGATGGCTGAAAGAGCAGTTAATTTCTCTATAATAAGTTGTTTAGAGGAAAAAAAAACATTTCCGACGAAAATGAAAACATTAACATATGTGACTCTTTGCGTTGTAATAGACACGAGTGTTATAGGAATAACTAAAAATTAACATATCATCAATATTTACAATTAAAAATAATAGGTTTAAAGATTATTGACTGACCAGCATTGTATTCACTTAAATCCACTAAAGTTAGCGGCAAATTATCTTGGATTTCGTCATTACTAGATTTGTTCAATATAAGATTTAATATCTTTCTTGAGCGATGGGGTTTCATTTTCGGTAATATTAATATCTAAAAGTTAAGAAATAGAAGCAACACGAATTAATAATATGAGCCACCACAAAACAAAAGCAATAACACGAAAAAGCTTCCTCTTTCGAAGAAGTCTCGTGACAAGTGACGATGCGACGGTTGTGCGTACGCGGGTGCGCCACGTATAGGTATTTATGTGTAACATGGTTCCCTTTTCGTGGAAGTCCGTCGATTTGTGGTTGTTTAGGGCAAAATTATCTCGTGAACCAAAGCGAATTTGAAAAAAATTAAAATATGGGAATATAGCCTAGGAAAAACGTATTACAGTAGCACAATAAAACCAATTTTGATTTATGTCTTCATGTAACTCTTTTCGCCGCATGGGACGAAATGTGTTGGTAATTTGTAAAACTTTAAACACATATTCGTTCGTGGCTATGAACATTTCTAAAAAGTTCTTATTTCAGTACGGACACAGCGCTATCGTATCATGTTAAAATATCGAAGTTCATCAATCAATATTTGCGCCAGAAGGTACTTTCGAGCTCCAGGTCGTGGAGTTGGAACAAAGTAATTAACTCTACGGAAGTGAGGGCGAACATATTTACAGAGCCTTCAATTGGGAAAACTTTTGACAAAGTACTTTGTTTTATCTATTACTTTCGACGTGACTTTGGCGGTCGCGTAAGACTCGTGACACTATGGCTTGTATTTGTATAGAAGAAGGTAGCAGTCCGGCCAGAGGCTCATCTAACAAGAAGGATTATTATTGTTGATAAATATATATAATGTAAGTACGAGTAGTTTTGTTTTCAGCCCTGAGGCCACGGTCAGTATTTTGGGGACGGCAGCAATAAACATTTATGGTGCTAATAAAGAAACCTTGTGGCTTAGCGCTCGTTCTATCACATCAATTACAACGTAGGAATACGTGATAACAAACGAAATAGGACTAGCGCTGACTTATGCACAGGATCAAATTTCTTTATTAATAAGACCGTTATACAGAACAGGCTAAGAGCGAAGATACTAACTCATATTATAAATATGAAACAATTTATGGAGCAATATGCGCCAAAATAGTTTGGAATTCTATTAAAAAAGTCATTACTCTTCTGCACAAGAATTAGGAAAATTTAAAATGTCTATATTTTTATCATTATTATAAATATAAAATTACTTTATAGCATTAAAATCATTACCGTTTAAATAAATTCTTATTGTTTATTACATATAATTTATCATCAATATTTGAAAAATATATTATCGCACACATTAACCTTAAGCACATGAAAAATTACTTTATTTGCTTTTTCGGTTAAAAATAGGTTCGGTTTTCCTCGTTTACCCTAACAGGCCAATTTGTATGGTTTTGCAATAAATATTTATTAAACGTCGCAGGGTTTTTGATATTTAATAAATAATATAAATAAAATTTCACATGCTAACGCATCCTCACAAGTACGCGCAATCATTTGGTGATATTAATTAAATCTTTAGAGTAAAACAGTTCCCTAAATTTTTCGATTAAAATATACAATTCCTCTGACTGGGTATTTATTATGTAAAACTCTGTAATAACGCCTATCACATAATGGATGTCACGCCGTTACTTGATTTTATTATACGACGCCGTTTGTCTACATAAAATATATGGACTATATACATATAAAGGACTTGAGTATATTTTCCCTTAACCCTCTTTTAAGCACTAGGTTTCTGAAAAAATCTAGTATTGGCTGGCTAGATGTAAGAAATTCATACTAAGTGTATTTTCTATACAGTTTGACAAACAATAGAATGATTCAGTATTTAGAAAAAGAAGGATTCCCGACTAACAGATAACGTTAGCATCTACTAAATAAAGACATTGTTTTCTGAAGATATTACTAGATGAATAATAAATGTGCCATTCCGCCAAGTAGGTTGTAAAAACAAAACAAAACAAATTTATTCCATTTTATTTTATTTCATTTCATTTCAAAAAAGGCGAAATGTCTCTTCTTGACCACAGTTTCGCGACGTCTCGGCCGGTTTTGATACCAGAGCTGTACCAATGCCTGCTGCAATAACGTCAATGCTCGACACTATGTAGTTCCAGTTTGGAGGGAAAACAGTCTGCAAACTTATACATGTTTCATTATCATTCTGTTATACCAGCAGTAATTCACCATTAACATGTTTGAAATAAAATAGGCCATGAAAAAGTATAACGGTTGTACCAAACGCGTGTGAATTATTGCAAAACTCTGCTATCTAGTGCTCTCAGACGTTGGTAGAATATTATGGAACAGAACAGAACAGAATAGAACAGAACAGAAAAGAACAGAATAAAATGAATTTTATTTTACCAAAATCCGTATTAAAAATATACTTCTTGTCAAAAATTGTTAAAAATTATGCAATTGATATTCATAGTAGGTACTTATAGTTAATAAGAGATTACAACTTATTTAATTATGTGGTAACCTTTAAAATTTTATAACAAAATGTCGAAGTGACGTGTAGTGTCATAATTAAATATTGTTGACAGTTCATCAATCAATCAATCAAATTATTTATTGCTAAAATAAGGTTTGTTACATTGTTCTTAAAATTATACAGAATAAAATTTCTCCTATTATATATTACATATGTTGTTAGCAAAACTATTGAAGTCAGCTGAATGAAAATATATATATTTTTAAAGCTTATATCATATTTTTATGTTAAATTTGTTATTTAATTTGTTCATTGATAAAATTTATTATAAACTAGGTGCAGCATGCAGTTCGTTGCATTATAAAGTTTAACCCTTGTCACTTTTGTGTTCCGGTTTGGAGGAAAGTAATCGTTATCTTATTCATAATTCATCTCAATCCATCCATATCTTTATCTAAGCTTATCCATGTGCCATTAAAATCTAATTACTAGAATAGCAACGCATTTGTTGTCTCTTTGCATAAGGAGGCCATCTGTTTGTTTACTATCTGATAAAAAAAGCAATAATAGCCGGCCATTGCGTGTCACCAGTTTTACTCGTGTAAAGTAATAAAATGAAGAAAAAAAAACGTGTACTTCACCGTATAGTTTTCCTATTAAATTCATTATTTTTATACTACAACCTGCAGCGTGCAGTCCGCCGTATTATAAAAGTTTGTGGTGAATCCCGCAAGAACAACTCATTTTTCTGGGATAAAAATTAGTCAATGTGCTATTTCAGGTCTTCATCTACCTGTGTGCCAAATTTCATCCAAATCCGATCAGTTGTTCTGGCGTTATATTTTTCCCTTGCTTTTAAAGATAGTCAAAATAAACTTTGACAATTTTAAATTGTTGAGAAGAATTTGACATTTCGGACTTCTGAAATGTTATTGATCAATCAACAACATTTTAGACCATTCTCAGTTATTTCAGAAATGTTTTTCACAGCGACTCCTTGAATTTGTGTTGCCGATCGCTACTTTTATGTAAATCTAGTCTGACCTCACAAATGCCAAATTTAAATTTCTAAGGAAGATAAATTGATTCTTGAGCTCGATATCGTTGTTACTTATGCGCTACGGCGCAGAACGTAAAATAAGCGACAGCGTTGTCTTATTTATACTGTATAGGCGAAAGTTTGTGTTTTTGTTATGTTGATATTTCTCAACCATAAGAAAATGGTGGAAAGGATTTGGATCGAATTTGATACACAGGTGGCACGTACAACTAGATTTAAATTGACTTAAATTTGTAAAAAGCTCTACATATATTAATATGTGAAGCCGAAACTTTGTATCCCATATAAGACAATCATGCGAACGATGGAGTATGATATTTTTAGCAGGGTTACAATGCGGAGGACTGCAGAAACCTAAAATTTTTAAATAAGGTGCATTAGAAGTACAATAAACTAGCTGAATCCCGCGGGAACAACCTATATGCTATTACAGATTATCATCTACATGTGTGCCAAATTTTATTCAAATTGGTTTATCCGTTTTTGTATGATTGAATAACAAACATCTATCCATTCATCCATCAATCCATACATCCAAACTTTCGCATTTATAATCCATACTAATAATAATATAAATGCGAAAGTAACTCTTTCTGTCTGTCTCTTCTATACGCTTAAACTGCACCGATTTGGATCAAATTTGGTACAGAGATAATTTGAGACTCGAGAAAGGACATAAGATAGTTTTTATCCCAGAAATCCCACGGAATCGGGAACTATGTGAGTAAATCCAGGATTATCTTTTTTCCATGCGGATGAAGCGCGGGTACAGCTAGTAATAATATGTATTAATAAAAATAAACAGTATACACACAACATTCATGTGACATGCATACAATGGCCACTTGTTATGGAACAGACAAAAGGGAATGTTCTCCGAGCCTACTAGAACAATTCAGTATGTTCGACGATAAATAAACTATCCTTATCGAAACATTGTAAAATCCAAGAACACGTGAAACGTAAGCTAATTAACGAGACAAAAAGATATTTTATCACAACCATAACCTATAATTTACGACTATATATATAGTTAGTTACCTTGCCTAATTATTTAATCTTAGCTTTTTTTAACTTCCCGCTACATAAAGAGCTATACGGAAATTACCTACCTACTGATTTTTCCCCGATTTTCGAAAAACGAGTTTTCACCAGATTTTCACGTTTTGAGGTCCTAGGAATGTTTTCCGACTATTTTCACGATGTCAGTATGTCAGGATTCCGCTCAACTTAGACTTCCTGAAAATTTGAACCAAATCGGCCCAGGAGATTTTGAGAAATTTTGAAAAAAATCTTAAAAAAAATTTTGGCCAAACAGTATTTTTTTAATATAACTTACAAATTAATGTACCGATTGAGTACAAAAACTAATCAGCTCTATTTCTCAAAATATTACGTCTAGTGCATAAATTGCATCAAAATCGATTTATCCGTTTGAGAGAAAATGTTGACGAAAATTTTTGAAAAAAGTGTTTTTTCGACATAATTTCGAAATTTTTTAACCACTAATTTTTAGTATTCTACGATATTTTAGTACTAATAAAACTACGTCGAATGCTTTTTTTAAAATTAAAATTGAATCTAATTTTCAAAAGTTGCAGCTTTTCAAATATTAAAATTATTACGTTGTTTTTAGCAAATTTCAGATTGACTTAAAAATCTTATCAGCTTTTTTCCTTTAAAAACTGCGTCAAATACCGTAAATTGGATCAAAATCGGTCAATTTGTTTAGGACTTGTTACTGACAAAAATTTTTTGAAAAAAAATCTTATTTAACATTACTTTGAAAATATTCAACCTATCGATTATTTAGCTAAAGTAATATTTAAGATCTCAAAAATTGAGTTGAATGTCATTCCAAAGATCAAATTCAATCAGCGTTTCCAAAATATACAGCTTTTTCAAAAATCTTAATATAGGTAGACGTGTGAACTGAAACATCTATGCTTATAGTTTTTATTCTTTTGAGCTTAAAATACCTTAATTTATCGGGAAGTTTCAGGGATGGCCTGTAGGGTCAACCGCTTACACATTTTTTAATATTATTTAATCCATTAATTCTATGCACCTAATCGAATTGTCTGCTTCTGCTTAAAATATTACATTGGCAGATAATGTCATCAAGTATTAATTCCAACTTTATATTTTGTTGTGCATACATTTAATTTGTAATCTTTTGCAGTGCACATCATTAGATTGTGTAACAATCTTCCTCAAAAAAATCGCCTCTGCCGGATTTTTCATTTTTAATTGAAAAATAATATTATATTAAAGAACATTTTTAATGCTGAATTGTAATATTTCCCTACATTTTATATATTTTGTACATAATATCATTAAAACTGTTTGATTTTCATACATTATGCTTTGTACATTTTATTTCATATCGTATTCTCCTTTAACGAGTTCGTGGGAAAAAAAATCATTAGATAGATACATTCATTAGAGAGATACATAACCTCACCCACAATGTTTACATAGAGAAAATGTTTATGTTAAGTAAATAATTTCTTTTATTTTTGTTATTTTCTGTGCACAGTAAAGTTAGAAATAAATGGAAAAATATCTTCACGCCTGTACCACAGAATAACTAGGCACAGAAGACAATCTCCATACAACTAGTCTTCGAGCAACGCACACATAGACATCTCTCACGGACGCGAAATCTCGGTAGTTTCGGTGCAATGCGAGAGCGGATGCAGCTAGTTTATAATGTTAATGATATTCTCCGCCGCCGTTAACAAAATGCCGCGGCATATTGTTTAAATTATTTTTGGTTTATTTGTAAGTGGGTTATTTATTTTGAACTTCGATTTTATTATTATTAAATACTTATTTAGATCGCCATTTATGTCATCAACTCAACAACAAATAAAATACCATTGTTCAAAATTTTTGTCTGTCTGTCTGTCTGTCTGTTTGTTCCGGCTAATCTCTGAAACGGTTGGACCCATTTTGACGGGACTTTCACTTGCAGATAGCTGATGTAATAAGGAGTAACTTAGGCTACTTTTATTTTAGAACTTTTTCCACGTGAACGAAGTCGCGGGCACAGCTAGTCTATACATACAAGTAAATAAAATTGGAGTGTCTATTTGTAATATTAAAATAACCGCTTTTTACTAAATGCATATGGATGTATACACAATACATATACCAAAACAGCATTTTTTACAATTTTTGCCTGTCTGTCTGTCTGTTGGTTCCGGCTAATCTCTGGAACGGCTGGACCAATTTTGACGGGACTTTTCTGTATTGATTGTTAAAACGGCTGAACCCATTTTGACGGGACTTTCACTGGCAGATAGATGATGTAATAAGGAGTAACTTAGGCTACTTTTATTTTAGAACTTTTTCCACGTGAACGAAGTCGCGGGCACCGCTAATCTACACATACAAATAAATAAAATTGGAGTGTCTGTTTGTAATATTAAAATAACCGCTTTTTACTAAATGCACATGGATGTATACACAATACATATACCAAAACCATTTTTTACAATTTTTGTCTGTCTGTCTGTCTGTTGGTTCCGGCTAATCTCTGGAACGGCTGGACCGATTTTGACGGGACTTTCACTGGCAGATAGCTGATGTGATAGGGAGTAACTTGGGCTACTTTTTTCGAAAATTTTTCACGCGGACGAAGTCGCGGGCTCAGCTATATTAAAATAAAAAGAACATCAATTTCATATCGTATTATTATTTCACATTTGATTATTTAATGTCATTATACATATTTAAAAAACTTTAAAAATATTAAGGCGAGGCATCGGGACAAACGGGAAAAAACTGGTTCGCTAAATCACGTTTTTTTGTATTGATTGTTAAATAACAATTTTACAAAAACTACACGATATACCTGAAGATATTATCTAAGGAATGTGCTAACTTATTACATGATAGAATGTACTTTACTCGATCATATTAAAATTCCGAAAACGGGCTAAAAAAAATTCTAAAACAAATAATTTGTTAATAATATTTCTAATCTTCCACATGATTTTTATATGGTGATATTTAGTTTTAAATATAAAAAAGAATGTACTAAAGGGAATCGACCACTTTGTATGGACTGTTCGGCTACATGTGACCATTAACTCAGCTATTTATTAACTAGTATTTTGTATGCTTGATATCTAAACAAAATTATTTATAATAAAGAAATAACAGGAAAATGTAAAAATATGTCATATTCAGCATGGTAAAAGTTGTAGTCTTGGTGCGGCAGAAGTGTATTTATTTATAATTATCAACATGCTAAAAACAAATTCTTCTATTATGATGTCAATTATTTACATTTATAATATGATACACATGTTGTATTATGTTTATATATCATAATATCATGAGATTTTAACACAAAATCAAACAAAGTTATTATATTTTAAAATAAAACTCACATAAGGAATTGTAATGGTTTTATAAATCATCTTAGATTATTAATATACTTTATAAGAACTAGGCAGGGGGCTGTATATAATTATCATGCCTTGTCCAAACACAATACCAGATAATGGTCATTACCTGAGCAACCTACGTTCTTCCTACACATGATGATTGCAACAATATTGTAATAAAACATTTCTGTCTAATATATCATTATTATATAAAATACAAATATGTATTATAGCTTATGTGGTTGCTTTGTATTCTTCCCCTTGAGAATGTGCAATTGCCTATATGCTTATTTCTTCAAGTAGGTTGCTGGCTCGATCTACATATCTCTCTAATACAGGAATCATAATTCCTGAACCTGTACTGGATTTGCTGGGACTCCAGAAACGGGTATTCTATTTACAGGGAGCCAACATATATAGCAAATGTGATCTGTTTCATGGATCTGTAACAATTTGAATTTTCATCAGATAAAATTCATTAAAAATATAATTATTAACTTTTAAAATGTGAGACATGTTTGTGTGTAATCAAACTAACTACCTAGATAGTTGGTAATTACTCGGAACTAGCAGTAAGTATTTACTCGGAATATCTTTATTAACAAACCTATACTTTTATAGTCCCCATGCTCTTTATAGTCATTACTAACTGCACATTTATTTCCATTTTATCGGTATTTTTGAAGATGTACAAACAAACAAACTCAAATTATTAATGCTATCTCAATAGTTGACTTCAGCTCCTTACTATGAAGCTAAGGGTCTTTGTTTAAAATAACAGTTGGATAAATTATATTTATGTGTGTGAAAGAGTTCTACTAAATATATAATTATCCTATATATTTAGTACACATAGTACAAGGTATGTTTAGATGAATGAAATGTGTCAAGATTATTATTAATTTACCTGACAAGGTGATATCCATTCATTAATCACAATTCTTATGTGTATTGTTCTTGGTGTAGTTGCATTGAGAACATGATTTCTACTGTGTAATATTGACATACAATTCCCACACAACTGTCGAGGATGTTCTTCACTTGTGCTGGATTTTAGAATTGTTGAGTTGTGAAGTACCAAAATCCAGTAAAATTGACAGACTGCACTTTGATTTGTCACCTGCAAAGTGAACATATACTGCTTGTCACACTTATATTATATTATATATAAGCACAATATTACAAAGATCTTGCCCTGTTATACTAAAATAATGTAATCTTAATAAAAATTGCCTTACCACATGGGGAGCAATCCATAGATAATTATCGAACTACGAGAAGCTCCAGATTTCGTCTCCTGCGATGCAAAACATCAATGCCATCAATTGTTAGTCGAATTAACAGAAGGCGCAGGCACAGTTGAATCCAAATCCAATAACATGCCCAGGTCCGATTGGTCGGTGGATTTAGTGTTTAAAATAACGCCGGGGTCAAAATTACAAACAGATTACAAGTCCAAAAGTAAAAACTGCTCATCATTTGCAGCGGTTGATAACTAACAATTCAAAACGACAAGTAAAAGAACCGGAAAATCATTTACATTAACCGAATACTAGATCGCAAATTGAAAATAAGCTGTTGTTATTTGTTATTTCGTGTTTGTTTCGTGTTTACTGTTTATTTATTCCTTTAATGTCAAGTTTTGACACATGCTTATTAGTGTAGCGGTGGGTGAATATGACATCTAACGAAATCATTCGATTAATTTTTATAATTTCTCGTCTCGGGATGATTCGATTGGACAAATACGTTTTTAGTTGTTAATTTAGTTAAGAATCGTAATTCGCGAATGAGATCGATATAAATTGAAACCGGCTAGCAAACTAATAGTGTGAATGATAAGATATTTAAAACAGACATATAAATTAAACAAATCACTAAATTCACAAGATAGTAAGGTTAATAGAGCTTGATTCTTTTTGTTGAAGAAGTAAAAATATGAGAAAAAATATATTTTCATATTATAATCATTTGTTTTTATGTTTTTTATTTGTTTTTCTATGTATTTTTAAGAAACTTAAATATTATGTAAACTTAATATTACCACTATATCAATAATGCGTCAAAACTCATACCACTAGAACAAAAAAAGATCTGTTCCATGTAACATCCAAAAAATGATTTGGGCTCCCGATTACCGAATCTGTTAATAGACTATCAATGTTAATATTAGTGAAGTCATTCGATTATACCACCCATCTCAAATTGAATGTCCTAGATTGCAAAAACAATCGATTTGTACAAATAATCCGATACTACTTTATTTAACTAGGAAATAGTGCTTCAGTCATTTTGTCTAAAACAGATGATAATCAATTACATTAAAAAAGTACTTTTACTGCTTATAACGTGCAAAATGTATCTATTCGCTTATTAAATAAACTCGTTATTTTCACGATTGTATTTTATTAGTTTAGTATTTGTTAGTTATTTATGTTTTATCTATAAACAAAAGTCTGTAAATAAAAGCAGAATATACAAGAAAAGAAACAAATGTGCATGTTTAGGTATGTTATGTACGATATTATAATCGACACCAATGTGAATCGATTATATGTTAAAATCGATTAAATTCTACAATCAACGTGGTACAGACCTATGCCGCAATGGGACTTTAGAATTGAAAAATTAACGTTAATAACTTTTTATTTTATTTTCTAATTAAGTTTAAATTCCAGTTCTTAAAATAGTACCATCGTGTTTTAAAAATAAAATAATGATTTTTGGTAAAAATGGTTTTTAAAAAAACACATGGTCACCATATAGCCTGTAATGGACAATACCCTTTTGGTTTTTAGCTGAAGTCCTATATTTATTTATCCGAATATTAACACGTTTCCCAGTAGTTTCAGAACATACCGCGTCGTCCATTTCCTATAGAACTGACGCGCGTCAAAAGACCTCGCCTTAATAGTCACATTTAAAATTTAAGCCATCTATACAAATAAATAAAATTGGAGTGTCTGTTTGTAATATTAAAATAATCGATTTTTACTAAATGCATATGGATGTATACACGGTACATATACCAAAATAATATTTTCTACAATTTTTGTCTGTCTATCTGTTTGTTCCGGCTAATCTCTGGAACGGCTGGACCGATTTTGATAGGACTTTCAATGGCAGATAGCTGATGTAATAATTAGTAACTTAGGCTACTTTAATTTTTAAATTTTTCCACGCGGACGAAGTTGCAGGCTCAGCTAGTCATTTATAAAATCATTCACCTTAAACTTATGTAAAATTATAAGTTCTACGCATTTTATTCAGAACTTTTTCAGTAAAGCATAAATCGATTTAATTTTTTTTTCAACATTCAACACTTGCCGGTGGTTGCCGACCAAATTACCTTTACACATCATTTTCATATGATTAAGACTACATTATATGCAAAATGTAAAGAAGAGTGACATATTTTGATTTAAAACTTTATTTTACTGGAGTAAGATATTAGTGTGTTTTTTGTGCATAAGCCAAAGTGACAACCCTAGCGCAATCGCCGAGTTGTACATATTGTTTTCGTTTATAATATATGAATATGTATATATGTATGTATGTATATGTATATATATATATGTATGTATATATATATGTATATATATATATATATATATATATATATATATATATATATATTTTTTTTTTCTTTAAATTATTGACCGCGTGTTGCTAGAATAAAGGCTTTTAGTACTAGTAAAGTCAGAATGAAAAACTGAAAACCCATGAGGAAACAACATTTTTATCGCAAGACATGAAGATTCCAGCTAAAACTCTGTTGCGTATAATAATGGAGAACCTTCTAGACGCTTATCGTCGATATATCGTCGTCGGTCATGCCTCTAATCTTTCCCTAGCGGAAAAGAGAATGAATCCATCAAACTGCCTTCTAATCAGATACGCAGTTGAAAGGCATATAAATATTGTCTGTACACTACTTACTACGTTCCATTGAGATGGTTACATATGTAACTAAAAAAATATTTTCATTTATAATTAAAGTCTAGCGGTCCTGGTCTCGGCTTAAAGGCAAGAGGATTCAGTTATTCTGGAAAACTGAACTTTCTGGAGAAATTAAATTTTTATTGAAAAAATATTCAGTAAAATAAAACTTCATTTATGATTCTAGCGTATGCTGAGATTTTTTTTTGTTACAAGACGGGGAAAACGGACAGGAGGCTCAACTGATGGTAAATAATTACCGCCGTCCATAGACAACTACACTACCAGAGGTCTTGTAATTGCGTTATATATATACATAATTTATAATACATCTCTTTTATAATTTCAGTCATAATTTTATTGATTTATATCATAAAATAATATAACAATGGCGGTTTAAGAGTTGACTTTACAACAAACATTATTTTTGTAAGTTTAGTTTGGAATTTTGAAAAACATAACGCAAACACTAAAAAGAAAATATCATAGAATTATTTAAATGTTAATTCCTGTTACAATTCGTAAAAACTTTACTATAACTGAAAAATAATAGACATTAAAATTTTAACTTATTATCCAGGCCATATACTCCGTGTTGTCTGGGTTCCTTTGAAGCCGACTGCTGTTCTGCCAGGCAGGTCGTAAGAGGCGGCTGATATGCGAGTCACCATCATGGCTACTAGGTGGTAGAGTTCTGCATTGTCTTGCCCGGGTCTTGTACTACCGCCTTACCTATTCCTGTCATATCAGCGTCAGTACTTGTCACTGTCATATTCTGGTTTGGAGGGTGAGGTAACCGGTAAACTTGTAAGACCCCGCCACAAGGTAGCAACGCACAATTAACATCTTTGGTGTCTGTAGGTAATGGTGGTCTCTTTCCATCAGGACATCAGGAGACTCACCGGCTTTTTTGCTATCTTATGATATAAAAAAACAAAACTGCGTGTTGTTTACATTTTTAGACTGACTTAGTAATTATATTTACTACATGTTTAATCAGCCGAGAATGATAAATAATAATCAGTAAATTTTTTTGTTAATCAAAATATCGAAATTGCAATCAATATACTTCTAACTATTCCTTGAAATCGCCAATTGATTATAATGAGAAGTATTATTATTATTTTGTACAAAAAAATATTTGAATTTTTAACTTTCTACATATCGGAAATATATAAGTTTGTATTTGTATAAAAATGATTTAGATAACATTGTAAGTATAATGTAACAAACCAATGATATACTATTTAAAATCGAGTCAATAGTATTGTCTGAAATTAAATACCCAGTCATTTCCGGTCGCTCCCGCTTACATTGTATACGCTCCATTACATTTTTATTTATTGAAGTTACCCTCATCTGACGGTGGACAGCGGTCTCATTTATTATACAGCCCACCTGTAGCCTCCGCTTTGGGAAGTAATTATAAAATAAAAAAATATCCCGTTTTGTAGAAAAATATATATTTTGTTTGTTTTATTCAATTTATTTTACAACGTAGGATCAGTCTATTAAAAGCACATGAAAGTCCACAAGTTTAATTTCGTTGTAATGTATATTAATACTTCATTTACATTACACAATAAAAATTTATGAACAAAACTTTACTTAAGGAAAAACTTTTACTTTAATTTAAAAGAAGGTAGTATTTATTGAATCACATTGTGCAAAACAACTAGTAAAAGTAGTAGCCGCAGTACTGCTGCTGCTCTCGTTGAGTGTAGTAGTACTCGTGTTCTGAAGATGTTTCGGTTGCGAAGTGAAACGTGCGTTGAGTGCGTAAATTGTGTGGTTTTGTGGTTGGTGCTGTCGTGGTGTTAAGTGTGGTGGACGAGGGTGGATAACTGTGCCGCTGGGGTCTTCGTTATTTTTCAGACCTACGGTGAGTTTGTTCCATTTCTCACACCGTTTTTATATGTTTTCCTTTTCAGTAACATCGCAAAGGTACACTTAAATAAAATTTGCAAAACAACTAGTTTTCTTCGTCTGAACAATGGATTTCCGCAAAGTAACCCCTGAATCTATAAAATATCTTGAAATGGAAGTGTTTTCCATAAACAGTACACATTCTATGAATATTAAACCATTAATGTGTGTATAGGCAACAAATACGAGTGTTAATTTAAAATATTAACCTCTTTAATTTTTCGATTCTAGGATCGGGTTATTAAGAAAATAAGTTTTCAGTTTTCTGAAAAAAATCTTTGTCCGGGATTGGAAAAGTGCCTGGTTGGCGACATGCTTGCCACCTATCGTATTGTGAGACTAAGTATCTTCGGCTAATCGTGGGTGCACTGGTTGTACCTCTGCCAAACGCTTCGGGGATACGGGCGTGAAAATACTTTTTAATTTTCCCAATTTTTTTAAAAATTTTCCAAGGATAAAATAAACCGGAAGATGAAGACCATCGTTTTAACTTGATAATAATATAGGTTTTTTATGAGGAAGGGTGAATATGATTAAAATTATGATGAACACAGTCGAACGTTTTATTCGCTCAAATGAAATTGCAATATGAAATCGTTAATATTTTTTACTATTTTTATTTATTTTTTCAGCATCTTCAGGATTACACTTAATTGATTATTGCAACAACCGATGGGGTGATGTACTAAAAAATGCTGTGAAATGAAATTAAAGCACAAGTGGCGAATCAATTGTGTAATAATAATCCAATTTTACCAAGTGTCGACGATAGAAACTATAGTATATTCTATACTTTCTACCGTCGACATTTGTGTAATGTGTCGACAAAAAGTGTAATGCGTCGAGCTAGCGACCGGTCGTGCTCCGCGTTACACACGCAGCAAATATTAATTAATTAATATTTTCGTAAATCGCGCGGCACATTGCCGCTGCACGTGACCATGGCGCTCGTGGCCAACGAGTTGCTGGCGTTTATCCAGCATGCCATCGACACCATGGACAAGGTCAGCATCATGCAGATCTGCAAGTCTTTTTTTACCAGTGAGTAGATTTGCATGGGCAAGCAGCTGCTGTATGAGACGCTCGGCCAGAATGCAAACATGCCATCGCGAAGAAGAGATGGCACGGAAAGTAGCGTGCAGGACATCATCTCCCTGCTGAAGCGGACGGATCCAGATGAGGTGCCGGCTTTTGTGGCGAAAGAGTTACACAAGCTGCCGCCCGTGACGCTGGACCACGTCGACGTCGTCTGCCTACTGAGTTAAGGGTAGACTGCAGGCGTCAGAGTCTACCATCAATGATCTACGAATTGAATTATTGCATTTAAAAAGTGTTAATTCAATATGTAGGTCACCTGATGCCGCGTACGTCACCCGTCGCCGAGGTGCGCAAGCGGTCACGTTTAGCACGTCAGCAATATCCGATGGAGCAACGAACACAGCCGCTGCCGTCCCCGCCCGCCTTCCGCTCCCGGTTGCGCCGACGCCGAGTCTACAGGCGACTCAGCAAAACTTTGCGACTGTTGCTGGTCGCCCCGCACGTCCCCCGCAGGCGAATAAAAATGGGGACAATGACAGCCGCAAGGCTACGAAGAGTGGCAAGACTAAGGAGAGCCGGAAGGTCACAAAGAGTAAGGTGGAGTCTTGTCGACCTGGTAAGGATGAGAGCAGGAGGGGCGACGAGGAGGGCTTCACACTGGTGGAGAGAAGAAGAAAGAAGAAGCCCACCGCCCGCAACAATCGCGGCACCGCGCCATATGTACCCGAGCTGCGTCTGCGGAGCGACGTCCCCGCAACGCCCTTGTACATATCTCGTCTGCACTGGTCCATGAATGTCGAGGAAGTCGTGGACTACATCAGTAAGAAGACGTCTCTCCACTTGAGGGTTGAGCGTCTGCAGTCTCGCCACAAGGTCAACTTTAGTTCTTTTGTGATGAGAGTACCGACGCATCTCCTGTCGACCTTTGAGGTGGGGGAATTCTGGCCGACTGGTGTGGTCTACCGAAGGTTCCGGGGGAGACTCCGGAATGAAGTGCGTGTTACGTCGCCGTCAACACGTGACAAAGTGTAGTTTTTAAGTATATTATATTAATATGCATGTTAGTCTATTAAGGTATTTATAATATGGGCCATGTTGCCTGAATTAAATGATTATTATTATTATTATTATATTTGGTATTCTACCATCTAGTAGTTACAATATTGGTGGCTCGTACAGCCAATCATTCGCCTTTTATGAACTGTCTCTCCTTTGTACGGCAGCTGGTCTATTCTTCAAAGGGGGCCGGACCAAAACAGAGGACAATTTTGTTGATTTAATATCTCATTGTTTCAGTTTATTTTTAGCTTACCCTTAATTGTTCGAAATTTGTAAGTACTTCATTCATTCATATAATATTCTTAAAAGATAATTACTCTAGATTCTTAAAAGCCCCTAAGTGGCACCTCGCTTTTTTCGTAATTTTATTGATATAAAATATTTGGCTTTTTATTTAAAATTAAATTAATATGTTATAATAAAGCGCTGTGTATCCTTCTGTTTGTCCAAATATCGCTTATCCTATATATATATATATATATATATATATATATATATATATATATATATATATATATATATATATATATATATATATATATATATATATATACACACAAAAAGCTGAGCTTTGAAAGGGCTCGCAAAGTTATACTATCTATAATATTGTTAGAAATATTGTTAGAAAAGTCTCTCTAGTAATATTGTTAGAAAAGTATTTTTATGAGAATTACATCTTTTAATGTATAGAAAAATAAATAATAAAGTATTGCATCTCTCGCATTGTATATCTGTTTTGTTAATCTTTCACCTACCATTCTTTCTACATGTCCGAACCAACGGAGCATGCCCTTTCTCATCTTTACACCAACACTTTCTTTCAAGCATAACTTCTCTCTCACTTCAACATTACGAACCCGGTCCGCGAGAGTTACGTGACATATTTTTCATAGCTTTTTGTTTTATCGACTGCGTTGTTTATACTTTCATGCCCTTCTAACATACCCAACTCTCACTTTCATACAATATCGTTGGGATAGGCACATGATTATGCAGGGCAAGACGAGCGGGGACCCTGACTTAAAACTGGGCTTTTAAGTAATCTCTCTAACGCTCGATTCACTCTGTTCCCCGCACACATCCCTGCTCTAGACCTAAAACCCCCTTGTGCCTAACACAACATTCTTTCGGACTTCCCTTGCATTCTCCTTTCCATGTTTTACTTTACACCTTCGATGCTAAGCTGATCAAACTGATGGCCCTATAGCTATTTCAGTCTATACGTGAACCCTTGCCTTTATACAAGGGCTCGATGACCGCGCGCCGCCAGTCAAATATAAAGAAAAGTATTTTGTGAAGTAGTAGTCTTAATAAGTTCAAAAATCATTAATAAAAAATCTTTAAACCGGATGATCCTGCAAGCCATCCCTGAAGCCGTGTTTAAAAGGATACTGTTTTAATTTTTAAAACTTTCGAATTTGATTATTGATTTTGTGGCGCCGCTGGTCCGTACCGCTGGAGGGTCATAGTGATGGAACCAGCGGGCCAGCTGCTTGTCAGGTGACGTCATTACTGTTGAGGTCGATGACGTCACACAAAGACAAGGAAGGGGAAAAGGAAGATCTTCCTAGCCAGGCAAGGTGTACTGCCTGGGGACCGAAGACCATATGAGAAACGTTGAAACTTGTATATAGTGTTACAAGATAAATAATTGTGATATCGCGATTCAGGATTTTATTTTTTGAATTTCATTTTTCCATTTGTTATTGATTTTTGTCCATTTTCTATTATTTTTTCTTGTAGCGCTTGTGATTGTTTTGAGCCGCTACAATTTTGATCTTTCCAGCCAGGCCGTTTAAAATCTGTGAGAGATTTAATCACGTGCGCACATACGGATATATACTGACATCATTGAAAAAATATAATAACGTTTCAAGAATCTCAAACCATGGAGATCTGATGAAAGCTCGATTTTTGAAAATCGCGGTTAATAATTATAATTTCCTGCGTAAAGTTTTAAAATCTTTTAAAAATATTTTTAAACATGTTATTCAAAACTGCTCTAATAATACTATACAAACATGAGACAATCTAAACGCAGAAATCTTGCAAACAGTTGATTTCCCACTTCCAGTATCTCCCGTACTCTGCATCAGATCTTCGTCAAACTAAAATTAAAAAACCTGAGAAGTATCTAGGTACTCACTGAAACAAAAAAAAAATCCTTATCGGTTCAGGCGTCTTCGAATAATCAGTGAACATACTTAAAAAAGATTCCGACCAAATAGGAACCTCCTCCTTTTTGGGTAGTCGGCTGAAAATAGTGAGTAGCAAAAAATGCTCAGGTACCTAATTGCTGGAGAAGTTGAAACCGAGTTTATTTTTTATTTTTTTTTCACGGGACAAATTACACTTACTGATCTAACCCCAAAGTAAGCAAATTATTTCCTTGTGCTATGGGCGTTAGTCAACTATACTAATACATAGAAGTACATATATAAATACAAGAATATCGAACCCGAGCCCCGTCGATTGCGTAGTCAGGGTTGCTAACCACTCGACCAACCGGGCGGTCAAGAGTGGAGTTGGTGCTACAGAAGAGCAGCGCAAGGTAAAAATTGTCTCCAGAATTGCATAATTATAAATCACAACTCACAAAACATCAAGATGGCAAGATTTAAATTTTAACATAATCTGTATTATTAGTTACAATTTGCTTACTTATTTTTTGTATCACTAATCTGGAAAAAGTGATGACTCAAAATTTGGAGGCGCCTACCCTCAATCGATTTTAACTCGTTAGTTTTATAATAGATGGCGTTACTAGAAAAAGATTCTAATACAAAACGTATCTTCTATCGATTTTAACTTGTTAGTTTTATAATAGATATCGTTAGTAGTAATAAGATTTTAATACAAATTGTATCTTCTTTTTTTAAGGTCTGTAAAATAGTATTTTTATGGTAGATAACATATCTGGACATGAATTTAAACTACTATGTCGAAGCACAAACCTAAAAGTCCGATAATTTTTCAGTAAAATGTACCACAAAAGTGCATAGAAAGTGGCCTAGTATAGGGCTCGCTTCGCTCGCCCTATATATATATATATATATATATATATATATATATATATATATATATATATATATATATATATATATATATATATATATATATATATATATATATATATATATTTATATATATATAATCATATTCCTGATATATATAATCATAGTAACTGACTGAGTCTTAAATCATTACCTATAAATAAATTTCGCAAAAAATTGTTTGATTTGCTATTAGATAAAATATACTAAAATATTAGAGAATTTTTATCAAATAAAATTAAATGTCAATAGATAGGCCGTTAAAGTCGCCTTAAAATTTGAATGTAAGTAATAAAAATTGCATAATAAAATTTGGTAAATAGTAAAATAACTTTGTAAATTGTAAACATTTTGATTAAACAAAAAATAAAATTTTATAAATTATTAAAACAACTTTTGTAATGATACATCATTCTTGTACACTAGTAATCTCTATTTATATTACAAATGCGAAAGTTTGGATGTCTGAATGGATGAATGTTTGGATGGATGTTTGTTACTCAATTACGCAAAAGCAACCAAACGGATTTGAATAAAATTTAGTACATGATGACCTGGAATAGCACATAGGTTACTTTTTATCCCGGAAAAATGAGTTGTTCCCGCGGGATTCACTAAACACTTTTATAATGCAGCGGGCTGCACGCTGCAGCTAGGAAGTACATAAAATAGAGAAAAAAATACAAGTTCGCTGAGTTTACTTCCTCAGGATTTTCTCAGCGTGTGGCCGCGTTTCTATCTGATAGTAATTTATAAAAAATCGACTCAAAAGTTTTAAAATTAATAGAATATAAAATTATAATGCGTAAATATTTGCACATCATATCACGGTAGAAGAATATGTTGGTAACTTTTAATTAATTTTTAATAACTCGTAACACCCGTATAATATTATATTGCAAATAAATATTTTCATTTTTCAAAAGTTCAAGTTTCTTCCTCAGGATTTTCCCAGTGTATGGTCGCGTTCCTATCCGGTAGTAATTTTTAAAAAATCAACTCGAAAGTTTTAAAATTAATAGAATTTAAAACGATACTGTTTAAATATTTGCACATCATATATACCCATATGATTAAGCTAGCAAATAAATATTTTCAAAAGCTTAATAATTGAGTAATAAAAGTGTTTCACAGATAGAATGAACGACAGAAGTATTCAGGATGACATAAGAGCCAATTGCATGTTTTAAATAATGTTAGATAAAGTCTACGACTTAAATAATATCACTAATCTACTTCCCAGATAAAAAATATATTTAGCCGAATTCGAGAATCCAGAATTTTATGCAAGTTGCTAAAAAAATTATCAAAACATCTTTATCAGCTAATTTAATTAAGTTTCTTGAATCTGTTGGTGCTTTGTAAGGCTGAAATAGCGTCAATGCTAGACATTGTCGTTTGTATGTAGTTTGGAAGGTCAGTTAGACGGGAGAATTATGTAGGTTGTATTGCTATCGCTTCACTAGCAACGCATAATTAATATCTTTGGTATCTAAAGGCGATGGTTTCTCTTTTCGTGAGGAAATTACAAGTAGTTAGTTTTTTGCTATCTTATGATTCTATATCATAAGATAGCAAAAAAAAGGCCCAGCAAAACATTTCTTGTGTCTGCTTTTTTTTCGAAATCAACTTAAGCGGTTACTTGTTTGAGTCAGCTTAGGTAGGCAGCCTAGCCATTTCATAATTAATATAATATGTTAAACTTTTCTTCACAATTTAGTTTGTTAGACAGCAAAGTCAGTGAATTTTGAAAAAATAATGATTTTGTATAAATTTAATTAATTATAGCCATGAAAATTTTTGTAGCAACCCTCTTACTGTATGCTCTCCGGTAAGTATCCGATAAGAAGATTAGCGATAAAATGATCCTCTACTAATAGGCAGGTTGAAAATGTGCCGTCGCGCGGACCTGGCGTTCGGTTATATTTTATTTTTATTTTGTAACATTAGTGTTATTATAACAAGCAATTAATTTGCATACTTTGGGATGAGATCTATTCGTGTAATTTGTCCAGCAATATTTATTTATTATTATTATTTACTTCAATAAGTAAGTCACACCGATGTTAAGAAGTTACATTAGTGTCAAGAAAATCCTCATAACAATCTCTTATGATTTAGTGGTCCAGTGGTAGTGTTGACCACATAAGATCCCGAATTTGATTCCCGGGTCGGGCCTTTAAAGAATGTGTTTTTTCAGTTTTGTGATATAAACAACGTTCTCTGGAACTGGATAAGTGCCCGATATGCGATAGGCCTATCGCAGATGGGACGAAGTATCTTCGGCTAACTTTTGGTACGCTGGTTGTACCTCTGCCTCCCTCTTTGGGGATACGGGCGTGAAGATACTTTTATTACCAATCTCTTATATTTTTTTTTGTAATATGAAATAAGTTTTGTAATGTTTTAACGCATTTGTTATTTGTAAAAATAATTAACAAAAAATACAAGCCCGCTGAGTTTCTTCCGCCGAACCTTCTCAGTGTGTGGCCGCGATCCAATTCAGCAGTAATTTTTAAAATGTCGACTCGTTAAAAGTGCCTGTAAAGGTTTATTATTTGAATAAAACGTTTTTTTTTTATTTTGATTTTTGATTTTCAAATTGTATTGAATCGAACGAAAGTGTTTGAATTATCACGCCCTAGTGGTGGTTAGGCTGGGGGCCATCTCCGGCCATTATAGAAAACGATTTCCTCTGTTCTCTCCTACGACGGCTGAAATCGACTTGGAATTAAGGAAACATATTTTTGATTGTGATAAAATTTCATGCTACGTTATAAAATAATGGACTATATTTTATGTACCTTCTACCTATGAAGATGAATAGTAATAGTCCGGGCCCCCTTGACGAATAGACCATCTACCATTCTGCCAGGAAAAAAAGAAAGAAAGAAAGAAATCATTTATTTGCCAGAATATGGGAGTTACAAGTTATTAAAATTTGATTAAGTTACCAGCATATTCTACCATGATATGGTGTGCAAATATTTTAAAATTATAATTATTTATCATTAAACTAAAAATATTGTGAGTCGATTTTTACAATTACTACCGGATCGGAACGCGGCCACACACTGAGAAGATTTGTAAAAGGCGAACGATTGGTTATACATCTCACTACCATCGTGACTGCTAGGTGGTAGAGTTAGTTCTGCAACGGCTCGTCCGGGACTATTCCTGCCGCAATACGTTAGTGTTCATCACTGTCGTGTATCGGTTCAGAGGGTAAGATAGCCGGTTAACTTAAGCATGTGGCATCACCAACCAGTCACAGGGATAGCAACGCACCATTAACATAGTTGGTGTCTATATGGTGGTTGTCTCTTTCCATCACGTGAGTCTTCTTCGTGTGTGGTATTCTATTATATAAAAACTTGCCTGAATGTATTACGTCAATACAATGTAGTGCGTGGTATTTTCGGCAAATGCATTATTTGATATTATACCAAATATTTTTCTCGGGATAAGCAGAACCCTTTATTATCTACTAGCAGTTACTCACGACTTCGTTCGCGTTACCAATAATTATTTTCTTTTGCTCGGTCGGGTAAAAATGAAGCTTATGTCATTCCCTAATAATTAGCTTTCTAAACATAAAAGAATTTTTAAAGTCAGTTTAGTAGTTTTGGGTTAAATTGTAACAAAAAATAAATAAAAAAACAAATATTATTAATGAATAAAAATCATGCATTAATAGATATAAATGATTATTATATTTATTTATACACATATCGACCGGTCCTACGTAAGTTGTCGTAACTTTAACAAATGCGATTTTTGTTTTACTTGCTAAAATCAATCCACTTTTATAGATTTTTATTAAGCACGAAGAATAAAAATGAAATTTCTATGAGAAGTTGAATTTTTCTAGTATGAATTTCACTTTTATTCTTCGTGTTAATAAAAGATCTATAAAAGTGGATTGATTTTAGCAAGTAAAACAAAAATCGCATTTGTTAAAGTTACGACAACTTACGTAGGACCGGTCGATATGTGTATAAATAAATATAATAATCATTTATATCTATTAATGCATGATTTTTATTCATTAATAATATTTGTTTTTTTATTTATTTTTTGTTACAATTTAACCCAAAACTACTAAACTGACTTTAAAAATTCTTTTATGTTTAGAAAGCTAATTATTAGGGAATGACATAAGCTTCATTTTTACCCGACCGAGCAAAAGAAAATAATTATTGGTAACGCGAACGAAGTCGTGAGTAACTGCTAGTAGATAATAAAGGGTTCTGCTTATCCCGAGAAAAATATTTGGTATAATATCAAATAATGCATTTGCCGAAAATACCACGCACTACATTGTATTGACGTAATACATTCAGGCAAGTTTTTATATAATAGAATACCACACACGAAGAAGACTCACGTGATGGAAAGAGACAACCACCATATAGACACCAACTATGTTAATGGTGCGTTGCTATCCCTGTGACTGGTTGGTGATGCCACATGCTTAAGTTAACCGGCTATCTTACCCTCTGAACCGATACACGACAGTGATGAACACTAACGTATTGCGGCAGGAATAGTCCCGGACGAGCCGTTGCAGAACTAACTCTACCACCTAGCAGTCACGATGGTAGTGAGATGTATAACCAATCGTTCGCCTTTTACAAATCTTCTCAGTGTGTGGCCGCGTTCCGATCCGGTAGTAATTGTAAAAATCGACTCACAATATTTTTAGTTTAATGATAAATAATTATAATTTTAAAATATTTGCACACCATATCATGGTAGAATATGCTGGTAACTTAATCAAATTTTAATAACTTGTAACTCCCATATTCTGGCAAATAAATGATTTCTTTCTTTCTTTCTTTTTTTCCTGGCAGAATGGTAGATGGTCTATTCGTCAAGGGGGCCCGGACTATTACTATTCATCTTCATAGGTAGAAGGTACATAAAATATAGTCCATTATTTTATAACGTAGCATGAAATTTTATCACAATCAAAAATATGTTTCCTTAATTCCAAGTCGATTTCAGCCGTCGTAGGAGAGAACAGAGGAAATCGTTTTCTATAATGGCCGGAGATGGCCCCCAGCCTAACCACCACTAGGGCGTGATAATTCAAACACTTTCGTTCGATTCAATACAATTTGAAAATCAAAAATCAAAATAAAAAAAAAACGTTTTATTCAAATAATAAACCTTTACAGGCACTTTTAACGAGTCGACATTTTAAAAATTACTGCTGAATTGGATCGCGGCCACACACTGAGAAGGTTCGGCGGAAGAAACTCAGCGGGCTTGTATTTTTTGTTAATTATTTTTACAAATAACAAATGCGTTAAAACATTACAAAACTTATTTCATATTACAAAAAAAAATATAAGAGATTGGTAATAAAAGTATCTTCACGCCCGTATCCCCAAAGAGGGAGGCAGAGGTACAACCAGCGTACCAAAAGTTAGCCGAAGATACTTCGTCCCATCTGCGATAGGCCTATCGCATATCGGGCACTTATCCAGTTCCAGAGAACGTTGTTTATATCACAAAACTGAAAAAACACATTCTTTAAAGGCCCGACCCGGGAATCAAATTCGGGATCTTATGTGGTCAACACTACCACTGGACCACTAAATCATAAGAGATTGTTATGAGGATTTTCTTGACACTAATGTAACTTCTTAACATCGGTGTGACTTACTTATTGAAGTAAATAATAATAATAAATAAATATTGCTGGACAAATTACACGAATAGATCTCATCCCAAAGTATGCAAATTAATTGCTTGTTATAATAACACTAATGTTACAAAATAAAAATAAAATATAACCGAACGCCAGGTCCGCGCGACGGCACATTTTCAACCTGCCTATTAGTAGAGGATCATTTTATCGCTAATCTTCTTATCGGATACTTACCGGAGAGCATACAGTAAGAGGGTTGCTACAAAAATTTTCATGGCTATAATTAATTAAATTTATACAAAATCATTATTTTTTCAAAATTCACTGACTTTGCTGTCTAACAAACTAAATTGTGAAGAAAAGTTTAACATATTATATTAATTATGAAATGGCTAGGCTGCCTACCTAAGCTGACTCAAACAAGTAACCGCTTAAGTTGATTTCGAAAAAAAAGCAGACACAAGAAATGTTTTGCTGGGCCTTTTTTTTGCTATCTTATGATATAGAATCATAAGATAGCAAAAAACTAACTACTTGTAATTTCCTCACGAAAAGAGAAACCATCGCCTTTAGATACCAAAGATATTAATTATGCGTTGCTAGTGAAGCGATAGCAATACAACCTACATAATTCTCCCGTCTAACTGACCTTCCAAACTACATACAAACGACAATGTCTAGCATTGACGCTATTTCAGCCTTACAAAGCACCAACAGATTCAAGAAACTTAATTAAATTAGCTGATAAAGATGTTTTGATAATTTTTCTCAGCAACTTGCATAAATTTCTGGATTCTCGAATTCGGCTAAATATATTTTTTATCTGGGAAGTAGATTAGTGATATTATTTAAGTCGTAGACTTTATCTAACATTATTTAAAACATGCAATTGGCTCTTATGTCATCCTGAATACTTCTGTCGTTCATTCTATCTGTGAAACACTTTTATTACTCAATTATTAAGCTTTTGAAAATATTTATTTGCTAGCTTAATCATATGGGTATATATGATGTGCAAATATTTAAACAGTATCGTTTTAAATTCTATTAATTTTAAAACTTTCGAGTTGATTTTTTAAAAATTACTACCGGATAGGAACGCGACCATACACTGAGAAAATCCTGAGGAAGAAACTTGAACTTTTGAAAAATGAAAATATTTATTTGCAATATAATATTATACGGGTGTTACGAGTTATTAAAAATTAATTAAAAGTTACCAACATATTCTTCTACCGTGATATGATGTGCAAATATTTACGCATTATAATTTTATATTCTATTAATTTTAAAACTTTTGAGTCGATTTTTTATAAATTACTATCAGATAGAAACGCGGCCACACGCTGAGAAAATCCTGAGGAAGTAAACTCAGCGAACTTGTATTTTTTTCTCTATTTTATGTACTTCCTAGCTGCAGCGTGCAGCCCGCTGCATTATAAAAGTGTTTAGTGAATCCCGCGGGAACAACTCATTTTTCCGGGATAAAAAGTAACCTATGTGCTATTCCAGGTCATCATGTACTAAATTTTATTCAAATCCGTTTGGTTGCTTTTGCGTAATTGAGTAACAAACATCCATCCAAACATTCATCCATTCAGACATCCAAACTTTCGCATTTGTAATATAAATAGAGATTACTAGTGTACAAGAATGATGTATCATTACAAAAGTTGTTTTAATAATTTATAAAATTTTATTTTTTGTTTAATCAAAATGTTTACAATTTACAAAGTTATTTTACTATTTACCAAATTTTATTATGCAATTTTTATTACTTACATTCAAATTTTAAGGCGACTTTAACGGCCTATCTATTGACATTTAATTTTATTTGATAAAAATTCTCTAATATTTTAGTATATTTTATCTAATAGCAAATCAAACAATTTTTTGCGAAATTTATTTATAGGTAATGATTTAAGACTCAGTCAGTTACTATGATTATATATATCAGGAATATGATTATATATATATAAATATATATATATATATATATATATATATATATATATATATATATATATATATATATATATATATATATATATATATATATATATATATATATATATATATATATATATATATATATATATAGGGCGAGCGAAGCGAGCCCTATACTAGGCCACTTTCTATGCACTTTTGTGGTACATTTTACTGAAAAATTATCGGACTTTTAGGTTTGTGCTTCGACATAGTAGTTTAAATTCATGTCCAGATATGTTATCTACCATAAAAATACTATTTTACAGACCTTAAAAAAAGAAGATACAATTTGTATTAAAATCTTATTACTACTAACGATATCTATTATAAAACTAACAAGTTAAAATCGATAGAAGATACGTTTTGTATTAGAATCTTTTTCTAGTAACGCCATCTATTATAAAACTAACGAGTTAAAATCGATTGAGGGTAGGCGCCTCCAAATTTTGAGTCATCACTTTTTCCAGATTAGTGATACAAAAAATAAGTAAGCAAATTGTAACTAATAATACAGATTATGTTAAAATTTAAATCTTGCCATCTTGATGTTTTGTGAGTTGTGATTTATAATTATGCAATTCTGGAGACAATTTTTACCTTGCGCTGCTCTTCGCTACGACTTCGTTCGCGTTACCAATAATTATTTTCTTTTGCTCGGTCGGGTAAAAATGAAGCTTATGTCATTCCCTAATAATTAGCTTTCTAAACATAAAAGAATTTTTAAAGTCAGTTTAGTAGTTTTGGGTTAAATTGTAACAAAAAATAAATAAAAAAACAAATATTATTAATGAATAAAAATCATGCATTAATAGATATAAATGATTATTATATTTATTTATACACATATCGACCGGTCCTACGTAAGTTGTCGTAACTTTAACAAATGCGATTTTTGTTTTACTTGCTAAAATCAATCCACTTTTATAGATTTTTATTAAGCACGAAGAATAAAAATGAAATTTCTATGAGAAGTTGAATTTTTCTAGTATGAATTTCACTTTTATTCTTCGTGTTAATAAAAGATCTATAAAAGTGGATTCATTTTCATAAGTACGAGGGTGGATTGAAAAGTACTGGGCATAACACAGATCCATTCAATTCTAAAATCAAATCTACCCACATTATTTAGTTCAGTTCAGAGTAGTTAATTGTGTGAAGTTCGAAACGTGTGCAATAATGCGTTATGATTTTATAATTTTTTTGACAAAAAAATCGGACATACTTTCTGCAAATGGAGCAAATCGAGCAGCGTGCTGTCATTAAGTACCTCTATAAGAAAGCCATCCATGATTATGTGGTCAGTACATTAGGGGATTCTGCTCTATCTTATTCATCCGCCAAAAAAATGGATAGCAGAATTCAAGCGTGGCAGAGGGACTGTGAAAGATGAACCCCGATCTGGAAGGCCTTAGACGTCCACTACTGACGAAAATATTAAAAAAGTACTTGATTTAGTTATGGGAGACCGCAGATTAAAAATTAGAGAGATAGCAGAGATTATAGGAATCTCTTATGAACGAAGTCAAAATATCATAGTCAATGAATTGGATTTCCATAAAGTGTCTGCAAGGTGGGTTCCGCGAATGCTTTCAGTTGAACAAAAAAGGACGCGATTGACTATTTCACATGACTGTTTGGAGTTATTTGAAGCCGATGCAGATAATTTTTTGAATCGTTTTGTTATAATGGACGAAATATGGGTTCATTACTGTACGCCAGAAACAAAACAACAATCAAAACAGAGGAGAAGACTTGGTTCAGCACCCTCCAAATATAAACTTCAGCTTCAGTATTCTGGGACTCGAAGGGTGTGATTATGATTCTGATGTCTTGAAAGGGGTCAGACTATAAACTCTGATTACTACTGTATCTTACTACGTCGTTTACGAGAAGAAATAAAAGAAAAACGTCCAGGACTGCTCAAGAGAAAAGTCCTGTTTCATCAAGATAACGCCCGTGTTCACACATCTGTGAAATCCACAGTTGTGGCTTTGAACTGTTACCGCATCCGCCTTATTCACCTGATCTGGCACCGTCAGACTTCTTTCTATTCCCTAACCTAAAAAAGTACTTGGGAGGTCAAAGATTTTCGACAAACGACGAAGTCAAAACAGCAGTAGGCGCATATTTTTGACTCTAAGGAAGAATAATTTTTTTTCAACGGTCTAAATGGTAGATGGCAGAAGTGCATCGAACTTGATGGTATTTATGTAGAAAAATAAAAGTATAACTGATTTAGTATGTGTTTATTTTCTTGGTTAGGTCGAATTCAAACAACCCGGTAAAACAAAAATCTCATTTTTTAAGTTACAACAACTTACGTAGAACCGTCAATATGTTTGTATGTATATTGTATGTATATTGGTATACTGGTATCAGTATATTGTTGGTATATTGTTGGTATATTGTTTAGTGTAGTGTTTAGTGTAGTGTTTAGTGTAAAATCATTTCCAATTGTTCCGTAAGACTTTTCTTGTGCGCTACCCGTTACTACAATGTTTCTACAAATGCAAGGTTAACTGATAGAAAATGTCTTTAGACGTTAAGTTCGCCTGTTTTATATTTTGTACAATGAAGAGTTTAAACAAATAAATAAATATTTCCTATTTATAATATTAGTTTAGAGTAGATATACGTACCTACGTGTTCTTTTTTAAGACTGTCGTTAAAAATTGTAATACAGTAATACTCATTTAGAATAAAAGCTATTTCTATCCCGCCCTGTTGATCGAGTTGATCGACCCTGACTACGCAGTCGACGGGGCTCGGGTTCGATCCCCGACAGGGACAAGCGTTTATGTAATGAGAATATATGTTTGTATTTCCGGGTTTGGGTGTTTATTAAATATATTCTCGTATTTATATATGTATTTCTATGTATTAGTATCGTTGACTAACACCCATAACACAAGCAAATAATTTGCTTACTTTGGGGTTAGATCAGTAAGTGTGATTTATCCCGTGAATATTTATTTGTTTATTTACTAGCTGTTGCAGGCGACTTCGTTCGCGCGGTTTCGTTTACACCGCACAGCTTCTCCCCCGTAAGATAATATGTAGCCTATATGTTGACGCAACGTGTTAGTAATATTCGTGCAAAATTTGAAGTAAATCCATGCAGTACTTTTTGAGTTTACCCCGGACATACATTGACTTTCCTACAATTTTATTATATGTATAAACTTATGCATGTAGCATTAGACCTCGCCACAAGATAGCAACGCACCATTAACATCTTTGGTGTCTATAAGCGATGGTTGACTCTTTCCATCAGGAGGGTCTCCTACTTGTTTGCTATCTTATGATATAAAAAAAAATGTATAGATTTATTTATTCTATACAGTCGCGGAAAAACCGCTAATGCGATGCGACCTCTAACATAATCCTCCTCGTACAAAACCTCATGTCAGAGCTGTTTGGGAACACCATATTATAAAGGAGATCGTTCCCGAGTTTTACACATTAATGTTAATATGAGTTTCACACATTAATTACTTTTGATTTACCACCATTTATATGGGTACTGGTCAGTCTCCCCACCCTAATACGGTAGTACCGATTATCAATAAATTCGTGTCTGTGTTGCACCATTAATTAATTTTGCGACTGAACAATTTAATCTGATGTAACCATTTCATAAGAATTCGACTGGTTTTAATATTATGTATATGTAGAGATTGTAAATACATAAAAGAAATGTATTGAAGATGCATAGGGTGCAAGACTGTGATTGGCTGGCGCCATTAAAAATCACATTACGGCAAAATGTGACTTATGTACAAAAGTTGTTTTTTAAATTTATATCCCACATACATAAGCATATAATACACAAAAATGTTTGTACCAAAATCTGTTATAGACCACAATTTGGAAATAATACGATGATAGTATTAGGCTTCTTTTACCAGACTAAGCAAAAGGAAGAGATGTTTTAGGACCACGCGAACGAAGTCGCGGGCAACAGTAAGGGCGTTTGTGCACTACAATGAATTTTACTGCCCGGAATTCCGATATGGCACGCCATGAAAGTATAATATACTAGCTTGTGCACTAGGTGTACGTAACTTTACTGTCCCACATTTTACTTTTTCCCATTCCGGACCGATTTATGTCCACGCAGCCTTAATTTTGTATCTTGCTTCTGGATCCACACGGTAAAGCAAAAATCTTGCGGTATATCAAAAAATTATAAGGAGCTGTACACATCTGATAGTAGTTCAAAAAATATTTCGTTCTGCCTCAGTTTATTGTGTTTTATGTAAAACGACCATTTCAGTTACTTTTTATTTGTAAAAGATGTTTTAGGACCACGCGAACGAAGTCGCGGGCAAACAGTAAGGGCGTTTGTGCACTACAATGAATTTTACTGTCCGAAATTCCGATGTACGTAACCTTACTGTCCAACATTTTACTTTTCCCAGCTGCGGTGGGAATTTGCAGCCCCGGGGCTACATTAAAGAGTTTTAAATGTACGATGTGAGTCAGTGCACTTATAACTATATAACATTCTTTATGTTTTCTACGTCTTCGCACTGCTAATTATCCGCTAGCGTAATTACAAGTGCATGGCGTAGAGTTTAAAAGAAATATACCCCAAGTTGCACGGCATCGATGCGAGTAAAGACAAGTACACAAGCCAATCATCCGATTTTTGACGTGAATACGTCTTTAAAGTTGCATTCACAGGGGGGACAGTTCAAAAAACGGATAATAACAAAGTCGGGGATACAGTTTGATGTTATAACTACATAACTATCACCAATATCCAAAATCTAATTATACCACTGGATAGCTAAAGGATCAAAGAATTTGATAAGCTTAATGTGGATTACGATACTTCACGAATATTTTTAGTGAATATTTCCGCATTTTTAGTTAATATTACTCCGTTACATATTTTGCATAATATGGTATATCTTTAGACTCAGAGCAACTATAAAATTCGATTAAGTTTTATTCGAAAGCTCTTGTCAAGATTTATTGATTGTATTATTTCAAAAAATAATTTTCAACGTAATAGTAAATATGTATGGCACTTAGTGAAAAATACAGGACAAAATTGTAATCAGCTACAAAAAAATCTTTTAAAAGCCATATCAAAATACGAGTAATGTATAACGTCTGAATTAAGTAGCAATCGAATGATACCCATGAATCTCCATATGAAAAAGTGATGAAGTGTCGGGAACGCAAAAAGATGAAGGCGTTCGAACCGATCAACGATGGCACCTGTACACTGCTGGCCTTAAGGGCCTTTACGGCTTCTCCGATCGTAGGGGCGAGCAGAGTGCTGCGTGACGTCGAAAAATAGAGCAGCGGTGGGAATTTGCAGCCCCGGGGATGTATTTAAAGAGTTTTAAATGTACTCGTCCGAAACTTCTTTACACTCGTCCGAAAACGCGCAACTGGCGTTAAAGATGCACACTAGCAGGTACATAAGGCTGGGAGGGAGGAATTTAACTAGCTTATTTGTGATTTTATCTGACCCCGGAGTCTTTTTATTGCGTAAGTTTTTGATTATTTCACCTACATTTTCAGTATCGGTAGGTAATAGTGGGTCACCATCTGATAATAGCGCCGCCCTACGCTTCGCTATCCACAAGATGGACGTGGTCTAGACCGCCTAGACCCTTAGGCTGTTTGACGGGGAACGTTGTGATTGGAACGACTAATGAAAAATGTCACCATCGCAAGATGTTACGCATGACGTAGACGTATTCACGTAAAAGATGCACGGCTGTGTCCATGACACAGCCACAACCCGTTTTTTTTTCATGACGCGTCGGACCATTAAAAGCCGGATTGCTGGACAGTAAAATTCCTTGCAGTGCATAAACGCCCTTAGTCATTACCATGAAACGTAATCCTTTTTCCATCCCCCAGGGAAGGATAAGAAAATGGTTTCACTAAATATTGAAAACGGCTAGCCTCACAGGTAATCTGTGTGGATCACAACTAGTTTCGGACCTATATGGTCGTTGAAAGAATTGTGTGTGCCAGGAAGATTATAGACGTTCTGTTCACTGTACCCACCCGCAAGGGAACCGGCTACGATGATATTTTCAGTTAGGTCTTCTCAAAGGTCAACCTTTCAAAAGTTTTATTTTGTATGAATACAAAGTCAAACGACTTCATAAATAAAGAAAGAATCCAATGCCAGCTCACAATTGAATTTTCACCAAACCGTTTGTTTTTCAAACTCATGTAGTAGTGTGGTCCTCAGCCTCATTATCATGCTACATACACCTAGCGTGCGAACCTTGTGTCCGGAAATTGAGCACAGATTGCATAGTCTCGGAGATAATGATTAGGTAATCGAATTACACGAAAATTACACATGGCCACACTGAATGCACGACAGAAACGTGTTCACTTACCATATATTGTATTTTGTTAGTGGACGTTGTTTACATTAGATTGGGATGAAGAGCATTTTATGTTTCATATTTTAGAACGAGTAAGAAAGAAGGTCGGCAGAAATTTTGCTGTATTTTCTGTACCGTCTTTAAATATCTACTAACTATATTCATGTGATTACTTTTTTATGTTACATATTTAAAATTAAAAACTATAGTCTTTACTCCCAGGTTAAAGTGTTATTTTAAAAGGAAGTATCCGGCTACGATCAAATAATTTTCTTTTTATGCAGTAAAGTAAATGTTTTAGCAGAATATTTTTTTTATCCTAAGTGTTTTTGAAAAATGTTAAAAACAACAAAGGAAAATATCGACACGCAGGATCGTTACAGATGAAATTCACATTTATAATTTTATTCAGTATTATTTGTGTTATACTCACTCACCCCGTGCTTGGGAAAATATTTAAAAAACTTTAAAAACAACAAAGAAAAATATCAACACGCAGGGATTGAACCGTCTCCCTAAAGCCGGGACGCTCTCTACCACTGTTGCCAATTCAAGAATGTCATCTGTTACGATGAACTCATTTAACTAGTTTTACGTAGGCATACTAGCGATCAGTACTATTGACGCAATTGATCATATAGCAAAGAAGAATTTCGCCACGTCGAGCCTGTCGACACTAGCTCAGTAGCAGAGCGTCCCGGTTTTAGAGAGACAGTCGCAGGTTCAATCCCTGTGTGTTGATATTTTTCATTGTTGTTTTTAAAGTTTTTGAAGTATTCCAAAGCACGGGGTGCAGAGCAAAGAAAAATAAATACTTATTTTTGTGTTATGGCACTCATAACACAAAAATAAGTATTTATTTTTCTCAGTGAAGTTACTTAATTATGCTTTTGTAAAATATAGTATAGGTATATAAAATTATTAGATTTAAAATATTTTTATTATAAAGCTAGAGTTGGCGTTAGGTACGAGACATTCGTACTTTATCATGCTAATATATACAAAAGTATAAATTCAATGAACAATGATGTTTAGGAGACTAAAGTGATATACGTTTGTTAAAACATAATATATCTTATTAATTTTCTACCGATTCTCTATATCAATTAATCCAACTTAAATATTTAAAAAAGTACATGTTGACAACACTAACTTGTATCATACGGCGCGGGTTGACTCCTACAGATAACACGATAGATTGACGATGATGGAGAAGTGAAAAAATTCTAAGAATCATCACGCCCGGTTCCTTTGCGTAGTAGGCAGAGTAAACCTAACGTCTATGAACGTTCCGATTTACTACGGTAGTAGCTTTAGAAAATATGTTCACGGGTCAAAAAAAGATGGTAGAGAATTTTGTTCAAAATAATACAAAATTATTTTGAACAAAATTCTCTACCATCTTCGGTGTTCATTTCTTTCTCTTCTTTTTGGTTTCTTTTTCCTTCAGGAGAGCCATTTGCTTGTTTGCTGTCTTATGATAGAAAATATATTATATTTTGACCACAATAAAACTTTATCAATAGACTTCTAATCTTCTGCACCTGCACAACCTTAGATCAAATTGTTACCAAATTTATATGGGGAATTTAAAAAAGTGCCTTCACGCCCGTATCCCCGAAGATGTAGAGATGTACACCAAGGGCACCCCCGATTAGCCGAAGATACTTAGTGCCGCAATATGATAGGTGGCCAGCCTATCGCCACTTTTTCCAATCCCGGACAAAGTTATTTTTGTCAGAAAACTGAAAAAACCCAATTTTTAATTGCCTGACCCGGGAATAGAACCCAGGATCTCATGTGGTCAACTCCGAGACTGGACTATTAGACCACAGAAGCGACTATTTGGGAAATATCCTAAAAAAGTATTTTTACTAATCGGTAATGATTGAGTTCAGTGATAACAAACATATTGAATTGAATTGTAAAAAGAATTGAGAAATTTTTCTGTTTTGGAAAGTCAGTTTAAAGTCGTCAATGATCTATTAGTTATTAATGCAACCAGCTTAACCCTTGGGGACCCTTGTAGAATCCTTAAAAGCCTTTAACACTTCAAAAGGCATATCGAAACTGATATATTATGTCGGAGTGCGGTAGCCAATAATAGGACCTCATTACATTTCGTATGCCGAATCTCAATTGTAATACAATTTCTCACGGAAATTGTATTTTTTCCTGTTTGTTACCGCGGCTTTATACGATCATTTCTATGAATAAGAATACGATGTTGAAGGTAAACGACAATTTCAATGCGAAGGGGCATGTACACAGCTAAACGAATAATCATATAATTAATTTGTCATGTTTGTAAGGTAAATTTCCGGAACGATTAAAAAAACCAGAGAAAGATTTTATCGACCATTACTTCAAAAAGGAGATATGAACAATTTTTTTTATTACCTATTACTTTAACTCCATTCATTGAAAAAATCCTTAAAAAAAATGTATGAAAAACTCTATAATTATTTACTTGATTTTGACCTATTAAAAACAATCCATAAGGATTTAGGAAAGGTAGGTAGGTCTAATACAGGTTTTGATTTAGTAAAGAATATAACTGAATGTATCAATAGTAAAATGTATCCACTTTATATATTTTTGGACATTTCTTACTCTTACGGCCAGACCCGGGCGAGACAATGCAGAACTCTACCACCTAGTAGTCACGATGGTAGTGACTCGCATAGCCAATCGGTCGCCTTTTACGACCTGATTGGCAGAACAGCAGTTGGTCTATTCTTCAAATGAGCCCGGAACCAACACGGGGATTATTTAAAAAGAATGCTGATATTCATGCACTAAATACAAAGAACAAAAACAATCTTGCTGTGCATGTGTCTCGTCTCCACAGAATAAGCAACTCTTTTATGGGGCAAAGTATACGCTTCTACAATAAGCTGCTGCTGCCTGATGCCATTAGAGATTTACCAGTTAACAAATTCAAAAAATGTGTTAAAATAAAACTCTGTAAAAAAGGTTACTAAAATAAAATATCTGAATACCTTGATGACAGGAAAGCATGGGATTAACTGCTCCTCATATCGGCAATCCTTATTATTAATGTAGCAATTAGATACTTACTAATTAAATATTATGTAATATTTTATTTAAATAAGTTATGAAAAACGACAAGCCCGCTGAGTTTCTTCCGCCGGATCTTCTCAGTGTATAGCCGCGTTTCCGATCCGGCAGTAGTTTAAAAAATGTTGACGCATCAAAATAACTTGTAAAAAGTTTTATTGAACTTCTGATTTCACAAATGTGATAGGTGGTAAACCTATCGCCAACCAGGCACTTTCCATTCACGGGCGACATTGTTTTAATTATTAAGCTGAAAATCACATTTATTAAATAAAAATAAAAATATCTTAAAATAGCTACTAAAAACAACAACTTCTATGTACTAACGTATGTAGTACATTAATCTCTTTGACTAAAAATTCTTTCTCCGACCTGTTGTAAATATTTAGAAAGCTTAAGATTCCATCTTGTTCTTAGTATGAGATTTAGTCCGAGCTACAGGTAGGTGGCAATTACTTTGTCCCGCCTGGACCCGCTGCAGCCGGCAAGTAGTGCATTAATTAAAACTCTCTACTTGGAGGCAATATCCATTTGAAACAAAACTTCTAAGAGTTCATGCAAATGAAATGCTCTTAGTGTTTTAAAACTAGACAGATAAGACATTTTTATGTGTGGCTACAAACCAAAATAAGTTACCTTTTGTTGGGTGACCTTTTAGTGCTTTAGAGGAATATTTAAACTAGAGTAATAATGGACTTCACAATTTGTCAAAGTCGTCTAAATTAATATTATAAAGACAAGATATTTTTTTAAACCAAAGTCATATATTGTAAGTATCATTATGGACATCACAATTTGTCAAAATCATCCGAATTAATACTATAAAGATAAGATATTTTTAAGCTAGAGCCATTTAGTTTGTAAATATCATAATGGACATTACAATTTGTGAAAGTCATCTGAATTGATACTAAAGACAATATATTTTTTTAAACTAGAGTCATTTAGTTTGTAAATATCATAATGGACATTACAATTTGTAAAAGTCATCTGAATTGATACTATAGACAATATATTATTTTAAACTAGAGTCATTAATTTGTAAATATCATAATGGACATTACAATTTGTAAAAGCCATTTGAATTTGATTGCATTATTTTATTATCTATTTATTAGTCTTAATTGATTCAATTTCCGAAACCCAAATTCTTTGGTTCAATTCCCGAGAGAGACAAACATATGTGTGATGAGCATAGATGTTTGTATTTCTGCGTTTGAGTGTCCATTATGTATGTAACATTATTTATATTTGTATTTATATATATTGATATCGTCGACTAACGCCCATATCACAAGCAAATAATTTGCTGATTCTGGCATAAGATCGATTTGTGTAAATTGTCCAGCGATATTATTACTATAGAGAGTTTTTGGGTTTATGGGAAATTATCTAGAGTTTTACAAAAACTCAGTGACAGCTCGATGTTTGGTGATGATTAATTAATAGCTGGTACCATCGTCAGCATATGAAGCTGTTGTTGCCCAAAAAAACCCATATTAAATAAATAAATATTCACGGGACAAATTACATTTACTGATCTAACCCCAAAGTAAGCAAATTATTTGCTTGTGTTATGGGTGTTAGTCAACGATACTAATACATAGAAATACATATATAAATACCAGAATATATATAATAAACACCCAAACCCGGAAATACAAACGTTTACGCTCATCACACAAATGCTTGTCCCCGTCGGGGATCGAACCCGAGCCACGTTGATTGCGTAGTCAGGGTCGCTAACCACTCGACCATCGACGGGGCGGTCAAAAACTTTTTTTAATAATTACCCAGCTTTTATTATAATTTTAGACACAATTAGCAGACTGATATTGGTTGTTATTTTTACATTAGCGGCCCTGCCGCTAACCACTCGACCAACGAGGCGGTCGATATTATCACCAATAAATCTGAATTGTCCTGAACCGGAGCGTCTATTGACTATCGGTTTGCTCCACCTGCCCCACAAGGCATTCGGAATAATGATAACTACTTACTTAAAAACTCGAAAACCAATAAAATATTTCTTAAAAAAAAATCAGTCACTGCTAGTTACTGATTGTTTATTTTTTTTAACTACGAAACTTATTTCGTCAGCCAGAAACACAAGTTGTTCTAAATAAAAAATGTAAATCCCCTAGTAGAATCAACGTATTTGATGAGAGAGATGAGATCTCCACGAAAAATATGTGGCGGATTGGGTTCGTAATATTGAAGTGAGAGAGAGAGGTTAGGCTTAAAAGAAAGTGTCGGTGTAAAAATGAAAAAGGGCTCCGTGTGAAAAGTGAAAAGGTGGAAAAATGTTTCGCTGTTAATGTATAAAAAATGGAAGATGAACGGTTAACAAAACAGATATAGTGCCGAAGAAGACCAAGACTGGCATACTATGATGAGATTGATCAAGTGCCATCCAAAGGTCTTCGCAACCGGTGAGTTTGTATAATGAGAATCTGGAAGGTCGTGAATTATGGCACTCGGACCTCTCTGCCTACCCTAAGTAAGGATAAGGGGTCTGGCATAAAGATTTGTATTTTTTTATATCATAAGATATAAAATAAGCAAATGTCTCTCCTGATGGAAAGAGAAACCATTGCCTATATTTTGCCGGCGTAGGGATGTGACGATCTCATCGCCCACTGTTGGGATAATTTTTGTACAAAAATTACTTAAAACCGGTGCAGTCAGTAAACCAAATTAGGTAGTGTCATACTGCATTTGCAACTGAATAGGCCGGCACGCCCGGGGAGATACCATACCCTGCTGCTGCATTTCGTTCGGTTTGTGAGAGTCTTGGAGGCCTACCCCCCCCCCCCCCCCGCCACGCACGCTATGAATGCGCAATTAAAACAGGATCTGCCCCGGGAGGGGGGGGGGGGGTACCACTTGCACCGGCAGTAGAAAATCCCCCTCTTGGCGTCCGTGCGTCCGGATTCCATCACAGTACTCAGCCTGCCCTGTGTATTCTAGGGCGGGGAGGGGGCGCAAAATTGCGCTCATAAGCAATCCTGTCCGAGGCAGACAAAGCAAGAAAGCCATGGCACCCCCTACCACGATTACTGTGGATTTCTGTAATATTAGGGGGTTCATTCCAATTTGAACGCAGTTCACTACCATCTCGAGACGGCGAAGCCAGCTTTGCTCTTCTTGACTGAGACACAGATATCTTCTCCAGCTGATACCGCCTAACTCTCCTACCCGGGGTACAAACTGGAACATTCCTTAGTACCGCGGGCCGGTGTGTGCGCATACGTCAGAGAAGATATCTGTTACCGTCCCCTCGGCAGATTTGAAGGTCAGGACCTATCCATCGTCTGGTTACGCGTAGCTTGCGATGACCATCCACGCAGCTACGCGTGCCTATACAGGTCCCATAGCGGGAATACTGAAGTTGACCGGCTCGTTGAGCATTTACAAACGGCTGTAGATTCAATGTTAGAGCAGACCCCTCCGCAGAGATTGTGATCTTGGGCGATTTTAATGCCCACCACGCCGAATAGCTTCCCACCATCGCGCTCCACCGATCATGCGGGGAGGTCTGTTCATGATTTTGCCTTGGCGTATGGTTTTACACAACTGGTAATTTCGCCTACGCGAGTTCCCGATGTGGATGACCATACGCCTTCACTGTTGGACCTTCTGCAGACCTCTCATCCGGACCATTACCAGGTATCTGTGGACGTCCTACTTGGTACGTCAGAGCACTGCCTGATCCGGAGTAAAGTGCCGGTTTCGCGCTTATCACGGCCTCCTTTAGCAGGCTGTCATCGCGTTTGGCACTATAGGTCAGCAGATTGAGACGGGATGCGGACTTTTTGTGCGTCCTACCCATGGGGGCCGTTGTGCTTCTCGCTGGATGATCCGAGTGTCGTCGCTAACTCTATTGCCGATGTGGTGCTGCAGGGCATGGAACTCTTCACTCCATTTTCTGCGGTGCCAATTGGTGATGAGTCTCAGCCTTGGTTTGGTCACCCCTGTAAAACGGCTTTAAGCCGAAAGCAGGAGTGCTACCGGGCCTGGGCTGCAGCGTTCGCATCTTGTAATGAAAAAACCAGCGTATTACGTAAGGAGTACAATTCTGCCTCGAGGTACTTCAAAAGAGCTATCGCCAAGGCAAAATCTGACCACATAGGCAGAATTGGCGAGAAATTAGCTCGCCTTCCTTTAGGGACGAGACAGAGACAGAGACCAGAACGCACGGGCGTTCTGGTCTCTCGCCATGGCTGTTTTAGGGAATGTCTCACATCCCTCTCTTCCATCTTTGCACGGAGACGATGACTCTTTGGCCCATACCGCAAAGGAGAAGACTGATCTCCTGGGCTCCTTCTTTGCGGCCAATTCGACTCTGGATGACAAAGGAAACGCACCGCCTACCATCCCGCAGTGTAATGGTTTCATGCCAGAACCACAATTTCGGCAGTCATCTGTGCGTAAAGAATACTTTCCTTGGACATCCACAAGTCGAGTGGGCCGGATAGCATCCCTCCGATTGTGCTAAAAGTGTGTGCTCCAGAGTTGGCGCCAGTATTAACACGCCTATTCCGGCTCTCCTACTCACTCGGCGTGCTACCGAATTTTTGGAAGACAGCTTTTGTGCGTCCCATCCCTAAAAAAGAGATCGCTTTAATCCGTCTATCTATCGGCCCATAGTCATAACCTCCTTATTCTCCAAAATTATGGAGACAATCATCAACTCTCAGCTCCTCAAGTATTTAAAAGCGTCAGCTGATTAGCGACCGTCAGTACAGTTTCCGTCGCGGCCATCCAGCTGGTGACCTTCTTTTAGTTTGGACTTCAGTTAGTTTGGACATAGAAAAGGCCTTTGATCGGGTATGGCATAAAGCGCTTTTCGCGAAGCTGCCTTTCTACGGGCTTCTCGAGAAATTATGCAAGTGGATCATCAGTTTTTGGCTGACCGGAGCATCAAGGTCGTTGTCGACGGTGCGTGCTCCGACCTTAAATCTGTCAATGCTGGTGTTCCTTAAGGCTGCGTGCTATCACCGACACTGTTCCTTCTGCATATCAATGACATGATGCGAATTCGCAACATATATTGCTATGCGGATGACAGTACTGGTGATGCTACATACACGTATTTCACGGGAATACGTCGAAGAGTGTCGAAACAAGCTTGTGTCTCAAGTCGAGAATCGACTTACTGATGTCTCTGAATGGAGTCGTCAGAATCTGGTCACTTTTAACCCCAAAAAACACAGCTCTGCGTGTTCACCGCAAAAAAGACACCCTTTGTCGTATCATTTTGATTTGGGAATACTCTCCTGACAGCCTCAGCTAGTGTCGGAATTCTGGGAGTCAACATATCGAATTACGTTCAGTTTCGCGTTCATTTGGAAGGCAAGGCTAAACTAGCCTCTAAAACGCTCGGTGTGCTCAGCAGAGCGAGACGCCATTATCTTATATATAGGGCACAGATTCGGCCTCACATAGAGTACTGTTTTCTCTGGGCCGGAGCTCCCCAGTACCAGCTTCTTTCTCTTGATCGCATTCAGCGTAGAGCGTATCGAATCGTTGACGACCAGGCTATTTCGAAACAGCTTGACCCTTTGGCACTACGCGGAGATGTAGGTTCACTCTGCGTCTTCGATAATGCGATGCGATAAATACGATAATTTATCATGGGGAGTATTCCGTCGAGTTGTTTGGATTAATTCCTGCCGCCGAATTCTACCATCGGACATCGCATCAAAATTTGAAGTTCCGTAACGTCCTCACCATCTCGATATCTTTAAACCCACAACTGTGCGTTTTTCCCGACACTTTTTGCCTCGTACTACTCTGTTGTGGAATCAATTACCGGCAGGGGTGTTTCCGAACGGATACGAAGTAAGGACCTTGAAGAAAAGAGCTTACTCATTCTTAAAAGGCCGGCAACGCAACTGCAAGACCTCTGGTATTGCAGATGTCCATGGGCGGCGGTGATCACTTACCATAAGAGCCACCACTTGCTCGTTTGCCCCCTCTTGTATAAAACAAAAAAACTTTAGGCACTAAAGATGGTAATCATACATTGCTATGATGGTAGTGATAGAGGCTACCTTACCCTCCAACCGGAACACGTCAGTGACAAACATTGATGCTATTGCGGCAGAAATATATAAGGCGGTGGTACCAAATATCCGAGTGAGACGCTGCAGAACTCTACCACCTAGTAGTCATGATGGTAGTGACATGTATGGCCAATGGTCGCCTTCTACGCCTGGCAGAACGGTAGGTGGTCTATTACTATACAACCAACATAGCAAGTAGAGCTATCAAAAAAGTAATGGTATATATTAAACGGATCCGATAACATAGCACTTCTAATGTGAAATGTACGCTGCTGCTTGAAGTATTAGGTCTTGATGTGTTAAGTCACACAAACAATTGTATGAGATCACTCTATTAGAAGCTGCATATCCTATGTGATGAGCAGCTACCAGGTAATTAAACCGCCCGCCCGCGCCATCGTCGCTGCAGCCCCGACAAAGCTGTAAATAAATTACATCCGCCGACCCACAGATAACTAGGAATTCAAACAAAACCCTAAAGCATCACTTTGAGCTGCATTCGAGCGTGGAATTTTATATATTTGTGAGAGTGTGAGGGCAGGGATATTACATAACTAATTGTTACACTTTTTTATTAACTTTTAACTATTTCTATTTCAAAATAAATATACAGACTACGTAAATAATCTACTACTGTAAATCTATACATATATTGATACGTGAAAAGAAATTTTGTACCCCTTTTTAAGACAATTGCGCGAATGGTAGAGTATGAAAATTGTCACAGTTAAAGTTTACATTAGGACTGCAGAGACATAATATTTTAAAATGAAGTGTATTGGAAATACATTAAAATAAATACCACGCACACTACGTTCATTTGGCGTATATGATATTTGACACACATTCTACTTTATTTTCTTTATGGCTGAAGTAATTTGAGAACCTTAAAAAAGACTTCATTGTCAGTCTATGGTCGAATTTCGGCCTTAGACGATCGCTGGTATCTACTCGTAGATATGTGTAAATATATATTTAAACTACATAGAATATAGTATTTTTGGAACGAAGTTCCTTACGGCAGGCTTGGAGGGGATAGGGATTTTGCTGCGCGACCGAACTGAAAAAAATGTGATAGTAAAACCGTAAGAAAAATGCGTGGAATAAAAGCGTTAAATGAGACGTGCGCATGCGCGACAGTCGCGTACACAAGCGAGTAGTGCCGTTTAGCCGAAGGAAGTTCGTTCCTACCTGGTGTCCCGCGACACCACATCATTTTTTTTTAAATATTTGCACTCCATATCATGGTAGAGTACGTTGGTAACTTTGATGGTTTGGATGTTTGGATATATGGATGTTTGGTGATGAATGGATGTTTGTTACTCAATCACGCCTAAATTACTAAACGGATTTGGATGAAATTTTGAACACAGGTAGATGATCACCTGAAACAGCATACGGGCATTTTATTCCGGAAAATGAGTTGTTCCCGCGGGATTCAACAACAACTTTTATAATGCAGCGGACGGCACGATGCAGTTTATAGTAGTACAACAAGTTACTAAAACCCTTTCACACGCGATAACATGTAAAGCGATAAAAACATAAATGTTTTCATGTGTCCATACTAAAAGTGAATAATTTAACATTCAGGAACACGAGAAAAGGAAATACGAGTTTTATCAAGAGTAGACGATATCGAACGTTGAAAGTAATATTACACATGCCTACATGAAAACAAAAAGTAATTTGAGAGAATGAATTCGGAGAGCTATTAATAACTGTGTCACGACAAACAAAATATGGCGTGAGCTCTCTGCGCCGCGCCTAGCAAAATACATCGGAGATGTGCTCATAAACAAGCGGGAACTGATAGCCGCAGTACTTGGAGTAAAGTGGACTCACATAATATGAAATACTGACGAGATTTTGGGAAAATTTACAAATATTGGGTAACATATATCACTATGCTTTCGAAGATAGAAAAGATGGTTGTCTCGTCAAAACGAAGTTGTTCACAAAAATTTAACTTGTTATTAATAAAAAAGCGTTTGTTTGTGGGAGCATTGTCTATAATCGGGACGTAGCGAAATTGTAACGGCTAACTTCCTGCACCCTGATTGCGAGACCACTTCGCAAACATGCACTGTGATATTTAAATTGTAACGGCCAACTTCCTGCACCCTGATTGCGAGACCACTTCGCAAACATGCACTGTGATATTTAAATTGTAACGGCCAACTTCCTGCACCCTGATTGCGAGACCACTTCGCAAACATGCACTGTGATATTTAAATTGTAACGGCCAACTTCCTGCACCCTGATTGCGAGACCACTTCGCAAACATGCACTGTGATATTTAAATTGTAACGGCCAACTTCCTGCACCCTGATTGCGAGACCACTTCGCAAACATGCACTGTGATATTTAAATTGTAACGGCCAACTTCCTGCACCCTGATTGCGAGACCACTTCGCAAACATGCACTGTGATATTTAAATTGTAACGGCCACTTCCTGCACCCTGGTTACGAGACCACTTCGCAAACACGCACTGTGATATTAAATTGTAACGGCCAACTTCCTGCACCCTGATTATGAGACCACTTCGCAAACATGCACTGTGATGTTTAAATTGTAACGGCCACTTCCTGCACCCTGATTGCGAGACCACTTCGCAAACATGCACTGTGATATTTAAATTGTAACGGCCAACTTCCTGCACCCTGATTGCGACACCACTTCGCGAACATGCACTGTGATATTTAAATTGTAACGGCCAACTTCCTGCACCCTGATTGCGAGACCACTTCGCAAACATGCACTGTGATATTTAAATTGTAACGGCCAACTTCCTGCACCCTGATTGCGACACCACTTCGCAAACATGCACTGTGATATTTAAATTGTAACGGCCAACTTCCTGCACCCTGATTGCGAGACCACTTCGCAAACATGCACTGTGATATTTAAATTGTAACGGCAAACTTCCTGCATATTTATTGTTATATATTTAAACACAGTAGAAATGCAACTACTTTAATCCCACCTTGCTCTGGCCCCCTTTTAAAAAGTAAATTATCTGGTATTTTGCCAGGCAGATCGTAAAAAGCGACCAATTGGCTATGTGTGTCACTACCAGTGCGGCTATTAGGTGGTAGAGTTCCGCAACGTCTCGCCCAGGTATATTATACCACCAGCTTACCTATTTTTGCCGCAATAACGTCAGTTCTTCTAACAGTCGTATTCCGGTTTCGAGGGTAAGGTAGCTGGCATTGTCATCCTGCCACACAGATAGCAACGCGCCATTACCATTTTTGATATCTATAGGCGATGATTTCTCTTTCCGTCAGGAGGACCATCAGCTTGTTTGCTATATATTTATATAAAAAAATCGGCTTTCTATGTTACAAGATATAATCTCTTTAGTATCTATATCTATATTATACGTAGGTCACACTATAAGTTTTGCGTAACTTAAAAAAACAACATGTTATAACAAAAATATTATGTTTATTGCTTTTCAAAATAATCTCCTTTACATTTTAAACATTTTTCATGCGATCGAACCATTTTTTAAAACAGGAGGACCACAGATTTGAAGGAATGTTTTCTACGTACTAATTGAATGCAAATACTGCCTCTTCGGAGTTGGTAAAAGTAAAACCTCTCATCAAATCTTTGATTTTGGGGAAAATACAGAAATCACAGGGTGCTAGGCCGGGGCTATACTCAGGATGCGTGACGAGATGTACTTTTTCGGAAGCTAAAATGACTTTGTTTTGTTGCCCGTGTGTGAAGAAGCGTTATCATGGTGTAGGAGAATGCGGCTTTTGAGTCGTCTTTCGCGAACAGTTTTTAACACCCAGGGTAAACGAATGTTAGAATACCACTCGGCATTAACACTCTTTTGATCTTCAAATGGAATTGTTCAGATGGGACCCGTAGCTAAGAAAAAAGCGATCATTTGTTTACCAACATTTCTCGCCTGTCTCTCTTTTCTTGACCTGTTCTTATTTTCAAACACCCATTTACAAGATTGCTGTTTTTTTTCGGGTTCAAAACAATAAGTCCACGTTTCATCTCCTGTGACAATGTCATAAACAGCTTTAGAATGTCCGTGGTCCTACTTCAGTAGCATCTGTGAGCACCATTCCACGCGAGCCCGCTTCTGCTTCCCTGTCAGTTCATGAAGGATCCAACGACAACAAAGTTTCCGAACTTTCAATTCTTGGTGTAAAATTTTCTGAATTTAGCTCATACCAATCCCCAATAGTCCTCGAATTGTTTCATAGGTAATCCGGGGGTTTTCTTCAATTAACCTCTTAACAGTAGCTATATTATTTTAGTTGACGGCAGTTGACGGCCGCCCTTCACGAAACTCGTCATGGAAAGAAACTCGACCTCTCGCAAATTCAGCAAACCATCGCCTCACGGTGCTCAAACAAGGTGCTTCTCTCCCAAAAGCATTTTGAAGACGAGCAGCACAGTCTTGCGGAGAAAGAGAACTTTTAAAATCATAAAAAATCATCGCTTTAAAATCTTTGCGACTTAATTCCATTTTCGTTGCGTACGTAGAACTTTGATGTGTGATAAAAAAACAATTGACAAATCATTTCCCGGCAATTGTTTTTTTTTATTATTAAGAAGGTTGCAACGTTTTAAAAATACATTTCGAACATCCGAATTCAAATTCAAATTCAAATTCAAATAGTTCCGATTAGCTAGAAGTGCAAAACTTTTAGTATGCCCTATGTAATATTATAAATGCGAAAGTTTGGATGTTTGGATGTATGTTTGTTACCCAATCATGCAAAAACTACCAAACGGATTTAAATGAAATTGAGCACACGGGTAGATGATAACCTGGAATAGCACATAGGCTATATATATTTTTATTCCGGAAAAATTAGGTGATCCCGCGGGATTTGCCAAAAACTTTATAATGCAGCGGGCTGCTGCTAGTATTATAATAATAATAAGACTTGATTTACATTGGTACAGGGAAAAATCAAAGCATAGCTTTAACCCTGTTTCTCTATTTTTTGGTGGCGCGGATACGATGAACGTGCCGCTGTGCCGTTGCCCGCGAGGTCTGCGTCAGCGCTTTTCTACACCCGTGTCCCCACACTCTTGGATTAGATCTTCGCCATGTTTACCCCGTGTTAGTCCGGGACCTCTTTGAACATACCATCTGCCGTTCTTTCAACCAGTTTGTAAGAAGCGAACGATCGGCTATGCCAATCACTACTATTGTGGCTACTAGGTGGGAGAGTTCTGCATTGTCTTGCCCGAGTCTGGTACAATCCACCTTACCTATTCATGTCGCAATATCAGTGGTAGTCACTGTCATGTTCTGGTTTGGAGGGCAGGAATAGGTATGGCATTCCACATGGCAAACAGTCACAGCAAGTTTAAGTATGATTTTTAAGCATATTAAGCTTATTATAAAATATATCTAGGTATATTGTTATATAACGTGGGGTTATTTTACATTTAAGAGACGGGCTATTTTTGACCAATGTTGTCTTGCATGCATCCTTATAAAAACTGCACAAGAATGTTGTAGTATCTTTAGGTATATTACAAAGTACTCTGTGGTAGAATCATGTGGGTGTCAGTCGTAGTAGATACTGTAGCGATAGATATGAGCGTTTATATCTTGGATAAGCTTTTAACAGAGATGAAAGACACACTGAAACAGAAAAAAGGGTGTGTGCTGTGTTTTTCTTGCAGGTATACACACACAGCTGGCAGTTTATTATGTTTTGTATAAAACTGCAACATAACTTTTGTTGACAAAAGTTAACAAATATTTTGTAATAGTTTGTAACCAAATGTTAGCCAACATTAGCTAACTTTATTAAACAACTTATTTTCTGCTCCCACACCGAATCCCACTAAATATCTTATAAATTTATATAGCTTCGGCGTGGGAGCACCATAGTTACAAAGTGAATGGTTATGTTTATATCGGCAAAAGAATTTTAATATCAGTCCATTAGTTTCCAAGGATTATTCATTACAAACAAACGAACATTATCTTTCAGTATTTATCTACACTAATATACAATATTTATATACATCAATATAGCCATGAAATATATCTGGTTCGGTAAATAAGATGTCTCATTACACCAAAGTTAATTAAGATGCTTGATAAACAGCCGGAACTTCCTTGATAAAGTTTGTCACTCGTTCGACTATTTTGAGCGAGTTTCAGATACGTTGCTTTCCAAGTCCGGCCAAATATTATATAACTCTTACCACTGGCCACGCCTAATACAGAATTCCACAATCCTGCGTATCCTTTACAATAAATATGATACCACTAAAAATATTCATCAACATCAATTTTAGAAAATCGGCTCAAAATCAGTAACTTCCTTTTCTACATACATAGCGAGATGTTAAAATATTTCATAAGTAACTAACAAAAAAAAACCGCAATAGCGTCAGTGCTTGTTTAAAAGTTAAGGTAGCTGGTAAACTTATGCACATGGCATTAGATCTCGCCATAAGATAGCAACGCACCATTTAACATCTTTGGTGTCTATAGGCGACGGTTGAATCTTTTCCATCAAGAGACCCATCTGCTTGTTTGCTATTTTATAATATATACAAAAAATATATAAGCAAAGAAAAACGTATAAAAGTTAGACTTTTATACGTTTACGTTATACGTACGTTTTTATACGTTTTATAAAAACATTTTCTTGTAAAATGTTGATACGACGAGACCACCCTTAAAACGTGGAGATCTGGTGAAAACTCGATTTTCGAAAATCGGAGCAAAATAAATAACTTTCTTGTCTACATACGTAGCGGGAAGTTAAATAGTAAAATTCCAGCAAAAATATTTACCTGTAAAATGTTGCTACGACGAGACCTAATGGCTTGCACTGTCAAAAAGTTCTTACGTAGAACGAAGTTTCTTACTTTACATGACCTCACTCTACTAGCCACAACTTCAAAAATTCTACACTGTAGTTAAAATATGCAGCTTGGCTGTTCACAAGAACTATTGTATAACAGAAAAGTAATGATCTGAGATTTATTTTTCACTTACGCCACGCGACAGTAGTGAAACGGCCAAGCCACATGTTTTGACTAAGGTGAAGAATTTGCAAGGTCAGGGTTTGTAAAGTGAGGGCGTGCCGAGAGAGGTGATTGGTTCTCCGTGAGATCTGATAAGGAAGTTACTGATTTTGCCGTGATTTTCGAAAATAGAGTTTTCACCAGGTCTCCGCCTTTTAAGGTCCGAGGAACCTTTTCCGACTAATTTCACCATGACGTCAGTATGTCGAATGTATATGTGTGTGAGTGTGTGTGTGTGTAAACATCTCATAACTTTTGAACGGCTTGATCGATTGAAACGCGCTTAACGACATACGATTCTAATTTGGTCTGTGAGATTTTTAAAAATTCTGAAAAATCCTGAAAATAAAAATCAGCAAAATAGTATTTTTTTAAAAAAACTTCCATATTAATGTACCGATTGAGAACAAAATCTCATCAGTTCTATTCCTTAAAAACTGCATCAAATGCCGAAAATAGCATCAAAATCAATTTATCCATTCGTGAGTTATCATTGAAGAAATATTTGGATATATTTTTGACATCACTTTGAGATTTTTAACCAATTATTTTTTAAAAAAAGTGCGTTTAATGCTGTTTCAAAAATTAAAATTAAATAAAGTTTCCAAAAGTTACAGCTTTTCATCACTTCATATTTTTAAAATCACTTTTAGGCTAATTTACCGATTGATTCAAAAATTTTATCAGCTTTTCTTCTTAGAAAATACAGTGAATTGGATCAAAATGAGTCATTTATTTGTTTGGTTTCAATTTCTTTAAAAAAGTTTTTTGCCATTACTTCGAAATTTTTCAACCTATCGATTATGTAGCTAAAATATGATTTTAGATCTCAAAAATTTACTCTTTGAGCTTAAAATATCTCAGTTTAGCGGGAATTTTCAGAGATTGCTTGCGCAGTAAACCGGTTTGCAGGTTTTTTCAATCAGTCAATCGATTTAATTACGAATAAGTCTGGACTTGCACATTTTTCAGATTCTTAGCGTAAAATTATTTTTTATAGGAAGCAAGTCCATACAAATTTTCAATTTTATTTTAGGGGTACAAAGTCATCAGTCAGCCTTTATATTAGGGTATACCCCTAATATAAAGGCTGAGAGGTGATATACTAAAAATTCTGAAATACATATTTTATTATTTATAACTAGGAGTCCCTATATAAATTTAGACCTCCAGTATCAAAATTTGCGGAAGACTCATAAACAAATTCTATCCCTAAGTTTTATATTTTTTTTTGTTTTTACACTGTTTACATTATTCCCGATAATTTTGTTTGTCTAGCATATTCCAGACCTAAGTTATGAGGGTACACAAAAACAACGAAGCGTGTCGAGAAAAGCTAGGTCTGGCGCCTCGCTTGGCTTGTCGTGGCGGGGGCACTACTGTACCTCCAGATCCATTCATGGGGATTGTAGAACGAGTATTGATCGATATACAGGTTGACTGGTAATAGACATATCGGAGACACCCTCCTTCATTTTTCGATTATGATACCGAAAATGTAAAAAATAGGTACTTAAATTTTACCTTAGTGTCCACTCTCCGACATAAATGTTAAGTACGAATAGTTTATCGATTCAGGCGTTACTTTGCGGAAATTAATTTGCATTATTAAAAAGATGAAATTAATTAAATTTGCTATGTTCTCCGAACTATTCTATATGTTTTTCGCGATGGCACCAAAAAGGAAGTCGTCCGTTTAATAAATGGATAAGACTCACCGATGGTCCGTATAGAAAGAAGACGCGCTGGCGCCGCTTGGCAATTATCCATCCACATCCACCACACCTTTACAACCACGTCCCACGCCGGCACCAAGCACAAAAGCACACAATTGATGTACGTACTCAACGCACGTTTCACTTCGAAGCCGAAGCATATTCAGGAGAAACGAATACTACCTCACTCTACGCGAGCGTAATACTACTGTATTACTTACGCTTATACTACTGTATTACTTACGCTTATACTACTGTATTACTTACGCTTATACTACTGTATTACTTACGCTTATACTACTGTATTATTTACGCTTATACTACCGTATTACTTACGCTTATACTACTGTATTACTTACGTTTATACTACTGTATTACTTACGCTTATACTACTGTATTACTTACGCTTATACTACTGTATTACTTACGCTTATATTACTGTATTACTTACGCTCGGTGAGTCTTTTCCATTTATAAAACCGAAGGGTATTTCTATAAACTACAATATTCTTCGTAACATAGGTTATAAGATACTCACTGATTAATGATAATATAACTTTCTACGAATCACAAGCTGCTCTACTAAGGTCTAAAAAGATTTTAATAAAAAAACCTTTTCCATTTACAAAATAGTTTAGATAACTCCATTCTTATCAGGAAGTAGAATGCAGTACAGATGCAGCCACTAGGATTAATCCTTTTTGCTAACTTTAGATTGATACAGCAATCAAACGCAATATCAATGTCATCACAAAATGGACGTCGATGCTCAAAATAGCGCTTTATTCGCTTTGATGCTATATTCGTAGTATAATTATTGTTCTGTCGTAACTTTTAGGACTACGTAACGTTTATTTAAATCAGAAACGTGTGCTCTGGACAACAAAAGCTTTTTGTCCGATAAACGCGGAGCGGACTCAGATAAGAGGCTTGTTCCGTTTTTATTGTCATAACAAATTCTAAAGCATATTATTTATGTCAAATATTCGCTGGGTGGGAAGTGGAAGTAACATAATCGATGGTAGCGCTAATATTGGCCAAAAATGGAAATAATTTATGTTCTGTCTTCTGTTATACCTGTTATACCTAATTTTAATAATCGCGTAAAACTACCAAGAAGCCTGTATTTCCCTGCAATCAAATGAATGTTTAAATGTTACGTTTGTTACAACTCAATTAAACTGAAAATATGTTCAAACGGAGATTAATTGACATTAAAATATTTTGTTAGGTGTAAAAGTAATACATACATACATATCATCACGCCAGATCCCTTACGGGAGAGGCAAAGAGAAACGAGTGCCATACATCACGATCCTGGCAGGCTTGTCTCGCTTTCTCCACATTCATAAAAGTAATACATATTAGTTTTATGACGCGAGGTCGAATTATTGAACTTCTCCTTCCTTGTTTTGTTCTTAATTCTTCTCCATCCTGGATATGTCCAGCAGATACCAACAATTCTTCTTTAAACACTGTTTGTGGTTTAAATTTTATACAGTGAGTGAAACCCAGTCTTCAGAATGAACAAACCCTGACGTAACTAAAATAAAACACACTTTTGGTATAAATTTTATTTGCTTAATTTGAACAACCAAAAAACATTTCACAACTTTTTGTTCGCACAAACCACATTAACACAATAATAACTATAATTTAATGAAAATATAATTTTTTATTCTAATATTTCAAACTCTGGAACAGCTGACCTCACACGGTTTTTAGGAATAGCTTTGATATTGCAATGTTCAAATAGAGGGCTAATAAAATTGTTAAAAGCCGGAATCACATTGGCTACTAACCTTTAGTATTGCAAATTTCCATTGGCACTGGTTACTGCTCTCCATAAAGTGGTAGGTACTCTTGCTCGTTTCCCTGCACAAACTAAAAAAATAGTACTTGGAACTGAAATGCAATTAAAATGCAAATATGTCAAAAATCAAATTTTGAACTTTAAACAGCATTTTGTGGAGGAGTACGGCACTTGTACTTTAGTGCATGCGCACTCCGTGGCAGCCGCATCGCTGAAGGCAATGTTTAATCTGTGTTTCTGTTTGCGTGTGCAAACTACGAGTGCTGTTAGTGCATAAGTAAGAAAAGAAGACCCCTAGAGCTTCAAAAGGACAAGAGTGATTGACGAACGACTTCGTGTCATATTTACTCCACTCGTCGGTAAAAAAGGTGATTTGTGAACATGGGTTAAGATGAAAAATAACTTGTAGGGACTAAGGAGATGAAACGAGAACGAAAAAGAGAAGCATAAGGACAGATTTTAGACACTATGATGGTTGGTTCGGCAGTATGTGTGCGCATGGTACGGACCTGGGTAGAATGTTCTCAAACATCCTTTTCTCAAATATGCGAAGAAACATTTCCGTTACTTTTGAAGAAAGAGCACGCGAAGTATCGTATTTACTTACGCTAAAAAACAAAAGTCACTGCCGGCCTGTTTTTTTATTTTGGAATGTTGTGTTAAAAGGTGTAATAGAGTGTCACTTTAGAACTCTTTTATCTCGGCACAAATAGCGTTTAGGTAGCTTTTACCTTTTGCCATGAGCTGAAAAAAGTGGGGGTAAAGCAAAAAATTCGTCTCGATACACTTATTTTAATAATAAACAAAAATTGAAATGGTTCCGCAATACCGAAAGTGAAATGTATATTGACACTTCGTCAGTCTAAAATTGAAAGTCAAAACGAAAATAGGTAGATTTTTTCAAATTTAATTAAAAACCTTCTTTTAATTTATTGATTTTTTTTAAGAATACCTAGCACTAACGCCGCGGCGGAAATAGTATTTGTCTGTCTCGTATAATGTTCTCGCCTCCAACTCTTCCTTTAAACTCATATTTGACCTGCAAATGTCTATTTCGCGCCTATTAGGTATATCATTGCTTGAAATTTATTGCGATTATTATTTTTAATAAATTTAAAAACCGCCTCGTAATGGATGGGTTAGTCCATTCGGCAGACGAAAATATTCGTGAATCATGCTTCACTGAAAAGACTTTAGATATTCGGTTTACTCAAACGAATTGGCATAATGATACTTTTAAAAAACTTTAGTTTTGGAAAAAAATCTACGTTAAAGTGATTTTTGCAAGAAGAACGCTGTTACAAATACCATATACTATGTACTGAAGTACTTTGTGCTTTAAATCGCTGTGGCAAACGATCCGCTTAAGGCTATAGCACACATACTACTTTTAACCTCGGTGATCAACGATTTTGACGCTTTTTGGAAACTAAATGCATCGCCGGTGATGTTGACACTGTCTTAAGCATCATTACAGATATATGCTGGATAGAGCCATACGTAGTCGATGGTATTATGATTAATTAATGCACCCATTCAATAGTATTGCTGTATTCTGCATGATAGAGCAATACTATTGAATGAGTGTATTAAAATCGATACAACTGTTGCCCGTAAATAATGAACTATCCGAAGTGTCGAAACTATTGTTTATCTAAGGTTTATTTAGCCCAGTTGAAAGTCGACTATCGATAGTTTGCTAATTTTCAATAGTACTCGGCATGCATTGATAGCCGTGTAATTAAACGAAGACCATTTAGTTAGATCAGTATATTTTTCTATATTGTGTTATTGTTAGTTTTTTTTGGGAAAAAAAGAAAATCATTGTGAAATTTATCATTTGTTTTTTTTTTCGCTTTTACAAATCGGCAATGTATCGACAATACTATAGTCAACCCAATCCAGCATCTAAAAGGCGCGATTTCAGTGCCACGTCTGAACGCAGAAAGACGCAAAATCACGATGCAGCATCGATAGATATCTAAATCGTGCGATTTTAATACTGTGATGGAACGCAGAGAGTTGCGAAAACGCGATGCAGCATTGATACAGTCGCGTAATCGCCGATCGTTGGTGCTTCAAGCAGCTTGTCTGCTGTGGCTCTTACCCTTTACCGAGCCCCAGGTATCCGAGCTTTTGAATAAAACAACGCCATTAATTACACATAACATGTGTTGGAGTGGAATTAAAACGGGACCGGAGCGAGCACTTTGATCTGATGTATTATCATAGAATTACAAACCAATCGTACCGCGGTTGATGTTTTATTTAAATTCATTTTAATGTTTTTATTCGCGGACGCTAGGGGTATCACAATCAATAATAAATGTTATGAGTTGGCAAAATTCAGTAAAACATAAACAAAACTGCCTTTCCTTATTTATCATTAATTCACAAATTTTCTACCAACAATGATAAAATAGAAAACGTTTTAATTATTTTTAGAGCACAAGTCCAACTCACAAAATGTTTTTTTTTTCATATCATAAGATAGCAAACAAGTAGATGAGTCTTCTGATGGAAAGAGTCAACCATCGCCTATAGACACCAAAGGTGTTAATTGTGCGTTGCTATCTTGTGGTGAGGTCTAATGCCACATGCTTTACCGGCTACCTTACTCTTACGGCAAGGCAGTGGTACCAGACCCGGGCGAGACAATGCAGAACTCTACCACCTAGTAGCCACGATGGTAGTGACTCGCATAGTCAATCGGGCACCGTTTACGACCTGCCTGACAGAACTTTTGGTTTATTCTTCAAAGGAGCCCGGAACCAACACGGGGGTTATTGCTCATAGACTCTTATTTTTAATTCATTCTACTTAGATTAACAAATCCAGTTCCAATAACGTTAACAATTTTAAAGCCTCGTTCTGATTAGGCTAGTATTTTAGTCGAATAGCGAGTAATTTAGTAATTAGATCTGTCTAAAAAATTTAGTCTAGTAGAATAGTGAATAATTTTTTTAGCGCCTCACTAGACTCACCGACTAAACAAGTGTGAATTTTTCGTTTCAGCTGAGTTAATTAGTCGTATTAAGTTGTGTTTCGCGTGCGCCTGTCTCTTTGCAGTATGTTCATCATGGGAAAAACAACTTAACAGTACAAAGTGCGAATAATTTTTTGGCAGTAGTGAGTGTTTAAGCTACAAGAGTACTTTACACTCGACTAAAATACTAAAGTAGTGCAAACTGGGACTCATTGTATGAAATTGAATGAAACACCCATATCTTATATTGTCAAGCAAGTTTTTGAGGATCTGAGCAATCTGCTCGCCCCCACGTCCGATTAAACTGTGAAGGTCCATAAGGCCAGCAATGATTCAGTTATTTCGAAAAAAATATGTTTGAGTTTAGTGATTTCAAGTATACAAGCGTCAATTTTTATATATTGAAAAAAAAATGCACAGTGGAGATAGCACATAAACCTTCTCTATAAAAATTAGTGTGCGGTTGGAGAACCTCCGTCAGGAGCGAGTTACCATATGTTTTTTCTTTAACTCCAAATGTAATTCGAAATGGAATCTGTGTATTTCAATTTTTATGTTATATTATTTTTCCCCTGTGTTTAAAATTCATAAATGTGCGCAACACTTCCTTTAACTGTGCCGAATTTCATACTCCACCGTTAGCGTAATTGTCTTAAAGGTACAAAGTTTTCCTTCATATATTAATACATTGGTGATAAAGAAGTATTTGTTTGTAACTAATGGATATACACAAAACTACTAGACCAATTTGAAAAAATATTTTCTAAGAAGGCCAATAGTAATAAGCTACATTATCACTGGCCCACTTAGTAAATATCGTGTGTGGATGAGGTAATATTTAAACAATCTCAGCTTTTTCCTGCATTTTTTTTAAAAGACGAACTTTGCGTCCAACCAACTTAAGGCGGGGCTCTCTCTCTCCCTCTCTTTTCCCTCCTCTCTTTCCTCCCCCTCTCACTTTCTCCTTTCCCCCTCTGCCTCGTTCATCCCTCTCTATCGCTCTACCTCTCTCTCCCTCCCTCCCCCCTCTCTCTCTATTACGCATATTCGCTGCAGTTTCCATTTTTTAAAATTAGTTGCAATAATAAAATATTCACGTATAAAAACACAAATCCATAATAATATTCCATACTAATATTATTAAGTAACTTTGTCTATCTGTCTGTCTCTTCTTCACGTCTAAACCACTGAGCCGATTATGGTAAAATTTGGTACAAAGATGGTTTGAGACCCATGAAAAGACATAGATTAGTTCTTATCATGAAAATCCCACGGGAACAGGAACTATGCGGTAAAAATCATGGGACTTTTAATTTAGATTATTTTCCCGCGAATGAATTCGCCTGCACAGCTAGTAACAAATATATTCTCACAAAATTTCTACGTGGCTGTACAACCCTGTGTTTAGGTTATATAATAAAAAGAGGCAGGGGCAGAGAGAAAGTCGATACGCACACACATACACACACGGCATACGACGGTTACGTGACGATTTTTCCTCGCACTACCCGTAAGCCGCGTTAAAGAACTTCGCTCCAAAAACACACAAGAATTTTCTTGGAAATCGATTGAATTGTATAGAAGATGATAAGCGCCATATGGTGGCAAGCTACAATAATAGAAATAGCAAATTAGCCTTCTAAGGAACATTTAAACACAAAACACCATGTCGAATCACCTGCCGCGCGTAGATATCGGGTGGCAATTATTTTAATCTATGTGTATCCACAAAATAATATTAACATACATAATAATAATATGATTATATTAAGCTACTAAACTATACCTTCTTCAAAGAGTTTTCACACTGTAGGTTCTAAAATTATGTAAAAATTCGATCCGCGACCCTGCATGGATCAGTCAGTTACTATATTATTAAATTAGTGGAGCGCCTGGGGGTTTTCACCTCGGATTAGAGTTATAGTGACTTAATTAATATGATCGATGTGGGATATTGTTTTTTAAACTATAAATTGCGATGTTTACCCAATTTTTTTTTGTGCACTCCATTGTTTCATTATTTAAACAAATTATTATGAAAAATTAATGTTTGACCATATATTTTCACTTTAAACAGTATTTTTTTTATTTATATGTTAAATCTTACCTGAGTAGAGATATAGGAACATTTTTCATAGATACCCGTGTATAAAAATAGCAATAGGGATCTCAAACAGGTAGAAAAACGTGGAGGGGAGAGCGAAGCGACAGTGCTATGTACAATGGAATTTCTCGGCTAGTTTAGTTGCAAGTAACACGTGTTCTGTGAATATTGTGCTTCTATAACAGTGAAAATTTGGTTTTTTAGTGAAAAATTCTTGTATATTTTTGTACTGGAAGGTGTATTGAAGACGACGTTTTTATATTGAACTAGCTGACCCGCGCAGCTTCGCCCGCGGGTATATTAATAAGTCGTCCAAATAGCTTTAATAAAAATTTCATCCCCTATTTTTTTCTATTTCAGCCCTCCAAGGCCTGATTTTTGAAAAAAAAATAGCCTATGTTTGACCCCGGATCTTCAACTATACCCATGCCAAATTTCATGAAAATCGATCCAGCGGTTTAGCCGTGAAAGCGTAACAGACAGACAGACTTTCGCATTTATAATATTAGTATGGAATGATTTGTCAATTGTTTTTTTATCACACATCAAAGTTCTACGTACGCAACAAAAATAGAGTTAATTCGAAAAGATTTGAGAGCGATGATTTTTTATGATTTTAAAAGTTCTCTTTCTCCGCAAGACTGTGTTGCTCGTCTTCAAAATGCTTTTGGGAGAGAAGCACCTTGTTTGAGCACCGTGAGGCGATGGTTTGCTGAATTTAAGAGAGGTCGAGTTTCTTTCCATGACGAATTTCGTGAAGGGCGGCCTTCAACTACCGTCAACGAAAATAATGTGGCTACTGTTAAGCGGTTGATTGAAGAAAACCCCCGGATTACCTATGAAACAATTCGAGGACTATTGGGGATTGGTATGAGCTAAATTCAGAAAATTTTATACGAAGAATTGAAAGTTCGGAAACTTTGTTGTCGTTGGATCCCTCATGAATTGACAGCGGAGCAAAAGCAGGCTCACATGGAATGGTGCTCATAGATGCTACTAAAGTACCACCACGGATATTCTAATGCTGTTTATAACATTGTCACAATTAGAGACGAAACGTGGATTTATTGTTTTGAACCCGAAAAAAAACAGCAATCTTGTGATTGGGTGTTTGAAAATGAAAACAGACTAACAAAAGTGAGACAGGCGAGAAACGTTGGTAAAAAAATGATCACGTTTCTTTTCTCAGTACGGGTCCCATCTGTACAATTCCACTTGAAGATCAAAAGAGTGTTAATGCCGAGTGGTATTCTACAATTTGTTTACCCAGGGTGTTAGAAAAAGTTCGCGAAAGACGACCTAAAAGCCGCATCCTCCTACACCATGATAACGCTTCTTCATAAATTGGATAGTTTCCATCGTCGGCACTTGGTGAAACTGCATTTTAAATTATGTATTACAAATACTATGTGAACTATGTGAACTGGAAGTACAAGTGAGTTTATTTGTAATACATAATTTAACGCTTCTTCACACAAGGCCAACAAAAAAAGTCATTTTTAGCTTCCGAAAAAGTACATCTCGTCACTCATCCTGCGCATAGCCCTGACCTAGCATCCTGTGATTTCTGTATTTTCCCCAAAATCAAAGATTTAATGAGAGGTTTTACTTTTACCAACTCCGAAGAGGCAGTATTTGCATTCAATTAGTACGTAGAAAACATTCCTTCAGATCTGTGGTCCTCCTGTTTTAAAAAATGGTTCGATCGCATGAAAAATGTTTAAAATGTAAAGGAGATTATTTTGAAAAGCAATAAACATAATATTTTGGTTATAACATGTTGTTTTTTTAAGTTACGCAAAACTTATAGTGTGACCTACGTATAATATAGATATAGATACTAAAGAGATTATATCTTGTAAAATAGAAAGCCGATTTTTTATATAAATATATAGCAAACAAGCTGATGGTCCTCCTGACGGAAAGAGAAATCATCGCCTATAGATATCAAAAATGGTAATGGCGCGTTGCTATCTGTGTGGCAGGATGACAATGCCAGCTACCTTACCCTCGAAACCGGAATACGACTGTTAGAAGAACTGACGTTATTGCGGCAAAAATAGGTAAGCTGGTGGTATAATATACCCGGGCGAGACGTTGCGGAACTCTACTACCTAATAGCCGCACTGGTAGTGACACGCATAGCCAATTGGTCGCTTTTTACGATCTGCCTGGCAAAATACCAGGTTCGATCGCATGAAAAAATATTTAAAATGTAAAGGAGATTATTTTGAAAGCAATAAACATAATAGTTTGGTTATAACATGTTGTTTTTTTAAGTTACGCAAAACTTATAGTGTGACCTACGTATACACCTGGGTTCATCTTCCGAAACAAATTTAGGTGAAATTATAAAAATTAGTAGAGGAGTAACCTCTTATTATTAATAATAAAATAATAAGAGAAAATATTTGATGTAGACAACAATGTAATATATTTAAATAAACAGATTTTGTACTAATAATTTTTTTTTCCTTTCATTAGTCGTAATTAATTACCTTATTTTTTTAAATGTACCCAATAGAGTACGTTTCATTTATAATTAAACTGGCCGAGAAATTCCATTGTACATAGCAGCTGTCGCTTCGCTCTGCCCTCCACGTTTTTCTATCTGTTCGAAATCCCTATTGCTATTTTTATACACAGGTATCTTTGAAAAATGTTCCTATATGTCTACTCAGGTAAGATTTAACATATAAATAAAATAAAAAAATGATGTGGTGTCGCGGGACACCAGGTAGGAACGAACTTCCTTCGGCTAAACGGCACTACTCGCTTGTGTACGCGACTGTCGCGCCTGCGCACGTCTCATTTAACGTTTTTATTCCACGCATTTTTCTTACGGTTTTACCATCACATTTTTTTCAGTTCGGTCGCGCAGCAAAATCCCTATCCCCTCCAAGCCTGCCGTAAGGAACTTCGTTCCAAAAAAATACTGTTTAAAGTGAAATAAAATATATGGTCAAACATTAATTTTTCATAATAATTTGGTTAAACAATGAAACAATGGAGTGCACAAAAAAATTTTGGATAAACATTGCAATTTTTAGTTTATAAAACAATATCCCACATCGATCATGTTAATTCATTCACTATAACTCTAATCCGAGGTTTTACGGTTTTGAATGCTCCAGGCACTCCACTAAATGTCCCGTTGTGTTTCTATCGCGGTCTGAGTGCTAAGTGTGAGTTTTTCTTCTCGCATTCGATCGTGAGCGCCTTTCGAGTTTACTAGGAATTTGTATGTGATTTGTACAGCGCCACCTAGTGGTAAACTGGTTTCTCACGTTTACCACTAGGTGGCGCTGTACAAATCACATACAAATTCCTAGTAAACTCCAAACACGCTCACGATCGAATGCGAAAAGAAAAACTCACACTTAACACTCTGTTCGCGACATGTTGCGTGTCCTCACACGCCACTACGAAGTCCCGTGAATCATGAACAATGTAATACACACGCCGCTCAAGTGTAAACACTCGTTCAAGTGCCGTCTCCTTCAGAGCTGTCACTTCGCCGTCAGTATTGATAAATAACAAGATACGATTTTTCTTTTGATGTTTTGATTTGAGCTTTACGCCTTTTTAGGTTTCCGGAGTAAACTAGGAACCGGTATAGTTTCGACTTGTCCGTCCGTCCATCCACCCGCAGTGTTACTCAGAGATTCTTAGTACAAGATAGCTGTAATTTGGCATAAACATTTGTCACGGCTTTGTTGCCGTGGTAACATAAATGAAATGCAAATAAATAAATAAAATCGTGGAAAGTATTTTTTAGGGTAGCTCCTCTACATGTAAAGTGGGGATGTTAATTTTGTTTCTCATTTACCCATAGTATGGGGTATCGTTGGGTTTTTAAAAGACATTTGCAAGTTTGTGTAAATAATTTTTCGATTAAGGGACTCGTTTGTAAAATATTAAGCTTTAAAGTGCTAATTTTGGTAAAAGACAAGTGGTCTCCCTCTCCTAGCTGAACGGTTAGTTTTGGATGTGAAAAAATATATCAGGATAGTAGTAAATATAATGAAGTTATAAAAACGATCACGGCTCCATTGTCATACAAACATGCCAGTAGCGAAGATTCTCGACACCACCTTCGGACAATACTCGACCGATCTGATCATAGTGTGACGTACATGGGGCACACTAAAAGTTTTGCACTTCTAGCTAATCGGAATTATTTAAATTTCGAATGTTATATTTTTAAAACGTTGCAACCTTCTTAGTAATAAAAAAAAACAATTAGCGGGAAATGATTTGTCAATTGTTTTTTTATCACACATCAAAGTTCTACGTACGCAACGAAAATGGAATTTAGTTGAAAAGATTTTAGAGCGATGATTTTTTTATGATTTTAAAAGTTCTCTTTCTCCGCAAGACTGTGCCGCTCGTCTTCAAAATGCTTTTGGGAGAGAAGCACCTTGTTGGAGCACCGTGAGGCGATGGTTTGCTGAATTTGAGAGAGGTCGAGTTTCTTTACATGACGAATTTCGTGAAGGGCGGCCTTCAACTGCGGTCAACGAAAATAATGTGGCTACTGTTAAGCGGTTAGTTGAAAAAAACTCCCGGATTACCTATGAGACAATTTGAGGACTATTGGAGATTGGTATGTGCCAAATTTAGAAAATTTTACACGAAGAATTGAAAGTTCGGAAACTTTGTCGTCGTTGGATCCCTCATGAACTGACAGCGGAGCAGAAGCGGACTCGCCTGGAATAGTGCTCACAGATGCTACTAAAGTACGACCACGGACATTCTAATGCTGATCATGACACCACACAGGGACGAAACGTGGATTTATTATTTTGAACCCGAAAAAAAACAGCAATCTTGTGAATAGGTGTTTGAAAATGAGAACAGGCCAACAAAAGTGAGACAGGCGAGAATCGTTGGTAAAAAATTGACCGCGTTTTTTTTCTCTGTCGCGTGTAATTTTTGTATTTTCCCGTAAATCAAAGATTTGAAGAGAGGTTTTACTTTTACCAACTCCAAACTTCAAACTCCGTTCAATCAGCACGTAGAAAACATGCCATCAGATCTATGGTCCTCATGTTTTATGTTTAAATTGTAAAAGTAAATGTTTAAAATGGTTAAAAGTATATGTTTAAAATGTAAAGGAGATTATTTTGAAGAGCAATAAACATTACATTTTGGTTATAACATGTTGTTTTTTTAAGTTATGCAAAACTTATATTGTGACCTACGTACTATGATCAGATCGGTCGAGTATTGTCTTGGTTTTAAATTCCGATCACGTTTTTGTCCGTGATGGATTCCGAAACTACTGAACAAATTTCAATAATTTTTTAAGATTCAATGATTTTTTTACTTAAAAAAAATTGCGCGGAATATTTTAGTAGGAAAAATATCATAATGGTAAGTTATGCAAGTGCATGTCAGTTCACGCACAACGTAGGGTTCCATATTTGGCAACTAACAATGCAGACTAAGAAAAGGGGTTTTTATTATTTTATGCATAACATTTCACCTTTACAACGCCAATGACGTATATATCCACGTTTATTTCTTCAAGTAAATTTTGTACGGTTGTCGACAATTACTCGTAAACTTATAAAACCTACTTAGCTATGTTTATACTTATACAAGTGGCATTAACCACTCACCACACGGATGGTAGCGCATCGCTAACATCTTCGTTGTTTACATGTGATGGTTGCCTCTTTCCATCAGGAGAGCCAGCTGCTAGTTTGCTATCTTATAATTGGAAAAAAAAATCATAACAAATTGATCAATGTTGATTCGAATACGACTTTTGACGAAAAGAGTTGAATAGATTTTGAAATAAATTAGTGCATTACTCTTGAACTTATTTTAAAACACAGTGTATGGATGACTTTTTTTGAAATTATTTTAAAATTTCTCATAACCTTCTTGGCTGAATTGATTAAATTTTCCGCGCGTTTCAAACCGCGTTTCGGTCGATCAAGGCGTTGAAACTTTTGAGAGGGTTACATACATACATATATATATATATATATATATATATATATATATATATATATATATATATATATATATATATATATATATATATATATATATATATATATATATATATATATATATATATATATATATATATATATATATATAGACATTCAGGCATAATTGTAAAAATATTCAGAAAAGCTGTTTAGGACCTCAAAATGTGGAGATTTGAAGCAAACTGATTTTCGAAAATCGAGGTAATATCAATAACTTTCTTAAGCATGAAATCAAAGACATGTTAAAAACATCTCTTTGGAAAAAAAAAGTTTATAACAATTGATACTTTCACAAAAATAATTCTTACAATATGGCAATTTGTTTGCTCTCATTTGTGAATGTTGTTAAACATAGATTTGACGAGCTCCGACGCGATAATATTATTATTTTACAAGTGAAACACTCCGCAGGGAATGAACAAAACAGCAGATTACGTTGCGACCCCAACACACTAGAAATTGGACCGTGTGTCATGTGTAACGTTTTTGTTCAAAGATTTAATTTTTTTACATATCATTAGATAGCAAACAAGGAAATGGCTCTCTTGATTAAAAGAAAAACCATCACCCGTGGACTCTAAAGATTCTATTATAAATTCTATCGACTACTTAACCCTCCAAACCGGAACACGAGAATAGCAAGCATTGACGTTATTATTAACTAAAAATCTAATTACTGTTTTATAGAAGAAACAATCTCGCTTCGTATTTCTGAAACATGAAAGGAACTATGCGAAATTTTATTACTTTTAGATTGTAAGACTTATACTCAGGTATTTGTAAAACCATAGATATAAAATTATCTGCTGCCTTAAACTTAAGTGCAGTATGATGCTCACCCTGACCTTTAGTGAATAGAAAGATTTTTTAGGGGTGTGTACAAATTTATTGATTTTTTGCATACTGATTGAACGTGTGGTTTCCAATTCAAATTACTATCCAAATTTATTCCTGAAAATGTATTTCTTTTACCTATTTAATAGAACTTACTTTCATAATTAAATTTTAAATCGTGGTATTCATTTTTGTAATTTGAAAATTGCACTAAATTTGTCTTTTTTTGTTAGATTATTTTTTTCAGCCACGATGTGTTGAAGTTAATTGTCGATTATAATCTTTGTCTATATTTGACCTTGTCATTCTTATTAACTGGTACTGTAACTGCTATATCGTCGGCAAACAATATATTTTGATAATTTGTTACCTTTTGAATATCATTTATGTATAGTAGAAAAAGCAGTTGACCAAAAGCACTTCCTCGTATTACGACGAAGTGCTTTTAGTCAACTGCTTTTTTCTCACAAATTCAGATTTATAAATTCTGACCTATTTAGTTTTGTCTAATCAAAAGTTTCAACAGAAAAAACAGCAGACGGGTTATTAAATTTCTAGGTTTACTTTTGGCTCTAAGATTTGGTTTTGTTAAAATCACAATATTTTGGCGTACTTTATTTTTTTTTATATAGAATCAGCTGGTATACGAGCCAGTAGATCTGATATTAAATAGGAGTCATTGCCCATGTATATTTGGGGTTGTTGCAAATATGATAACGGCTTCGGAAGTGTTTGTTTATCTGCCTCTTTAAATAACCCAAGTCATAGCTGAACTAAAAATCTGAGCTAGGTAGGTTTTTGACAGGTTGACTGTGCGTACGAGAAATGAACGTGAACGTGAAAAAGCATTTTTCTTTAAATGTATGCGAAAGTATGTACGTCTATCTCTTTTCACATCCTCCAGCGCGAACTGCTTGACGGATTGTCCAAATCCGTATTATTACAGAAGTGACATTGAATAAATAATGTTAACCAACTACCTAACACGTGATTTTTCGTAGTCAGATAAGTTTTATAATTTATTTTATAAATCACCACGCTTTAACAAAGTATTGTTAAAGCGTGGTGATTTATAAAATAAATTTTAGTTCCAATGTAAACGGTGCTTTATTTACATTTGAGTGATCTATTACTTTGTGAAAGCTTTTTCGGCGGATGTTTTATTCAATCATAAATAATAACAAGTAGTGGAGGGAAATGTAGATTGGCTTCATATTTATTTTCTCATTCTGTAGAAATATGTCAACCCAGCTCATTTCATTTATATCTTGCTAGCTGACCCGGCAAACGTTGTTCTGCCTTTTTGACTACTCTTTTTTTTCTATATTTTCTCAACTTTTAAACCTACCCTGGACTTCAACAATTAATTCATAATCAAAATAAGCCAAATCGGTTTAGCGAGACAAACGAACAGCAATTGATTTATATATATATATATATATATATATATATATATATATATATATATATATATATATATATATATATATATATATATATATATATAGTTATTTTTTGAAGTACAGTTCATAACCGAAATTATATGGATAAATGTAGCGGTTCAAGCAATATACAAACGCTACCAGAAAAAATAATAAAAAATGGAAAAAAATGAAATCTATACATATAATAAAATCGTAGGAAAGTCAGTGTATGTCCGGGGTAAACTCAAAAAGTATTGCATGGATTTACTTCAAATTTTGCATGAATATTACTAACAGGTCGGGTCAACATATAGGCTACATATTATCACGCTATCACATACGGGGGAAGGAGCTGTGTGGAGTAAACGAAATCCGCGCGAACGAAGTCGCGGGCAACGGCTAGTTCAAAATAAAATCCTGAATGGAGATATCAATTTTTTATCTTATCCACACTATATACAAGTATCAAGGCTTCTCAAATGGACTTTGATCCCCAGGCAGTACACCTTGCCTGGCTGGGAAGATCGTCCTTTTCCCCTTCATTGTCCTCCACAGTTATGACATCACCTGACAATAAGTTGGCTTACTGGTTCCATCACAATGCCCCTTCAGCGGTTACGGACCAGCAGCGCCATAATGAAAAACCGGTCAAGTGCGAGTTGGACTCGCATACCGAGGGTTCCGTACAAACTTGTAGGTAACCATAGTTACACATGAATTTCTTGATTCTAGGTCAACGGGAAGTACACTATAGGTTCCGAGTCCCATGTGAAATCACAAAATATGTGACGTAACCGGTCATATCTTTTTATCACTTTTTTTTTGATGCAACGAAAAATTTACGGTTTTCGGATTTTTTCCTTTACATGTTCTGTAAAAAAATTATTTTTTGCCAAATTTCATAGTCATAGGTAGGTTTTCATTCCCTCTTGAAATAGCAAAAAAAAACGCAAAATATGCAACATATCTTAGTCAATGCGATTGACATATGAGTTTGATTTTTTCACAGCTAAAAGGGAACATATATCCGAGTATTTCATATAAATTTCAACTTGATAACACTACACGTTCTTGAAAAAGACGATCAAAAAGTGTTCTATAAGGGATCCGTTTTTTTCTTTGAAATACGGAACATTAAATTATATTATACATAAAAAAATTATGTATATTATACATAAATTCAAAAACTTATCATAATTATTTAATTCAAATCTTTAAATTAATTCATTCATTAACACAATAAACAATTCACATTTTTTTGTGGCAGTTGATATAAGCTTTATTTATAAAAAAAATATACATATTTTATCTATGTGTTGTATTTAGGGATGTTGCATTCAATTATATTTTAAGCAATTGTGATTATTTTGTTTGGAATCCATACTAATATTATAAACACTAAAATCTATATATCAATCCGTCTGTCTTTCTGTATGTTACGCTTTGACGCCTAAACTGCTCAACCGATTTAAATAAAATTTGTCATGGTTATAGTTACAGTTCTGGGACTAAACAAAGGCTATTTGTTTTTCAAAAAATAAACCGTGAGGGTCTGAAAAGGGGATGAAAGTTTGTATGTAAAACTATATCGATGACGTGTAACACTACTCGCAGGTGGATCTGCGTGGTTTAACTAGTAAACTATAATTTCAAGTGAAACAGTGACAATGCCATGAAAACTTAAATTAGTTTGAATCAATCAGTGATTATAAACGACTAGCTGCAGTATGCACCTCGCTGCGTTATTAAAGTTTTTGGTGAACTACACATTTGTCCGGGATAAAAAATATTTTATGTGCTACAGGTCATCATCTACACGTGTGCCAAACTTCATTTACATCGTTTAAACCGTTCTTGTGTGATTGAATAACAAACATCCATCCATACACCCAAACATCCAAACATTCGCATTTGTAATATTAATATAGATTATTTTACTAAATTAATCATTTGCATGAACATATTTTAATATTTCACCCACATTTATTCATGTCTGGCTGTGGATTTTAGTATTTAAATTATACAATAAGATAGCAAACAAGCAGATGGCTTTCCGAATGAAAAGTGACAATTATCGCCTATAGACCCCAAAGATGGTAATGATACATTGCTATCTGTGTGGCGGGAAGGCAATGCCACATTTATTGGCTACTTTACCTTTAAAATCGAAATATAACAATGTCAAGCATTTACGCTATTGCGGGAGGAAAACGTAAGGTGGTGGTACAAAATATACGGGCGAGACGTAGCGGAACTCTACCATCTAGTAGTCACGATGGTAGTGACACGTATGGCCAATCGGTCGCCTTTTACGACCTGCCTGGTGGAACGGCAGTTGGTCTATTCTTTAATAAAGCCCGGACCAACACAGGGAAAATTTGTTTTATTTTATCACGCTATAAGTAAATAAACTAATGTTAGTTCAAACGGCAAACACCTCAAGTATTACATTAATGGAAGTGTAAAATACTTTTTTGTTTTTGTTTGGAAAAATAAGATAATTGGTGTAAAAGTAAAATAAAAAATGTATCGGAAAATTGTTGAGATATAGCTACTTGAATACTAAAAAATACTCCTCGCCCTCGCCACCGCCCTTGGCACCGCTGGTTTATCAGCATCAATAATTGTCACTACCGTGTTCCGGTTTGAAAGGTAAAGTAGCTTATGCAAGGTGCATGTGGCATTACCGTCCCGCCTAATGGAGAGCAACGCACCATTAACATCTTCAATATATATATATATATATATATAGACGATGTTCATCTCTTTCCCTCACTACTTCCATCTGCTTATTTGCTCATTTGAAAATAATATCTACATAAAACAAATATTTACAAATGAAAACATTTTTATAAATTCATTTTAACGTTTTAATAAATTGATTCCTCCATTGAATGGGTTATAATTATTATGGAATCACTATCGGCAGTAAAGGATTTTTAGTTACGGGGGATACATATTCATAAGACTCTTCGTAAAGCTGGTCCAAGCGAAAGTCACATAATTTGAAGAAATTTAAAATAGGCTTCACCAGGCCAGGAAATAACTCTCGCGTTTGTTTACAGTTTCGCTTCAAAATATGTTTTACGACGAGATAAAAACCTGTTTTATATCTCATTGTATTTTTAAGTTCTTGGCAATGAATCTAATACAAATTCGTTTCGAGATAACATAAAGAAACTTTTTATTACGATGCTGAGATTGAAAAATCGTGTGCGTGCGTTTTTATACTCGATGCGAACATGTGTAATTAATGTGCTCCTTGCTATTAAGTTCTATCCAGAGATGTTCCGTTTGGAATCATAAAATTATTATTATACAGTTTATGTTCAAAACTATTATTGTTTCGTAATTCGCTGACTTATTTATACGTATTGTATTTTATATACAGAATATTATTACTGATTTTACATTCAATTGATACCTACTCGTATTGCTAATTTCTTTTTTTATCGTCTGCTATTCTTCCTTAGTAGTAGGTAATTCCTAAAATGTTATTGTACTACTTTCTATTGCGACTACTAAGTAATAGAGTCAGCATGTAAGGGTTCTAAATTAACATCTCTCATTGTACATGCAGTTTATTGATTTTCTTTTAAAATTCCACAGTAAATAAGAAACTCCGTCGAAGTACATCCCTCTGTTTGGTTAACCGCTGCTTAACTTAGTGACTATTAGTACCAGAATGCTATAATTTGCTATATTTTAATCAGGCTGACAAATAAATAAATTTAAATCTTCAAAAAATATTTGATGCAAAAATCTTAAAATCATCGGCCATTTGGTGTGATGAATGGTGACATCATCGCCGCATTTTATCGACCTAACAACGATTATCGCATTGTCATATTACCTCTAAGCTTTGAATTACTACGGAGATTTTGGAATTTCCAAAAAAAAACTCCAAATTTTGTCGGACACTCATCATCGCCTTCAACTTTATAAGGCACAGATTCGGCCTCACATGGAGTACGGTTCTCATCTCTGGGCCGGAGCTCCCCAATACCAGCTTCTTCCTCTTGATCGCATACAGCGTAGAGCGGTTCAAATCGTTGACGACCAGGCTATTTCGGAACAGCTCGACTCTTTGGCATTACGCAGAGATGTAGGTTCACTCTGCGTCTTCTATCGTCTTTATCATGGGGAGTGTTCCGACGAGTTGTTAAGAATAATTCCTGCCGCCGAATTCCACCATCGGACATCGCGTCAAAATTTAAAGTTCCATCCTCACCATCTCGATGTCTGGAAATCCACAACTGTGCGTTTCTCCCAACAGTTTTTGCCTCGCACTACTCTGTTGTGGAATCAATTACCGGCAGGGGTATTTCCGAACGGATACGACTTAGGGACCTTCAAGAAAAGAGCTTACTCATTCTTAAAAGGCCGGCAACGCAACTGCAAGACCTCTGGTATTGCAGATGTCCATGGGTGGCGGTGATCACTTACCATCAGGTGCACCTCTTGCTCGTTTGCCCCCTCTTCTATAAAAAAAAAGACTCGAGGATTAGCTCGGAATGTTTTGCAGGATTTTTCGAAGTCTGCTCGACTAGCTGAAAATGGTTTAAAAGAGATGCTGCTCTTAAAATTATAGGTAAATTATGATAGCTCATTGGATCCGGAATGACGCCTAGAAAAATGTGCTAAAAGCGTGTATTATTAGCACATTAAAAATTGCAAAAGTTTTAAACAAAGATGAAAAAAATGGGATTTCGTTTTTTACCAATATTTCGTAAACTATTAATATTTAAGAAATTTCAAAAAAAGATTCGGAAAGAAGAAGACATTTTGCAAGAAAAATCTCTAAAATCTTCTATCTCCATTATTTATAATTTTAATTTAACGCTGAAAATGGGTCTCCGCACGACATTTTTAGGTTGCGCGTACGGTCTCAAAAGCGAGTAGGACACATACATTAATTAATTTCAGGTATTGAATATTCTTTTTTAAATTTGAAAAAAATATGATGTATTTTGGACACTATAAATAGTTTATTTCCGTCGGAAATTTTATTTAAAATTATTTTTTCAACAAGTTAAACGATTGTTAACTAATAAAATTTTCTCGTACTTCCGTCTTAATTATAAATGAAAAAAAAATGTTTAAATAATTATCGTATACATTTTTTGCTTCGTGGAGTTTTTCTTATATACATATTGAACAATATCACGCCATAAAAATATTCATGCTTTGCTTATAATAATTATTGTAGTTGAACAAAAACTGAAAAATCCACGTAATGTCTGTGCTCCCGAGTTGACACCGGTTTTATTGCGTCTTTTCCGGCTCTCGTACACAACTGGCGTTGTCCCTAAATCTTGGAAGACAGCTTTAGTGCACCCAATCCCTAAGAAAGGCGATCGCTCAGATCCATCCAACTATCGGCCTATAGCGATAACTCCTTTGTTTTAAAATGTAATGGAATCCATTATTAACAGCCAGCTTTTATGGTATCTAGAAGAGCACCAGCTGATTACTGATCGTCAGTACGGTTTTCGTCGCTGTCGCTTAGCTGGTGATATTTTAATTTACCTAACGCACCGATGGGCGGAGGCTGTGGAGAACAGGGGGAGGCTTTGGCAGTTAGTTTGGATATAGCGAAGGCCTTTGATCGGGTATGGCACAAAGCACTTCTCTCCAAGCTCCCTTTTCATAAGCTTCCTGCGAAACACTGCAGCTGGATCACCGGTTTTTTGGCAGATCGGAGCATCAAGGTCATTGTTGATGGCGCATGCTCTGAACCTAAACCCGCCAATGCTGGTGTTCCTCAGGGCTGTGTGCTATCACCTATACTATTTCTTCTGCATATTAATGACATGTTGCAATCAAGCAACATTCATTGCTATGAGGACGACAGTACGGGTGATGCTTTGTACTCTGGCTGCAGCGGAGTTTCTCAACAACACGTCAACGAGTGCTGGAACAAACTTATGTCGGAAATCGAAGAACAACTTTCGTCAGCCTTAAAGTGGGGTCGACTAAACTTAGTCCACTTTAACCCCAAGAAGACACAAGTTTGCGCGTTTTCCACTAAGAAATTTCCCTTTTTCATATCTCCTCGCTTCGAAAATACTTCCCTAACAGCCACAGTCAGTCTTGAAATTCTTGGGGTTGACATATCGAGCAACGTTCAGTTCCGTGGTGACTTGGAGGGCAAGGCCAAATTAGCCTTATCGGCTTGATTCTTTGGCATTGCATCGCTCTGCATCTTCTGTCGGATCTATCATGGGGAGTGTTCCGAAGAACTGTTTGGATTAATTGCTGCCGCAGAATTTCACCATCGGACATCGCAAAAAAATTCAAAATTTCATCCTCACCATCTCGATGTCTGGAAATCCACAACTGTGTGATTCTCGAGGCACTTTTTTCACCGCACTATTCCTCTGTGGAACCAATTACCGGCAGGGGTTTTTCCAAGCAGATACGACTTAGGGACCTTTACGAAAAGAGCCTACTCTTTCTTATAAGGCCGGCAACGCAACTGCAAATCTCCTGATAGTGTTGTTGTCCATGGACGGCTGTGATCACTTACCATCAGGTAAGCCTCCTGTCCGTTTGCCTCCTTTTCTATAAAAAAAAGACGGAAGTACGAGAAAATTTTATTAACAATCGTTTAACTTGTTGAAAAATTAATTTAGCAAAATTTCCAACGGAAATAAATTATTTATAGTGTTTAGAATACGTCATAATTTTTTCAAATTAAAAACGGAATATTCAATACCCTAAGTAAATTAATGTATGTGTCGTACTCGCTTTTGAGGCCGTGCGCGCAACCTAAGAATGTAGTGCGGAGACCCATTTTCAGCGTTAAATTAAAATTACAAATAATGGAGATAGAGTTCCGCGATCTAAAAGTTTTTTCTTGGAAATTTCTTTCTCTTTCCGAATCTTTTTTTGAAATTTCTTAAATATTAATAGTTTATGAAATATCGGCAAAAAACGAAATGCCATTTTTTCATCTTTGTTTATAACGTTTGCAATTTTTTAAGTGCGTATTAGCACATTTTTCTAGTCGTCATTACGGATCCAATAAGTTATCGCACATAATTTTAAGAGCAGTATCTCTATTTTAGACCATTTCAACTTGTCGAGCAGACTAATATATTCATTGTCCACTATAAAAATAAAATAAGGGTTACAGCATAAAAATTATAATTAATGAATACGGTTACCTCTACAAATATCGAATGCAATTTTACTTTTTTAAATCTCTAGTGATTTAAAAAAATTATCACTGTTTTAATTTTATATTATTCTTGAAAGTAGGAATAACACTTACTTTCATTTTTCTTGAACTAATTATAATGCAACAGGTGTTTCAAGTCTCGTAGCATTGCTATCAAGTGGACGGTTCATTTTCTTAAAACAGAATTTTTTTATTAAAGAAAATGTAGCGACGTAATACTAGCGCGGTGCAAGAGCGCCGCGCTAGTATTGTGGCGGTCTCGGGAATGAGAAGTGTATTTTGTTTTTGCGGCTCGCCGATGTAAATTTTTAAGGACGCAAAATAAGCTGTAAGTATTCTAATTATTGATCTACTAGTTTGTGTCTTTTTTACGCCATTACTCGTATATTCAGTATAACGATTTTATACTCAAATCCCATATATTGCTTAAATATATTTTTTGTTTCTTTTTTTTTCTTCATAACATGCTTGTGGGTAATGATGATCGGGTGATCCCCATTGCCCGCTAGTGATCACGATTTCCCGCAATGTAAAGGCATAATATAATTTTGGTATTCCTATTTTAGATGTAGACGTATTTTGTGATGAAGATTTTCTACCAGCCGAATTGCTCAGATCAGATTGAAATTAATAGCCCAGCGTCAGACCAAAAAAGCTTGTCAGTACCTGGCACATCAATACAAGTTGCTCCAGCAGCCTCTAGTCTTGATATTGTGTCGAAATTAATTAAGTTGCCAGAGAAAACTAATACCCACAATGCTAAACAAAGTCGCCAGATGCAGCATGCCAAAATTTTAACATCCACGCCAACAAAAGAAAACTTGTTAGAAAAAGAAAATAAGAAAAGTAAAGCCTTCTGTCAAGCCAAGGATAAAAGTAAGGGACAAAATATAACTAAGGGAAAGGGTCAAGGAAAGAAGACTAAAGTGTCGAAGAAGGAAACCGAACTGTTCAACTCCTGGTGGTGCACATATCGGTGGTGCTATCAAGAAATTCGGAGACATCGGCACGAGAACTACACAGCGCGGCTTCAAGGTAAATGACCATATTCTTCCGCACTTGCCGTAATATATCTGTGTAGTACAAATTACCCAAAAACCAGGACCAGCCATCCCAGCTTAGCTTTAGATCACTACATATTTAGACAGCCGTTATCATTTTATCTATTCCCCTCTATACGCGCAATATTATATGTTTTGAGCTGAGTTTATCGAGATATTAAGGCATCGATATAAGTTTCTTTCTTTCACTTTTCACTCTCACTTAGAGATCTTATGAATTGGAGTCCTGAATAAACTGAAATATCGTTTGTATATTGAATGCCTAAATTTTTTTTTATATCATAAGATAGCAAACAAGCAGATGGGTCTCCTGATAGAAAGAGTCAACCATCGCCTATAGATACCAAAGATGTTAATGGTGCGTTGCTATCTCATGGCGAGATCTAATGCCACATGCATAAGTTTACCGACTACCTTACCCTCCAAACCGAAACACGACAGCGACAAGCACTGACGCTATTGCGGCAAAATAAATAAATGCCTAAATAAATAAATCCATTTAAAAATAGGATAAGGGGTCTAATGACACGTCATGATGATACAACATGATGTGATTATGGTGAGATCTGCTGTTTTTTATACACATAAGATAACAATCAAGCAGATGGCTCTCTTGATAGAAAGAATAACCATCGTCTATAGACACATAAGATGTTAATGGTGCGTTGCTATCCGTTTGGTAGGATGGCGATGCCACATGCATAAGTTTACCGGCTACCTTACGGTCCAAACCGGAACACGACAATGACAAGCATTGACGCTATTGCGGTAGGAATAGGTAAGATGGTGGTACCAAATATCCGGTCGCGGCGTAGCGGAACTCTACCACCTTGTATAGTCTTGCAGTAACGATAGTAGTGACACGCACAACCAATCGGTTGCCTCTTACGAGCTGCCTGGCAGAACGGCAGTTGGTTTATTTTTAAAGGAGCCCGGACCAGCACGGGGGTATTTAGATCGCTAGTCCATAAGAGCTTTGGGCATAGAGTATACTCTATAAATATTTTATTTAATGTTTTGGGCACACTGGAGACAATGCTGCACACCGCTGGACGGTAATAGATTAGACTACATTTATAGTCCAAGCGGGGACCATCAAAAATGATGGGGATCGAGTATGAAAACCAAAATGGACCTTTTACTGTTGACTTTTTACGAGTGGTTAGCAAACCTGACTACAAACCGAGGTTTGGGTGTTTATTATGTATGTATGTAACAGTATTTATATAATTATGTATTTCTATGTACCTATTAGTAGCGTTGACTTTCACCCATAACACAAGCAAAATCGCTTACTTTGGGGTCAGACGGATTTGTGTAATTTGTCCAGCGATATTATTATTATTATTAATGTGTTAGAACAATATAATTCGGAAGAGAAAAAAAAAACACAAATTTTGACGTTTAGTTAATTTATACACATTATAGGTATACACAATTTAGAATTTAAAATTTTGAATTGCAATGATCAAAACACCTTTAAATGCGGAACATTTTACTAATGTCTTACAAATCAATTTTACAAAAAAAAGCTAAAAAAAGATAATCTCTAAAAAAGTGGGACAAGTTACCGGCAAACATTGCGTGCGAGGATTTATATTGTTTTTAAATAATTCGTCTAAATAAATGAGAATATTATCATCTCATCTCGTTTATATGAATAACGGCCTGATAAAAAATCAGTATATTGAGCTTATGCTTAATATTGCTTAATGCTTAATTTACATATAATATATATTTAAAGTTTCTATCGAAGTACTTACTGGTAAAAAAATGTTTCAGTGAACTGATTTTGTATTTTTTTAATATCTATCAACAATATCCTCTTGGAAAAATACATACATTTTTCAATAAGTACAATTGTACAATAAAGTATTAAATAAATAAATAAATAAAAAAAATGATGTGGTGTCGCAGGACACCAGGTAGGAACGAACTTCCTTCGGCTAAAGGGCACTACTCGCTTGTGTACGCGACTGTCGCGCCTGCGCACGTCTCATTTAACGCTTTTATTCCACGCATTTTTCTTACGGTTTTACTATCACATTTTTTTCAGTTCGGTCGCGCAGCAAAATCCCTATCCCCTCCAAGCCTGCCGTAAGGAACTTCGTTCCAATAAATAAATAAATAAAAAAAATGATGTGGTGTCGCGGGACACCAGGTAGGAACGAACTTCCTTCGGCTAAACGGCACTACTCGCTTGTGTACGCGACTGTCGCACCTGCGCACGTCTCATTTAACACTTTTATTCCACGCATTTTTCTTACGGTTTTACTATCACATTTTTTTCAGTTCGGTCGCGCAGCAAAATCGCTATCCCCTCCAAGCCTGCCGTAAGGAACTTCGTTCCAATAAATATAAAATTTTTGCACATTACAATGGTTGTATTCGTCCTGAAAGATAAATCTAAGGCGTATTTTCGTAAAACGCTATGAAGGAATTGTCTTCGTTTTACCGTTATCTAAAATTATATAGTGGAATATATCAAGACTTAATCTTTTAAAAACTGTAATATCCTTCCGATAATCTGCTCACATTGTAATGATATTGCTCTGGAAAAAACTTGAAAACATAAAGTTTTCGTTGCAAATCGAATACAAGCTCTTAAATAATAAAAACTTTTGTTAAATCCATAGAGATAGCCATAACATACACTGACCTTTAAAGTGTGATTAAGTATTGATAAGATATACATTTTTGCAAGAAAATTAATCTTTTGGGATTGCCCTCATGTTTACTAAGATATATTAACTTAAAGGAAATAAATGTATTTCTTTGTATTTGATATTTGGATATTTTGTGTATTTTTCTTTTATGTACAAAAGATAATAACATGTCATCTCCTAAACAATACCAGTACATTTGATTTGATCACAAAATGCCTCTTGAGATAGTCTTTGAAGTATCCTCGTCACATGGGGAGGACAAAACATAAGATATGTTTATTGCCATGAGATTTGAATCAGGACCTTATGTATAAATAAACATCTTTTGAAGATTGCCATATCAGTATTTCAGTCAGCTACAAAAGATGTTTTGAATTCGAATATTTTATTGTCAAAACAAAGATTTCTTGATACATTACGAGCATTACGGCCTCTTCCAAAGATACTCCACATAAATACATGTTACATGATTACATTTACTAACGTTTTTCCCTAAATATTGCTTCAACATTCGTTTCTTTGATGTAATAATTCTACTGTATTTTAAATTTTTGAGGGATCAATATAATTCTCTATTAGTACAGTAATTTGGTTCGAAAATAAACGGTTACCTGGAATGTTTTCCAGAAGTTTTGAAATTTTTGGAACGAAGTTCCTTACGGCAGGCTTGGAGGGGATAGGGATTTTGCTGCGCGACCGAACTGAAAAAAATGTGATAGTAAAACCGTTAGAAAAATGCGTGGAATAAAAGCGTTAAATGAGACGTGCGCAGGCGCGACAGTCGCGTACACAAGCGTGAAGCGAGTAGTGCCGTTTAGCCGAAGGAAGTTCGTTCCTACCTGGTGTCCCGCGACACCGCATCATTTTTTTTTTTTAATTTAAATTTTGATGTGGTGGTCCCGGATTTGCACTTTACTATCTCGTATATTCGCCACGCGTTACTATATTACAAAAATTGGTAAAGTGCATGTCGGGCTACGCGTAACGTAGGGTTTCGAAGTTACCCATCGCAATAATGTGGACTAAGAAGAGAGCTTTTACAGTATCATACTATAAACTTTTAAGCTATTCAACCTCAATGGCAAATGTATATCCGCACTACAGGTTCACCACCTATAACATTTTCTCTAAGTTTTATAAGTTGATCGACTATTACTCAAAAACGTGTAAAGCCTTCTTTCTAAGCCGTGATAGTTTTTCTTTTAACTTGTTTATATTTACTACTACCATGATTTTTTTCCATCTACAAAACCAACCGTTTAGCCTGCAGAGGAGCAGTCCACTTGACTTTAAAGAATTTCTCCAAATCTCTTGGGCCGACTTAGTTCAAATTTTCAGGAAGCCTAAGTTGAGCAGGATTCAATCGAAATCCATCAACCGTGTTTTTATCGGTCCAACTTTTCAAAAGTGATGAGATGTTTACCTACACACATACATACACACACATACAGACATATATAATAGTTGGAAAAGGTTCCCTAGGAATCTTAAAACGTGGAGATCTGTGAAAACTCGATTTTCGAAAATCGGGGCAAAATCTGTAACTTCCTTTAAATATATACGTAGCGGGAAGTTGAAAATAGAGTGATATTATAAAATCAATATATTTTTTACAAAAACATGAGCAATATCAGAATCACTTTTTTGTATATTTTTTATATTGCAAGACAGCAAATAAATAGATGTTTGTCGTGAAGGCGTGAAAAGTCGTCACCTAAAGACATCGAATAATTTATGGTAATGCTATCTGCCATCCGTGTGGCTCGTTGAAATACCACATGCATAAGTTTACCGGCTAATTGACCCTTCAAACCGGAACACAATATATCATTGAAACATTAAGCAAGTACAACAAAAATTTTATAAAATCACAAACTTAATGTTTGGGAAATTAATTCAATCGTAAACTCAAATTTTGTAAAGACTATTAGGTTTTCTTTTACTATCAAAAGCCATTTTCTTGTGCAATAATTTTGATATTATTGTTTTATTGATGGAAAGAGTCAACGATGGCCTTTAAACACCAAAGTTAAAAACACTACATGCGTAAGTTACATATTTTCATTACACTTTCACATACTTTCAAAATCAAGAAGTCAATCAATCAAAATGAACGGAATAATTACAACAGCCTACCCTGATAGTCAAATTTACAGATTAATTTAATTTATTTTAAACCAATAAACTTGGTGCCGTCGGCAGGAGATATTACTTTAAACCGAATCTACATCGTATTTATTTGTACGGACGCAATTAAATACGGCTTTTAATTGGCAAGGTTGTAAATTAATTGTCGATGGACATTGCCTTTAATTCGCTAGCTCAGAGCAATTAATGGCCATTGTGTTATCCAGTTGCTTCGAAAATACCACCCAATGGCTGAATTTATTCGACTGGGTTAATTAATCATGTACAGTCGTAGTAATAAGTAAAGCTGAATATGATAAAAGCCTACTCGTAATAGCCCGTGCCTGGTGATCTAGGGGGGAAAATCCATAATTTCAGTAGCAGCTCGGAGTCTGGTAGGTGACGTGTAACCAATCCTGCGCCTCGGAAAAGCACGTAAAGCCGTCACGCCCGATTATCGTTGGAAACAGTCGTCGTAAATAATAGTCGTTATAAGGTCACTAAATGCAGTGATGGGGATCACCACAAATCTCGACAACCGACAAACCGGTGAATCGTAGTGATCCGGAACGTCTATAGATTCTTTTGACCGCCCCGTTGGTCTTATTGACCGCCCCGTTGGTCGAGTGGTTAGAGACCCTGACTACGCAATCAACGAGGCTCGGGTTCGATCCCCGACGGGGACAAGCATTTGTGTGATGAGCATAAATGTTTGTATTTCCGGGTTTGGGTGTTTATTATATATATTCTAGTATTTATATATGTATTTCTATGTATTAGTATCGTTGACTAACATCCATAACACAAGCAAATAATTTGCTTACTTTGGGGTTAGATCAGTAAGTGTAATTTGTCCCGTGAATTATTAAATAAAGATTCAAGTAAGTCTCGAATAAAGTTAAGGAAACAGATAGCTCTAAAATATATTGAAAAAAGAAAAAAGTAAGTCAGTAGTGGAATATTGATAACAATAAAAAAAGTGTGTCGAGTTTCTCCCACTATAAGGTTCTGTAGTTTTTCATTGCCATTAGACAACGATCAACTTTATTTTTCTATTTTTTATGGTACTTATTCGAAAGTTTTCGTACTTACACCTAGTATATTTCTAAGATGGTTTGTTTCTGCTCGTCACTCTGTAAAACTGACTTAGCTGTGACAGTTTTTTTAACTTTATTATGTTGCAGAGAATTGTTCTGAAATTTTTACAAATTCACAATTAACCATTTAACTAGCAGGGAAGAGGTATACTTGAGTCCCATAAAGCGGGTCTTATTAAGCTTGACAATTTACAAGCAGGATTCTGAATCGTAAAATTGTTTTTACACCTGTAATGTTTTAGGTGACATGAACCTATATCATGGAAAAGACGAGACATATTTACTTGTAATGGGAGATATCCTAATTTTCTTATATGAAATGGTAGCAAACAAGCTGATAGCTCTTCTGATGAAAAGAGACCACATCGCCTATAGATCTCAAAAATGCATGATATTCATATTGCACTTATTCGAAACGCAAATTAAAGTAAAAACAATTGAATATAGTCAGTAGTATTTAACACCTAGCAGAATAATTTCCTGTACAGCTTCGCCCGCGAGAAAATTTCATATTCTATTTCAGGCGCTTAGAAGTTGATTTTTAAAAAGAATTAGCCTGCGCTAGACTCCAAATCTTCAACTACAACTATGCCAAATTTCATGAAAATCATTTCTGTGATTTAGCCACGAAAGCATAAAAGACAGGCAGACACACAGACAGAAAGACATTTATGATATTACGGTATAAGTACATAGTATGGAAACAGCATCGTTAATAAATTAACAACAGAACAATATTATTATAAGATGTATTTTATTTATGATTTTATTTAATATGTAGTGTCCTTCGAAACCTCAAACCGATTTTCCGTGTAGCGAAGCAGCCAGAACTGGCCACAATTTGTTCAGATTAGTGCAGTTAGCACGGGTAGGGCTGGATCTAAGAGGAAGACACCAGTTTGAAATCTCATAGTTGCTCTTATCAATATATTTTTTTTCAACGATTTTTATATTATCTATCTAGTGCTACCTCGCATGGTAAAATCCATTTTTTAATATTCGGTTGTATTTGTCTTTTTCTAGGGCACTTCAACAACGAGGTACCAGTGTAGGTTCCATCACAATAGACCCTCTATTGTCGACTGCGATGCCTTAAGCTATTTTGCGAAGGAATCAATTGACCGAGATGAATACAAAAGGATTTTTACGCGAATTATTTTTCATTATTATATTGTTGTTATGAATATAGGATAATAAACATACAGTACCCGCACAGAATTGATATGTATTTAGACTCAAGTGAACCCTAAAGTACCTACAGAGATTCAAGCAATTCGTATAAGGCGGCCAGGTTGGTCGAGGGGTTCGCGATCAATGGGGTCTCAGAGGAACAGGCATGTTTGAATTTATAGGTTTAGGTGTTTAATATTGTCGACTAACATCCATATCACAAGCAAATAATAATTTGCTTACATTGGGGTTAGATCAATTCGTGTAATTTTTAATAAAATGTATGTGAAGAAAAATTTTCCTCTTTCCGACAACGACGCGAACAGTGTAGTATAAATTTTAGCACAATTAAAGTTTACTTCAGAAACCTAATAAAATGCATTAGAAATACATACATAAATGCATTTCATTTAAAAATATACATTAATACATTAACATTACATTAATACAATACATTAATTAAATCAATAAAAATAAACCTTATACAAACTACATTCATGTGACACAATTAATTACTAGCTGACCTGGCAAACGTTTTTCCATACAAATTACTTGTGTTGAATATTTTATTTATTTATTTATTTATTTATTATTATACAGTTGCATTACATAATATTTTTCACTTTACGTGCATAAGACGATTTACATAATATTATGTACCTTGTCAGGCGCAGCATTTGTTAGGGTATTTAATGGAAGGGGGGTTAATTGAAATAAAACCTATCCGATCTTTCTACAAAATATAATTGAAATCGGTTCAGTAGTTTAGGAATCCATTGCGGTCAAACAAAGTGACACGTAATAAGAAATACACACATTTAAATTTTTTTTACGTCGTAAGTCTGTTGTCAAACTTACAAGACATTTTAAGGTTTAGTCTGTGGGGTCTGTATATTTCGGCCACAATTTATTATTACTATTAGCCAATTGTGACACCATCATGACTAGGTGCTGGAGTTCTTTAACGAACTGGTACCACCACCTTTCCCCTTCCTGCCATAGTAGCATGAATGCGTGTCATCATCGCGACCAGATCTGGAGGGTAAGCTAATCGGTAAACTTAAGTTTGTGATATTGCAACTCGCTGCACGGATGGTATTGAACTATTTACATATTTGGTGATGGATTCTCCTTTGAAAAATAGACCAACTGCCGTTCTGCCAGGCATGTTGTAGAAAGCGGTCCATTGGCTATGCGTAGACTACCATCGTGACTACTAGGTAGTCCCGTAATGTGTCGCACGGGTCTGGTACCACCGACTTATATATTCCTGCCGCAATAGCGTCAATGCTTGTCATTGTCGTGTTCCGGTTTGCAGGGTAAGTTAGCTGGTAGACTTATGCATATGGCATTGTTATCCCGCCACACGGATAGCAACGCATCATTAACATCTTTGGTGTCTATAGGCGATGGTTTCTCTTTCCATCAGGAGAACCATCTGCTTGTGGCTTAAAACTTATGGTAGTGCAGGTGCACACTGCGTCTGCTCGTGTTAAGATTCATTATATTTACTGACTTAGTTTAGAAACCTACCTTGAATATCTGTCAAATTAAACAAATGCCACATTTTTTCCTTATAAATGTAACATTTCACATGTGCATTTGTTCTGACATTAGCACATCAATCACGATATCAATGGTGTCGTTATATTAACTTTCATTACATTCTTGTTAAAGTCAAAATACTGGTAGAAATATTTAAACGACTTGAAAAGCACCTTCTACTACCATAGGATAGCAAAAAATCAGATGGATTGCCCAGTCGAAACAGATAACAATCGTCTTTGTACTCTAAAGACATAAACGTCTTTGTCATCTGTAGGACCGGATTACATGCATTAGCATATTTGCATATGCATTAGCATATTTAAGCCATCCTTACCGGTAATAGTACATTTTTCTTAAGATCTAGTTATGACTTTAGTGCATATTATCGATACGTTGTCAATATTTTTCAACAGTTTTATTAAGTGTACGACATAATTTTTACCAAAAAATATAAGTGATAACATAGAACCAAAGTTTAAATTTGGTTTAATTACCTCAGCGGATGTGGACGTGTATTGTGGAGCGATCCCGTTCCACTTATGAATATATTTTGAATGATCGAAGACATCGTCTCACCACTGAACATTTGAAACCCATAACACATCGTGAATATTTGAAACACATCGTGGCTACTAGGTGGTATAGTTCTGCGTTGTCTCGCCCTGGTCCCACCGCCTTACCTATTCCTGCCGCAATAGCGTCGGTGCTTGTCACTGTCATGTTCCGGTTTGGAGGGTAATGTAGCCGGTAAACTTATGCATGTGGCATTAGACCTCGCCACAAGATAGCAACGCACCATTTAACATCTTTGGTGTCTATAGGCGACGGTTGAATCTTTTCCATCAAGAGACCCATCTGCTTGTTTGCTATCTTATGATATAAAAAAACATCTTGACTACTAGGTGGTAGAGCTTTAAAATTATATTGACAACTCGGCAGATCTAAAAGTACTCACAAGCATAGGGCCATCGCTCGTAATAGTTCCTCAGAGAGCCATATTTCAAAAATATCACTTAGAGGCCGTTTCTCCACGAGAATAGCACGTTACGTCAGAACAAACTATCATGCTTGACATTCGCGAGCTTACATGTCTTTTTTGTTTTTAATTTAGAATTAAAAACTCACCTTAAAACAAACATTTGTTCATTTTTAGGGTTTCTGATTTAATAAGGAAAAACAGAACCTTTATACCTTATACCTTCGTTGTCCTTTGTCCGCGTGTCAAGACCCGTTGACCTAGAATTATGAAATTTGGCAAGACGCAATGTCTTACAGCACATGTAAAGAAAAAAATCTTTTTTGCGCATATTTTGCGATTTCACAAGGGAGTCAACACCTATAATTAACTTCCCGTTGACCTAGTGTCATGAAATTTATGAGTAGCTTTAAATAGTACAAACTTGTAGGTAACCTTACCTACAAGTTCGTATGGAACTCTCGGTATGCGAGTCTAGTTCGCACTTGACCAGTTTTTATACGATAGTAATGCAAAATGAAGCAGATAACTGATATTGACACTGCGCGCTTTCCATACTTGTTTACTGACACATCATGTCATATTTTGTTTATCTTTTACAATAATCGTATTATAAATAATTTAATCTCAGTGAAATTGCAATAACCATCTCTGGACGTGCAGATTCGGGCTCCTTTGAAGAATAGACCAACAGCCGTTTTGCCAGGCAAATCGTAAAAGGTGACCGATGGGCTATACGTATCAGCCTCGTCATCGTCAGCTCAGCATTATCTCGCTCGGGTTTGGTATTACCGCCTTACCTAATCCTGTCACGATAGCGTCAATGCTTGTTATTGTCGTGTTTCGGTTTGAAGGGTAAGGTAGCCAGTAGACTTATTGCATTGCAATCCCGCCACACGGATTACACCGCACTGTTAGCGTGTTTGATGCCTATAGGTGGTGGTTCCTCTATCCATCAGGAGAGCCATCTGCTTGTTTCTATCTTATAACAAACTTGAGAGGTGTCAAGGGACACCCGGATGGAACGAAGTTCCTTTTATTATTATTTACAATAAACCTGTATATACTCAACAAAAATAATCGTCGCGACACCACACTGTTCAATGCGAAATAGAAATGAAAATATCTGGCTTGTTTTCTATAAGAGAGAGAGAGAGAGAGAGAAAAACATGCGCACGCCGCACAGCTTACAAAATAGCTTACTATAGCAAAAAGTGTCGTGACAAATTTTCGTGAGAATTTTTTCCGTCTAGCCCCCTTTCACAACGCGCGATAAGGAACTTCGTCCCAATAATAAACACCTCTCTCACTCTGGTCTGGAAAAGAAAAAGGTCTGGAGCCCTAGATCAGATCATCGCCGAATGAGAAGTATACCCTCCCAAAGCAAAATAATAAGTTTTCCTTATCGGTCTTATTGATCGATACTGAGGCAACAAACATAAAATAATATGCCAAGCTTTTGCAAAATCATTTGAAAAGTATTGTAAGTGCAATTTATAATCTCAAAAACTAATGAGAAATAAGCAAAAATTCCAAATTATCCTAACACGAACTAACGATACTTCAAAATACTCATTGAATCGAATAACCTGAACTTATTCCCACTGTTGCGCCTTGGAAAGATGGGAAAGGCAAGCACTTTTTTCAGAGATCAGGCAATGTTGCTGAAATTTGGGACGAAGGTCGATAAACTTTTCATTAATAAGTCGGAAGTAGCGTTACCCACCTGATAAACTACTTTAAAAATTAATACCTACGTTGATTACGATATGTTTTAATATTGAAAAAAAAACAAAATCAAGAATCCGGTGGGTAATCGCAAATTACTGCTTAACTGACAATTTCACGTGAATTTTCCATAGAACTGATTTTTCAGAGGGCGTGGTTGAGCACATCTTTTATGTTAAGCATTTTTAGATAAGAGTGGTTATACTCGTATCTAAAAATGCCAAGAAAAAACCTAAAAAAAGTATTTTTTTTTATATCATAAGATAAGCAAACAAGCAAACAAGCAGATGGGTGTTCTGATAGAAAGAATCAACCATCACCAAAGATGTTAATGGTGTGTTGCTATCTAGTGGCGAGGTCTAATGCCACATGCATAAGTTTACCGGCTACCTTAACCTCCAAACCAGAACACGACAGTGACAAGCACTGACACTATTGCGGCAGGAATAGGTAAAGTGATGGTACCAGATCCGTGCGAAATAAAATAGCAAATAAGCAAATGAGTCTCCTGAAAGAAAGAGTCAACCGTCGCCAATAGACACCAAAGATGTAAATGGTGCGTTGCTATCTCGTGGCGAGGTCTAATGCCACATGCATTAGTTTGCCGGCTACCTTACCTTCCAAACCGGAACACGACAGTGACAAGCACTGACACTATTGCGACAGGAATAGCTAAGGTAGTAGTTGGATGGGTCTTCTGATAGAAAGAGTCAACCATCACCTGTAGACACCAAAGATGTTAATGGTGCGTTGCTTTCTTGTGGCGAGGTCTAATGCAACATGCATAAGTTTACCGGCTACCTTAACTTTCAAACCTGAACACGACAGTGACAAGCACTGACACTATTGCGGCAGGAATAGGTAAGGTAGTGGTTGGATGGGTCTTCTGATAGAAAGAGTCAGCCATCACCTGTAGACACCAAAGATGTTAATGGTGCGTTGCTATATTGTGGCGAGGTCTAATGCCACATGCATTAGATTGCCGGCTACCTTACTTTCCAAACCGGAACACGACAGTGATAAGCACTGACACTATTGCGGCAGGAATAGGTAAGGTAGTGGTTAGACTATAAATTACAATGTTTACCAAAAAAAAAATTTGTGCGTCCAATCGAACCCGAGCCCCGTCGATTGCGTAGTCAGGGTCGCTAACCACTCAACCAACGGGGTTTTTATATAAGGATTTAACTAAAAGTTTACGGTTTTCGGATTTTTCTTTTGCGCGTGTTTATTGCCAAATTTCGTAATTCTAGGTCAACGGGAAGTTCCCCCTGGGTTTAGATTACCTTTGGAAATCGCGAAATAATCGCAATATATGCGGCATAAACGGTCATAGCTTTTGATCGCGTCCATTTCAAAGTTTGATTTTTTTCACAACTAAGAGGCACTGAAGACCTGAGTATTTGATATAAATTTCAAGTTTTAAGCGTTCTTGGCAGAAGGCCAAACGGACAAACGGACAGATGGACAACGAAATGTGTGGCGGCGTGACGGCAGAGGTTTCCACGGTAATCAGTGGACACACGTTACCTTGTCAGTATTTGGAGCCCATGAACAAAATATTCGCTCACCGTTTGTAACCTTTTTGTGTGCCCGATGATCTCCGGGGATTACCCGTAATTCGTGCGACACAAGCGTAATCTAGGACACGAAGCCCCCGGCGACCGGCACACACGCGCGCGCTATATCACCCAACCTCTCCAAACGGCCATATTGTTTCTTTTATTATCTTGGTTTTTTATAGGAGTTGTACATAAAATAAAAATTGGGATCGCGGCTACTGGGCTGGTTCTATACGCCACTACAAAAAAAACATTGTTCCATAGAATTTGTGGTGATTATTTATTGATTCAGACGTTACTTTGCGGAAATCTATTATTAAAAAGGTGAAATTAATTAAATTTGCTATTACTTATGGAGTACATAAATTGTGTGTTTTTGTGCTCAGTGCCGGCGTGGGACGTGGGTGAGAAAGTGTGGTGGATGTGGGTGGATAATTGTGGTGCTGGGATCTTCTTTTTTGACCGGATAATCGGTTAGTTTAATCCATTTATAAAACCGGTGTCTTTCTTTTCGGTGCCATCGCGGAGGTCACATAGAACAGTGTGCGAATTAATTTCACCGTTTTGACTTTAAAATGTTATTTTTTAAATAATATTAAATACCACTACGACTTTATCCCCACTGTGGTAGGTAGAAGTGCAATCAGTGCAACCATCACTAGTCAACAGTATGAAGTCTTTTATTTTTATTTCAATGAATAGCAAACAAGCAGATTGATGGTTTTCCTGCCGAAAAAATGTAGCCATCGTCTATGGACACCAATGATTTTAACTGTGCGTTGCTATCCGTGTGGCGGGTTAAAATGATACATGCATAAGTTTACTTTACCCTCTAAACGAGAACACAATAGCGACAAACACAGTTTTTGCGGCAAGAATAAGCAAGGTAGTGGTACCAAAGCACGGGCGAAACGTTGCGGAACTTCACCATCTAGTCAGCTGTCACGATACGAGTCTCACATATAGTCAATCGTTCACTTTATTCGAACTGTTGGCAGAATAGCAGATGTACTATTTATTTAAGGGCCAATTTAATAATTTCTGATCAGATTATATTCTTGTTGGACTTTATGCCTGGTATCACCTTTTACGAGAGGCCTAGCAGTAAAAACGTGATTATTCTTCGAAAACGTCCCGGATCAACTCGGGAAAAACAAGGGCGGGGGTTATAAATAGCGGTCGACCCATCCACCCATTAGTTGTGTTTTATAGTGGAACTGAAACATAATATTGTTAAAAACGCATTGCCCGAGTAAGAGTTCAGGCCAGACAGCTGCGTCCTCTGTTCAATCCTGCGCTAAGCGTTTACTAAATACCTGAATAAAGTATTTATATTAGTAATATTAGTATAATTTAACATTTTCGTTCATTGGAAAGCTTTCATTGCCAGATGGTATTTAGATTAAGTCGAAAGTGTACTGAATTGAACTACAGAATAATGGAGATTAGTTATTCTGTGATTGAACAGAACTGTAATCAGAGTAATCTCCAAACTACAGAAGTTCTCGATATCTCATTTATTTTACGACTAGTACCAGTATGCAGCCCACTGCATTATACAAGTTTTTGCTGAATCCCGTGAGAACAACACATTTTCCGGGATAAAACGTAGCTTATGTGCTATTTCAGGTCATCATCTATCTATGTTTGATCTAAATCCATCCATCCAAACATCAAAATTTTCGAATTTATAATATTATATTATAATATAGATATAGGTTACGAAGTATTTGTATGAACTAGCGAAAGCCGTATGTAAAATTAAAGTGATAATTTCAGCGGCAGCTTGAATAGACTCTTAAAAACTTGCAAAAAAATCAGAGTATTCCATACGTTCCGTAATGTGGGTTTCTATATTAATAATTTCGTCAATGGTTACGGTAGACTCAATCGAAACGTTACCTAAATTATAAACCGTAACAAAAAATAGATTTGAGTCGACAACATAATATATCCGCAAAACTCGGCTTGTGGAGTATTTTACGCAACGAAAATGGAATTAAGTCGAAAAGATTTTAGAGCGATGATTTTTTTTTGATTTTAAAAGTTTTCTTTCTCCGCAAGACTGTGCCGCTCATTTTCAAAATGCTTTTGGGAGATAAGCACCTTGTTTGAGCACTGTGAGGCGATGGTTTGCTGAATTTGAGAGAGGTCGAGTTTCTTTACATGACGAATTTCGTGAAGGGCGGCCTTCAACTGCCGTTAACGAAAATTATGTGGCTACTATTAAGCGGTGTATGGAAGAAAACCCCCGGATTACCTATGAGACAATTTGAGGACTATTAGGGATTGGTATGAGCCAAATTCAGAACATTTTACACGAAGAATTGAAAGTTTGGAAACTTTGTTGTCGCTGGATCCTTCATGAACTGACAGCGGAGCAGAAGCAGGCTCGCGTGGAATGGTGCTCACAGATGCTACTGAAGTACGACCACGGACATTCTAATGCTGTTTATGACATTGTCACAGGAGACGAAACATGGATTTATTGTTTAACCCGAAAAAAACAGAAATCTTGTGTATGGGTGTTTGAAAATGAGAACAGGCCAACAAAAGTGAGACAGACGAGAAACGTTGGTAAAAAACGACAGCGTTTTTTTCTCAGATACGGGTCCCATCTGTACAATTCCACATTAAGATCAAAAGAGTGTTAATGCCGAGTGGTATTCTCCCATTTGTTTATCCAGGGTGTTAGAAAAAGTTCGCGAAAAACGACCCAAATCCGCATTCTCCTACACCATGATAACGCTTCTTCACGCGCGGCCAACAAAACAAAGTCATTTTTAGCTTCCGAAAAAGTATATCTCGTCACTTGTCCTGCGCATAGCCCCGACCTAGCACCCTGTGATTTTTGTATTTTCCCCAAAATCACAGATTTGATGAGAGGTTTTACTTTTACCAACTCCGAAGACACAGTGATAGCGTTCAATCAGCACGTAGAAAACATGCCTTTAGATCTGTGGTCTTTCTGTTTTAAAAAATGGTTTGATCACATGAAAAAATGTTTAAAATGTATAGGAGATTATTTTGAAAAACAATAAACATAATATTTTGGTTATAACATGTTGTTTTTTTAAGTTACGCCAAACTTATAGTGTGACCTACGTATAAGATTGCGTATCTTAATACGACTATCTTAATAATCTTAATACGAAAATCTTAAGACTTACGAGCAAAGGCAAGTTTTAATCTAGTATTATTATAATATATCTTATCTATATTCTTTTATGGAGTACCCGTTGGATTAGTATTGCTGTCTTGGCTATTTTGATGTAAAAATAAACTTACACACTAGATTATGAAGCCCTCAGGTCGCTTAAGTCTTCCACTAATGTGGTAATAGCGTCGCGGTACACTTGTACACTACTTATTCATTGTTCAAATATTATCCTTACATAATTTACAACCCAAAGGCATGTGAGTAGTGGTTAATCCTTTTAGCTTTGGGTTGTTTACGGAAACTTAGAGGCCTAAACGTGATTATATGAAGAGGATCCGGTAATTGGCTGCGCGATAATTGCCGAGGCGCCCACGTACGTCGCAGTTCGCACGTGATCGAATTAGGAGACAGGTTATCACGTTAAGTCGGTCGAAGGATATTCTCAGAACATCTTAGATTTTATATCTCGAAGATCACTGCGTTTGACGTGGATTAAACTAGTAGAAATTACAAATGATCATTTACTTACAAGGACAGGCAATTTTTTTATTTTTTGTAGTATTCTCTGATTCTGATTTTTATCGATGGCTCTTTACTAATCAGCCAGATCGTTGGATTAAAAACTTAATAAAAGCTGAAAAGGGTGAAACTTAATTCAGAAAGCTCAGTCCAGTATCTAAGAACCTCAAGTCCAGGAACTTTACACTGTGGGAAACATAGAGGAATAACGCTCAGAGTGATAATTGCATTCAACGTTTCGTTCGTATTGTTACGAATAATCTAGAAGCGTGTAGAGTTGGAGCGCGCGCGCTTATTATCTAGAAATAAAAGAAAGAGATAGCTACTCCTATCGGGAAACAAATAGTTGACCTGGGCTATGCCATAATGGACTTTGTGGGATATGGCATAAGGTTGAAAGAAGCGTGTACTAGGATTTATGACTCATAACATGTTTACGATAACAAGTGATTCATTGTTTCCCGATACATTTAGATTTTTCTGGATCCAGCTAGGACTTTCCCCTGCCTATAAATACAGAGGTGTTGACAAACACAAGGCAGTTTTTATCAAGCGATCGAGAGCGATACATCAAGTGACCAGTGCGAAGCGAGAAGTGTTTTATTGTGTAGTGTTCTAAGTTCAGTGATAGTACAGCGAGTGACTAGGGTGTAAAGTGTATTTCAGTATTACGTTGTATTGTGTTGTGTAAATACACGGATTTAATATAAGTGGTGTTTTCTTACAATTACGAACCCGAGTACGTAACAGTATTTTAAGCCAAAACCGTATTAATGTATGTACGACCTTCGTGACCTTTGCGGTGACACGCAAACAAAGACTCGAATAATGTTGCAAGCAAATAAATATTTACCGAAGACGGTATTTAAAATATGTCTACCTCACCGGTATACAAATAGTCTTACATATAACATTAATAGTCATTTAGTATAAACTTGAAACTTACACTTTTTATTCGGTTAGGTAAAAATATTGTAAATGCCGAAAAATATTCTAGATGTTCTTTAGATGATATTCCTTATATTTTTTTTAGTTTTTGTACTTTTATTTGTAATTTAAAATATTTTTAACTCACTGAAATAAAGATTGCCTTTCTTTTTAATCGATTCTCAAGATATTTTTTTTGTATATTTCAATATTCAAACAGCGGTAACCAACCAGCATCAAGCCTAAATAAAAAATATGGTCAATACAAGTTTACATTATTGAAGTTATAAAAACAGTTATTGAAGTAATTCTTTAAAAAAACATTATTGAAATAAATCTACTAAAATATAATTGTATATCATACAAACGTTATTACAAATTTGTGTATTGCTTGGCGAATGCTTGTATGTCTTTATGTGTATGTCTGTATGTGTATGTGTGTATGTTTGTTCAAAACTATCACCTCGGAAATTTTTCATTATAACTTTCATACAAATCTTGCCATGACTCTAAACCCTAAACTAACATGAACGTTAGCAGTTGGGCGGGCAAGCAGAAGCAATACTTACGAACGCTTTGAGGTAAAGACTAACAGGATAGGTATGCTTATTAACCAAATTATTTATTTAAATCAATTTAAAAAGTTAAAATGTTTTAAGCTGAACATTATATTTTGATTACTATATTGAGTCAAGTTACTATTATGGCTCTGTACACGACTTGAACACCACCTATCGTGGGCAACTGTTTTGGTTCAAATCTTAGAATATAGAAAAACATAATTCCCGTGCGTATTCTCCTCTAACGTTTTTAGCTGAATCGCAAAAATACTGCTCTTTGTGGTGACTCTTTGGCTTCTACATGCTATATATGCATTGGAGTATATGACACAAATTAATTAAGTCGTGTATTAATATTCAGTCATATGAGCAAAGTCGTCATTCACAACACAAATTTCAAGTTATGTAGAATTGAAACTTAATTATCAGCATAAATATATTAGGAGGCGGACATTAAGTGCAGACTGACTTTAGAGTACATTTCCCTACATGTTTTCGTCGATAAAACTTGAAAATATCGCCAATAAAACTACTTGACACCAAGAAAATCACGAAATAAGGTCGTACGATGGCATATTATTTCATAAGAAAAATTTAAAAAAATGTCTTTTTGGCAGTGACAGTACTTTTCAGTTGGCACAATTTTTTGCCTTCTTAAAGTCCTCGTTATACACGAATAAAGGATTTGTAATATTGGTCTGACAAACGTCTTTGTAATATTTGTGCCAGTATAATGGTAAGTCCCAACAATTAAAAAATATTTTTTATACAAAAGCAAAGTCCGGGCTATGTAATATCGCATATAAAATAGGAGTACACACGTTATTAATTATAATGAAAATAGGTAAATACAAATACGTGGTAGAATGCTTTCTTCTTTGGCTGGCAACATTTTGAATATTATTCTACATAGATATATACGATTTATTTGTTTGGATTTTATACAAAAATATCCGATGCCAAGTAGTGCCTAGACGATGTTTATCTGTGAAATGTGATCTTCACGTCCTAAATACGCTTTTGTGAAGCACGGTGACAATCTTTCACCACACAGTAACTCACATTTCTTTAAATTGCGAGAGCTGTATACCATGTGGCACGTGTTACACGTCTAAACGGCCGGCAAGCATAAGAAGCTTTTTCATCGCGTTCACAAATACAATTCTAGAAAAGTTAGCACCTTCTAAAAACATAACACATACATTACAAAAGTTTGATTGCTTGTAAGTTGTGGAATGATTAGTAATGAGTAAACTTAAAAACTATCTAACCGATTAATTTTTAAAATTCTTACTGTCATAGAAAGCTGCATTACTACGGAGCAGCAAACAAGTTTTTTACTCTTTGTAGCAAAAGTTTTTGGGTCATGCAAACGAAATCGCGGGAAACAACTACAAAATAATTTTGTTGGGTTGCCATATATCGTAAGATGCTGTCAGATTACAAAACACTCGGAAATAAAGTATAAGTAATCAAGATATTTTCCTGTGCCGTTTATAATTAGGGCGAGCGAAGCGAGCCCTACAATAGGGGACTTTCTATGCACTTTTGTGGTATCTGTTACTAAAAAAGTATCGTACTTTGAGGTTTGAGCCTTGACGTGATAGTTTAAATTCATGTCTAGATGTGATCTATCATTAAAATACATTTTTATAAGTATTAAAAAAATAGTACAATATGTTGCATTAGAATTTTATTATTACTAACGCCATCCATACTAATATTATAAATGCGAAAGTAACTCTGTCTGTCTGTCTGTTACGCTTTCACGGCCAAACCACTGAACCGATTTGGATAAAAGTTGGTACAAATATAGTTTGAGACCCGAGAAAGGACATAGGATAATTCTTATCCCGGAAATCCCACGGGAACGGGAACTATGCTGGTTTTTATTTTAGAAATTTTTCCACGCGAACGAAATCGCGGGCACAGCTAGTTTATTATAAAAGTAACGGGTTAAAATGCTGAAATTGAATGAGTTAAAATGTTAAAATGCTAATGAGTTAAAATGCTGCTTTGGCGGGGTAGATTTTATACGTTTTCATTCACTTCATTTTAATACAATATTAATCTATTAATACACTTGTACTTTTTAAATTCCCACTACATATGTAGATAAGGAAATTACTGATTTTGCTCCGATTTTCAAAAATCGAATTTTCACCAGATGTCCACGTTTTGAGGTCCTAGGAACCTTTTTCGACTATTTTCGCGAAGACGTCAGTGTGTCTGTATGTATATGTCTCTCTCTCTTTGTGTATGTGTTCGTGTGTGTGTGTGTATGTCTGTATCCAAACATCTCATAACTTTTGAACGGCTGGACCGATCGAAACGCGGTTGATGACATTCGATTGGATTCCACTCAACTTAGACTTCCTGAAAATTTGAATTAAATGGGCCGAAGGGATTTTGATAAAATTTTGAATAATCCCAAAATAAATTTGCCGAAACAGATTTTTTTAATATAACTTCCAGATTAATGTACCGATTGAGTACAAAAACTAATCAGCTATATTCTTAAAAAAATTACGTCCAATGCATAAATTGCATCAAATCGGTTTATCTGTTTGGAAGTAATTGTTGAAAATTTTTGAAAAAAGTCTTTTTTCGACATAACTTTCAAATATTTCAACCAATCATTTTTTAATATTTTACAATATTTTAGTAATAAAAAATTACGTCAAATGCTGTTTTAAAAATCAAAATCGAATCTTATTTTCAAAAGTTACAGCTTTTCAAATATTAAAATTATGTTGTTTTTAGCAAACTTAATGTTTTGAAATAACTTTCAGCCTAATATATCGATTGACTTCAAAATCTTATCAGCTTTTCTCCTTTAAAAATTTGCGTCAAGTACCGTGAATTGGATAAAAGTTCTTCAATTTGTTTGGGATCTATCAATTGGGATAAAAAAGAAGTTTTTTTTGACATTGCTTGGAAATTTTTGAACCTACCGATTATTTTGCTAAAGCAATAGTTAAATTGAGTTGAATGCCATTTGAAAATTTGATCATCGTTTCCAAAATATTCAGTTTTTCAAAAATCAATATACTGCCATTTTTATTAAAAAACTGCATGTATGATTGTTTCGTTGGTTCATTCGTAAGTGTTTTCTTGCTGTTTTTTGTGACTTAGCAATTAAGATATTACATTATAATTAAGATATTTCAATATTTCTTAGAAGTGAAAAAATCTGTGTTTATAGTTTTTACTCTTTTGAACTTAAAATACCTTAATTTAGTGGGAACTGAAACTTCCCTATTGTAGGATGGCCTGCAAGGTCAACCGTTTACAGATTTTTTACAATATGATTATTGTGAAACAGTACAAGTGTATTAATTGATTAATATTGTATTGAGATCAATTTTCAATCTTAGCTCGCAATCTTAAAAAGCTAAAAAAAGGTATATTCATGCCCGTATCTCCGAACAAGTAGGCAGAGGTACAACGTGTGCATCCACGATTAGCCGAAGATACGTCTTAGTCCCACAGCGTGATAGGTGACCAGACTATCACCAACCGGGCACTTTTCCAGTCCCTGGCAACGTTGTTTTTATTAGAAAATTGAAAAAACACATTTTTGATATCTGACTCGGGAATCGACCCCTGAGGGTTTCTCTGAGAGAAAAATTCGAAAAATTTATTCACTGAGTTTCTACCGTCAATTCTACGTGTCTGCAATAAGTCCAATATTAATCCTTAAGGTTAATTAAATAAAACACTTATTTCGAAAATCGATGTGAGACCAGGAACTTCTCGATTTTAGAAAAAAACTAGTTATCTTAGCAATATGTTAAAAATTTGTTTTTCTTTATAAGATCCACTTTCATTTTTAATATCCATTTTCCTTGAAAACTTTTTTGCAAGAAAGCTACCATAAATAAAATTGATTTTTATCAATATTAGGCTTCATGAGCGAAGTGGTGGCGCGAGATGGATCTTGAGTTGCTACATATTGTAGGTAAACCGTACTATATTATAGGTAGACCAGAAAATATGATGTAAAATTTTAATAGATAACCTTTATATTTGTTCTGTGTAGATAACATTGATAATAATAAAAATCGTGTTTTTAATAAATCAAGAAAATTTTAAAGAATTTTTCTTGTAAGTACTAAAAAAATGTAGTCTTAGAAATATGTCTTATTTTAATGTTTTATTTTGGTTTTATTTTCCTGCGCCCTTCTAGACCAAAGCCTGACGGCGCCTTTGATGGGAATATAATGTTTGGGTAAAAATACGCTGGCTTTTTTAGGTTAGATAATTATAAATAAAGTCCATACTTTAAAAGAATAATCCTCATAAAAATACTTTCCTAACAATATTACTAGGTATTGTAACTTTGCGAGGCCTTACAAAGCTCTGCTTTTTGCAAGTATAAAATATCCAAATGACTGCCAAACATATTTCGAGAATTACTTATTTGGTAATGAATAAGTCAACCCTCGTTCGCGACCCCAAGACATCAAAACAAGGGAACCTCTTGAACGGGAAATGGGAGTGCTTCTCAGGGATAATTTGATTACGCAAATAAACGTTAGCTTTTCGTCAGCGCTCAGTGTAAACATGCTTACTGATATCAAATTATGAATGTGTTCAGTTCAAAAAGTAGGGAATCTTTTGTTTAAACCATTGGCACACTGCCGCAAGCGATGCTAAATATAGCAACGAGATCACACTGTACACAATACGAAAATTCGTCTCTGTCTCGTTACCATTGAAGTTTTTTATATATCATGAGATAGCAAACAAGCAGACGGCTCTCCTGATGGAGAGAATAATCATTGTCTGTAGACGACAAAGATGTAAATAGTGTGTTGCTAATACTATGTCGGGATGGCAATGCACATGCATAAAGCTACCGGCAACCCTACTTTTCAAACCGGAACACAACAATGATAAGTATTGACACTATTGAGACAAGGTAAGGCAATGGTACCATGAACACGGACGAGATATTGCATATGATTACCACCTAGTGGTCACACCTTTTACATCTTGCCTGGCCGAACATCAGTTGGTGTATTCTTATAAGGGCGCCCGTACCAACACGGGGAAAAATTTCAGAGTGCTTGACAATGAAAGGTTGCAACGCGATTATTTCATAATTTGTAGCATAATCTATAAAATGGTTTCGTGTCAAGCAAGCTTAATAATGTTCTGTAGTCTATATATTTTATGATATAGCGTATAGGTTCATTTTTTTTTAATCATAAGATAGCAAACAAGCAGATGGGTCTCCTGATGGAAAGAGGCAACCATCGCCTATAGATACCAACGATGTTAATGGTGCGTTGCTATCTTGTGGCGAGGTCTAATGCGACATGCATAAGTTTACCAGCTACCTTACCCTCCAAACCGGAATACGACAGGGACAAGCACTAACACTATTGCGGCAGGAATAGGTAAGTCGGTGGTACCAGACCCGGGCGAGACAATGCAGAACTCTACCACCTAGTAGCCACGATGGTAGTGACTCGATAGCCAAACGGTCGCCTTTTACAACCTGCCTGGCAGAACGGCAGTTGGCCTATTCTTCAAAGGAGGCCGGGACCAACACGGCGAGGTTGGTTCCGGCCTCCTTTGAAGAAGGTTTTAGGTTCATTTAAAAATATATTTTTAAAGTTTGAAATATGAGGGTTTTCTACTACCAAAGCAAAAGCTTTTCTTTGCTAAAGTTATTTCAAACAACCTTGATTGAGGATTGGACGAAAAATTGCATAAAAACTATTGAGTAGTATGTAATAAACATATTGATGTGCCTTGATTTGCAATTTCGTACAAACACACAAACAATTGTCCCTATCGCGAATGATCCTGAGCCGTTCCAGTTATGTAGTCAGGATTGCAAAACTCTCCACCAATGGTATTATATATCTGAGTAACGGAAAAAATTATTTCATTAATTTTCGTTGCATTTTCGAATTTCCAAATTGTCCATCTTGGTACGCTTTACTTTTAGTTAATTACTCAGTTCGCCCAGCATCCGAGTCATAAGAGATAGACGGTATCTGATGTACCTTCTAGACGTGTATTACGTCGACTAAATGACAGTCACACATCGGTTGGTTGGGTTTTACATTAAGATTAAATACTAGAAATTCACGTGCATGCTGCGTGATGAAATGTGATAACGATTGTGCGATAAGATAACGATGGTATCTGTGCGCGAGCGTGTTCTATCGCGCCCTCGTTACATCACTTCCCCCTTCGAAAAAGGTGTTATACCTGATGCATCTGGTTGTGCCAGTGAAGCGTATGTGCCTTGAGTGCTCAGGTGGAGGTGAGTGGAGACGAGCAGAATATGCGCGGTCCTCGGTAGGCATGGATCATTTAACAGTTAACATATTAATTTTCGTACTAAATTTTTTTAACAATTAACAACTGTTATTTATATTAGCAAATACTGTTAAAAGTAATTTTTGTGCTTCACTATAATTACCAATAACTTGATATATGATAATAAAGTTATTAAAAATATTTGGGAGTTTTTTTTGCTCGCTAAATTGATTTATGATAATACTGTTATTAAAAATATTTCGAGAGACCGTAATAATAATAACTGTTACAAGATATCAAAACTATTCTAAAGGACCTTTTTTTTGGTAGCTTCGTGTTTTTACTGATTCTAATACTTATTATGTATAGGCTACCGATATAATATAACATAAATAAATAACTGTTAAATATTAATAAACTTTAACAACGTAATAGTTAATCTGATTTAACAATAATTTCCATGCCTAGTCCTCGGTGAGTCGGGACGAGCAGAATATGCGTGTTCCTCGATGAGTCGGGACAAGTGCGCTCTGCTTTAGTTCGCAATGAGTCGCAACGAGCGGGACAGAGTTGCTGCTTGGAGATCCATTGAACGTTGGCAGTTCTAAGTGGATTCCGGAAAGCGTAGATGAGGCGTAACTTGTGAAGCTGGCTGATGCTGTTGGAAGCAGAAAGGGGTATCAGGAGGTGCTGATGGTCAGAAGGTTGTAGCGTGCTGTGGCGTAGGTTACGGCAATGCGGGCGTAGCGTGAATTATCACCTTTTGCTGCGCTAATTGTCGTTTCCCGATTTCTTACAGGAGCAGGGTAGCACGCACTTCAATGCCTGGCCTTTGAATTTGTTGTGATAATAATATAAGTTATTATTAGAATAACCGTGTTGATGTAGCATTCTATGCGAACATGACCTAAATTTAGCATAAAATTTGCTGCGTTACTTTTTGTTTCGATTAAGCGCATTAATTTCTATTCGCATTTTTGCTAATTGCGCAGAGGTTTCAGTCATTGTGCTACATTCTGTATTTTCATTTTGAAATGGTCGCGATCTCGTTTAGCCTGTTGTTGTCGTAAATCTTATCGGCAATTGTACTTAGGTTTTCCAGAGGCAGGGTGGGATCTGTGACCGGCAATACCGAGGTTAATGAAGGAGGATGATGGTTTCTACCTGAGCGAACCATAATCGTGGATAATCTCTCCAAAAATCTGGTATTCTTGTCGTCGTGAATACCCCTGCGATTTCCATGGATGATTATGTTGGGCTTCTGCATGAAGTTAGCGCTGGGGAATTCATCTTCCTTTTTGCGTGTTCACTGGTCTGTGGTCACCAATATTACGTCGACTAAATGACAGTCACACATCGGTTGGTAAATGTGTTTCTTGAATAACGATGGTGTGATAACGATGGTGTGATAAGATACCGATGGTATCTGTACGCGAACATGTTCTATCGCGCCCTTGTTACAACGTGTCTAAAACTGTTAGAAAGAAACTCTTTAGTTTCGCTTCGTCGTGTAAACAGCCTTATTTGTGGAATGTTTAGTTACGTAATTGAAGCCTTCAATTTTTTTAATAGAGTTCTAATGAGATTTTTTCTAAAATTTTGTATAAGCGTGTGAAAATATTGCTTCTCTCGAGTCATTTAATAAATTGGAGGGTAAAGGAAGATTTCTATATTAAACTAAGATTAATTATATATCTATATCGTTAACATATACAACTAATTATTTGTCAGTGTATAAACTATAGTTAAAATCAATAAAGTATTTAGACTAGGAGCTGGCGACAATTTTTGGAAAGTACTTTTGGTAGATTGGAATTGCGGAAGAATAAAATTTCGTCAAATTTCGCAGGCTTGCGAGTCTGGCAGAACGTTCGCTGCTATTTCGCTACTGCGCAGTATACTACATTTGCAGAAAAAATCTCCAAAAAATTATTTTTGGCAACTAGAATTTAATTTTTTTTATTATTGAAAATGAATTTCGCATGCTAACGTATAGCGAAATAGGTGAATAAATAAACTAGATATAAGACCTTTGTAACCCTATTTCTTGCAAATAAATAAATTATTATAAATTATTGCATTTTTTATTTAGATTTTTTGGAATTCAAAACAAATATCCCAGACATTTTTGTCATTTCTAAAGTGTTCCTAGACACCTTCAAATATATTTTACGAAAGCTTTTAATATTTTTTTAATATTTATTTTATTATTTAATATTTAATTATACACAGCAAAATATAAAATAAATAAATAGATATCCCCGTGTTGGTCCACGCCCCTTTGAAGGGGCGACAGAGTTCCGCAACGTCTCGCCCGGATATTTGGTACCACCGCCTTAACTATTCCTGCCGCAATGGCGTCAATGCTTGCCATTGTCATATTCTGGTTTGGAGAGTAAGATAGCCGGTAAAGTTATGCATGTAGCACGGTCATCCCGCCTCACGAATAGCAATGCACCAGTAATATCTTTTTTCTATCTACTTTATAGCTTGTTTACTAACCAATAATATAAAATATATTTTCCCCGTGTTGGTTCCGGGCTTCCTTGAAGAATAGACCAACTGCCGTTCTGTCAGGCATGTCGTAAAAGGCGACCGATTGACTATGCAAGTCACTAAAATAGTAGCTACTAGGTGGTAGAGTTCTGCATTGTCTCGCCCGGGTCTGGTACCACCGCCTTACCTATTCCTGCCGCAATAGCGTTAGTGCTTGTCACTGTCATGTTCAGGGTTGGAGGGTAGGTAGCCGATAAACTTATGCATGTGGCATTAGACCTCGCCACAAGATAGCAACGCACCATTTAACATCTTTGGTGTCTATAGGCGACGGTTGAATCTTTTCCATCAAGAGACCCATCTGCTTGTTTGCTATTTTATAATATATACAAAAAATATATAAGCAAAGAAAAACGTATAAAAGTTAGACTTTGTAGATTTTTTAATATCATGAGTTAGCAAACAAACAAATGGCTCTCCTGATGGAAAGAGAAACCATCGCCTATAGACACCAAAGATGTTAATGGTGAGTTGCTATCTGTGTGGCGGGATGGCAATGTCAAATGCATAAGTCTCCCGACTACCTTATTCTCCAAACCGGAACACGAAAATGGCAAGCATTGACGCTTTCGTGTCAGGAATAGGTGAGGCGGTGGTAGCAAATACCCAGGAGAGACGTTGCGGAACTAGGCGGTAGGCATAGTAGTCACGATGATAGTGACACGTAAAGCCAATCGGTCGCCTTTTACAACTTGGCCAGCAGAATAGCAGTTGGTCTGTTCTTCAAAGGAATCCGGATCAATATGGGGAATGTTTATTTATTTATGTTATTGTGTGCAATAAAATATAAGATAAGTAAATAAATCACTACATAGTATAAAATAAAGTCGCTTTCCGCGGTCTGTCCCTATGTATGCTTAGATCTTTTAAACTACGCAACGGATTTTGATACGGTTTTTTTACTAGAAAGAGTGATTTAAGATGAAGGTTTATATTTATAATAATTTATACAGCAAAACTACGTTTGATGGTATTTCAAGTTGGTATTTTAAGGTCTACTAGGGTTTGCTTGTGGAGCAAAATTATGAGTTTTGAATGAATCAGCCGGCTTACAGACATTGTTCTATGTTCAAGAATATCACAATATATATATATATATATATATATATATATATATATATATATATATATATATATATATATATATATATATATATATATATATGTTGTGATATTCTTGAACAACATATAATATACCATAACATATATATATATATATATATATATATATATATATATATATATATATATATATATATATATATATATATATATATATATATATATATATATATATAAGAAGTGCAAGAAGCAGCAAACATCAAAGAAATATTCTTGAACATGTTGTGATATTCTTGAACAAGGAACAATGTCTGTAAGCCGGCCGATTCATTCAAAACTCATAATTTTGCTTCACAATGCAAACCCCAGTAGACCTGAACTTAAAAAGACCTTAACTTAAAATACCGATTAGTATTTTAAGTTAAGGTATACTGAGGTTTGGATCTTGCCAAACCTTAACAAAACGCTCCTTATGTACTTGCGCTGACTTAGGTTAGAAAATTAACCGATGAACAAGCCCTGGTGATACATTTTATTTTCATTTCCTTCTTGACAAAATAGAAGGTACATTATTCATAAGCGGCCGTGTCTAACACGGGAAAAATGTTTTTCAAGTGACACTTGTAGCCATAAATCTATTAGTTATAAGGACATAAATATTTTTTTATATTTAGACATACTATCAAAAATCAATTGGTTCCGGGGCTGGTGATAAATTTTGAGAAGGTCCTTTTGGCAGATTGGAATTGCGAAAAAATATAATTTCATAAATGGCGATACCAGGCCTACGAGTCTGGCAGAGTGTTTGCGGTTATTTCGCTATTGGGCAGTCGAGGGTCAGCACTGTGGCGCCGCTGGTCCGTACCGCTGAAGGAAGATAGTGATGGAACCAGCGGGCCAGCTTCTTGTCAGGATGACGTCATAACTGTGGAGGTTGGTGACGTCAAATAAAGACAAGGAAGGGGAAAAGGAAGATCTTCACAACCAGGCAAGGTGTACTGCCTGGGGACCGAAGTCCCTTTGAGAAGGTTGAAACTTGTATAATATAGTGTGTTCAAGATAAATAATTGTGATGTCGCGATTCAGGATTTTATTTTTAAATTCGGTTTTTTTTCTATTTTTTATTATTTTTTCTGGTAGCGTTTGTAGATTGCTTGAATCGCTACACCTATATACTTCTCTGTTGGCCGCCGCTCGAACAAGTCTGGAAACTAATATAGTAATAAGTATTGTTTTAAGTGATAGAAAAAATTACTTCTTGCTCGTTACCCACACCAAACCCACACAATATGTATTCCGGAGAAGAGCCTCACTCGGATCTTTACTCTACTGCGACATACATACGTATTTATACTTATCTTAACTTTTACATGATTTTGATCATTAACTTTTCCTGCTCCAGTTAGTTTAGTGTATTCCAAATATGAATACATACATAAAATTTAAAATCTTTAATCTTCTCTGGCGCAGTCGGGTAAGTCGGGTAACATCTTGTTAACAATAACACATTCCAAACTCATCAGTTGCCAAGTTCTAATCCCGCGTATAATCCGGTGGCAGATGGATTCCATTAAATATGGTGTTACAAGCGATGCGCGGCGGTTATCGCCAGTTACTCGGCGAGTTCCAGTGTAGCAGCCCCCTCGAGTGTTGAATAATCTTCAGGTCTTCATACAAGTTGTTTAGTTCGTTAGACAAGTTGGAGATTATATTTGTATAATATGGAAGTTTGCTGGTATATGTAATGTCTCATTTTTTACCCGACTACGATTGAAGGACTTTTATGTTTTTTTAATGTAATTTTTTATATCACTAGATAGCAAACAAGCAGATAGCTCTGCAGATGGAAAGAGAAAACATTAGCTAAAGACACCAGAGATGTTCATGGTGCTTTGCTAGCCGTGTGGCGGGATGGCAATGCCACGTACATAACTCTACCGGCTACCTTATCCTCCAAACTGAGACACGACAATGACGAGCATTGACGCAATGGCGGCAGGAATAGGTAAGGCGGTGGTACCAAACTACGATCATCGTGACTACTAGGTGGAACTCTCCTGCCTAGTAATCGGTCGCCTTTTACGACCTGCTTGGCAGAACGGCAGTTGGTCTAATCTTCAAAGGAGCCGAACCAAACAGGTGAAAATGTACGTATGTTTATTTCCTTGACACGTTCTGTAGCCTTGAACGACTTACGGATTTTAGTTGGAACCATGTCATTAGATACTTCTTAATTGTGAGAGTCACTAATACTGTATAATTTCTTCAAATCAAGTTGCAATGTAATTTTTGTTTTTATATTATGTATTACTTGTATTTCATCTATTCAGGTACAAATAAGCTACTAAAGCTTTGACTTGACAGGTCTCATTAGTCATTACAAAAGGAAGATAGGGAACGCCAGAGTAACTTTTACCCAACTTGTTTTTTTTAACAATTTTATCTACTGAGACGGGTGACATTATAGGTCTCAATAAAGAAAAAAATAATGTTTATTCAAGTCAGTCACATCTCTAATATCAAGAAAGTTAAATTTTCCAAAAAAATTAAAGAATCACAGTGGACCGACCTTTCGAAGCGCTTGAAATATTGTTCTTGATCTGATTCCCGACCAAATAAAAAATAACCAAAGTTGTCTACATTATTTATGTCGATACACGTTAGGTATGTGGCAATCCATATTTTCGCCCCCGCAATTAACACTAATGAAAGCGTCATGAAGAAAGATAGACAGAAAAACGAGAAAAAAACATAACGAAAATGCTTCAATTAAATATACCTCCGTGTTTACTGATCATTTTGATAAATTATTGCTAAGATGTTCAATATCTTATAAATATTATTACAAGGTAAAAATTTGTAGAGTATAATGTACGGGTAGTTATGTATATTTCTTCTTTTCTGATTTACAAATTTATCCTTGATTTGTATTTTATATGCCTACTAGCTTTTGCCCGCGACTTCGCTCGCGTGAAGTAAGAGACATAAAGTAGCCTATGTCACTAATTTATACAAATAAATATATTTAATAAACACCCAAACCCGGAAATACAATCATTTATGCTCATAACACAAATGCTCGTCCCCGTTGGGGATCGAACCCGAACCCCGTTGATCGCGTAGATAGGGTCGCTAACCACTTGACCAACGGGGCGGCACTTTATTTACATCTAGAAAACAGAAAAATACTTTTGAGTACTCTTAAGATACTAATAATGATGCATCCGATGTTTTTCAAAGTATAAGCTAGCACTTAGCAGACGTTAATTCTGGTAGTGGGAATTATCTGATTGTATAGATGTAACTATCTACCATACATACTTCCGGTGTTGGTCTTGGCCCCCTTTATAGAAAAGACCGTCTGCCACTCTACCGGACAGTGCGTAAGAGGTGAAGAGAGAGAACGCCGCAACACTCGTAGTGTCAATCAAAACCAAAAATTGTTTTATTCAAGTAAACCCTTAGAGGCACTTTTCACGAGTCGACATTTTTGGAAATTACTGCCGAATCGGAACGCGGCTACATTTTTTTTGATAAATGCTTTACAATAGTACAAGAATTATTTCATACTAGCTCTACTCCGCGAACTCGTCCGCGTGGAAAAAATTCTAAAGAGAGTCCGGGGGCTTACCCTCATAATTCCCGTTCCCGTGGGATTTTAGGATAAAACTATCTTATGTCCTTTCTCGAGTCTCAGACTATCTTTGTACAAAATTTCATCCAAATCGATTCAGTAGTTTAGGCGTGAAGAAGAGACAGAAAGAGTTATTTTCGCATTTATAATATTAGTATGGATTACAAAGAATATAAGAGATTAGTATGAGAAGCAACTAATCCCAGGCTTGTTTGTTTGTCTTTTTTTTTTAAATAGAAGAGGGGACAAACGAGCAAGAGGTGCACTGCAATACCAGAGGTCTTGCAGTTGCGTTGCCGGCCTTTTAAGAATGAGTAAGCTCTTTTCTTGAAGGTCCCTATGTCGCATCCGTTCGGAAATACCCCTGCCGGTAATTGATTCTACAACAGAGTATTGCGAGGCAAAAATTGTCGGGAGAAACGCACAGTTGTGTATTTCCAGGCATCGAGATGGTGAGGATGGAACTTTAAATTTTGACGCGATGTCCGATGGTGGAATTCGACGGCAAGAATTATTCCAAACAACTCGTCGGAACACTCTCCATGATAAAGACGATAGAAGACGCAGAGTGAACCTACATCTCTGCGTAATGTCAAAGAGTCGAGCTTATTTATTTGTCTGCTAAATAATCTAAAGTTTTAAAATATCTTTTTAACATAATTTTATATTAACACATTTTTTAAATTTGTTTATTGGTAAATCTCTTAATGCATGGGAAGTTTATTGTAAAAGCGTAGGTATACGCTTGCCCCGTAAAAGAGTTACTTATTCTGTAGAGACGAGATGCATGCACAACAAGATGGTTTTTGTTACTTGTACTTAGTGAGTGTACATTACCATTTTTCTTAAACGAGCAAATATTTTACGAACATATATTAAGTTTCAAACATGTATTGGAAGATTACAGTAAGATTTTTTTTTTGAATGTTTCTCTCTCACTGAAAGTCTCGAACTTCGATGCTTGTCATTGTCTTGTTCCGGTTTGGAGAGTAAGGGAGCCAGTAGACTTATGTATGTAGCCTTGCCATCCCGCCACATGTATAGCAACTCACCGTTTTGATATATATAGTGATCACCTTTGATATATATATATATATATATATATATATATATATATATATATATATATATATATATATATATATATATATATATATATATATATATATATATATATATATATATATATATATATATGTCTCAGTGATATTGTCAATAGCCGTTAGATTATAATCTACCTAGGGATTTTATAATTTGGTTATATAGCGAAGGCGAAGGTTTCTCTTTCCATTAGAAGTTTGCTATCTAATAATATAAAAAATTGTAAAACGAGACTCACGAACTTACATCAAATCTACTTTCTGAACCTCTAGCATTTATCTCAATGGCTAATAGAATAGTTTACTCTCCTGTAATCGATTCATTGGTTTAATGTGACTTGTGTAAGTTTTACAGATTTCCTCCGAATGTCGGTCTTTAACACATTGATATTGATAATTATTTTTAGTTTGAATAAATCTAAAGTTCCTCATAAACGTCGTACGTCATATAAGAAGCTCTACAAAAGAGATGAGTTAGAAACAAATTTTGTTGTGTTGTAAACGGTCCCGAACTAATTACAGCGCTGAGAAATCTCGCAAGCTATTGGAGCGGAAACTCATTTGAGATCCTACACCTTACGTGCCGTGAGCTTTAAACTACCGTGTAGAGTAATATGAGAATATTTTCGGTTTATTTTTAGTACCCAAAGCCTGTCGATGATACCTATAAACCAGCGCTTGTTTACCGGATAATTTTCAAACCTAAATAAGCGTAAATACATAATACGTGTTTTGTTCAAGTTTGGCTCTACCTTAACCACAAAAATATCGGTTTTCTTATGGAGTAAAACTATTAGAATTTTTAATCAACAAACCGGAAACCTGGTTTCGAGCACTGTCATGAACAGTTGTGAGGGAAACAGTGATTTTTGTTACTAGATCACGATATTGAGGGAGATGCAGCGCTGATTTGAACTTATAATGTAAATTAGAAGTGAAAGGAACGTCTGGTAACAATCAATATCCGGCCCTATTTTGTTATTCGGGCAATTGCCGGCTTGTAAAGCAATATCAGGTAGCGTACTGCAAAAATAACTGCATTTATGTAATAAATTGCAAAAAAATATAGATCAAAATTATTTTTCCCAGCAGCTAACATCGAATGCTTACATGACAAGACGGTAGTCTAGTAGTAGTAGTAGACGGCAGGCAGTAAACCCCAGGGTTTACTTTAAAATAAACATCAAAACATCCAGACTTTCGAATTTATAATATTAACATAGATATATCAATAAATAATATAGATTCGAAAGTCCGCCTGTAACGCAGTCATGGCTAACGCGCTAAGTGGGTTTTGAAAAAATTTGGAGTGGAGATAATTGGCGATATGGGGTCATACATTGTCTAACTTTTTTACAAAAAACAATTTCTAAGATGTTGAAATATGAGATGAAAGTTTGTATAAAAAACTATAACGACATGTTATATTTATTCAGCAGTGAAGCTGCACGCGTTAACTAGTCTAAAAATATTTACATACCATGTTTATTAGCATATGCTGTAAACTGATCATTAATTTTCGTTAAGTAGCACCTATATTCTTGCAAATACACTATTTCTTTCACTTAGTAGAGTAGTAAAATATATTTTTCCATTTTCCAGAAAAACTTCGATGTAACCAAATTTGTTCAATTTTAAAATAAATATTTTTAACGCAGCAAAACTGCAGCAACCGGCCCCCTTTCCTGTACCTCCGGAGTCCTGGCCAGATCTTCACCAAATTAAAATGTGACCACACGGGGAGTAACTCCTCTCAAACATTACCAAGTTCTGAGGTAACAAAATATTTAAAAAACATACACTCGAAGCGATAACCTCCTTCTTTTCGGAAGTCGGTTTAAAAGTGACTTCATACGAGTATAACAATATATTTTTAGTGACATAAAAATATAAATTATTATGTGATGAGCGGAGCTGCTCATTTTGAGAACAATACAGATCGTAAAATTAACCTTACGAAATAGGTGGCTATTATTATGTTTGCCTCCAAACATTATAATGTAATGTTACGCGACACCATAAAAATGTAATGAAACATCCTACGTTTGGCATTCGCTTACGGAATAGCAATATACAAAGAGATAATCTACATTTCCTTTCCCTACTTGTTATTATTTATGATTGAATAAAACATTCGCCGAAAAAGCTTTCAAAAAGTAATAGATCACTCAAATGTAAAGCTTTGTTTATATTGAAACTTATGAGTATCTTAAATTTCGAAACCACCCAGCATGTCTTTCATACATCTTTTAAAAATAAAGTAATGAAAGAGATGCTAGATTATCTCTTTCATTACTTTATTTTAAAAGATCTCAAATAACAATCTTGCTACGTCTAGAAACAGGTAATTTGTTATATTTTGCATAACAAACTAGCTGTTATTTTCACAAACCATAATTTATAAAAAGATTAATATGACTCTTGGTAGATATTAATTTTAAAATTAAAATGTTAAATCAATACTTGACCATCCCGTTGGCCAATTTCTGATAGAGACAAATATTTGTGTTATGAGCATAGATATAAATGTATTTGTGGGTTTGTACATTTATTATTAGGGCGAGCGAAGCGAGCCCTACACTAGGCCACTTTCTATGCACGTTTGTGGTACATTTTACTAAAAAACTATCTCACTTTTAGGTTTAAGCTTTGACGTGGTGGTTTAAATTCATGTCTAGATATGTTATCTACCTTTAAAATGCTATTTCATAAATATTAAAAAAATAGAAGATACATTTTGTATTAGAATTTTATTACTGCTAACGCCATCTGTTATACAACTAACAAGTTAAAATGCTACAAAGCTACACTAGGCGACGATCTGTGCCCTTTAGTGGTCCATTTAACTGAAAAAATATCGCACTTTTAGGTTTAAGCTTTGGCGTGGTAGTTTGATTTCATTTAATTAATTTTCATTCACTCCATTTTAATACAATATTAATCTATTAAAACACTTGTACTTTTTAACTTCCCACTACGTATGTAGATAGGGAGGTTACCGATTTTTCTTCGATTTTCAAAAATGGAGTTTTCACCATATCCACCACCATGTCCACGTTTTGTGGCCTTAGGAACAATTTTTGACTATTTTCGCGATGACGTCAGTATGTCTGTATGTATGTGTGTGTGTTTGTGTGTGTGTAAGTTTTGTTAATGCCTGGACCGATGGAAACGCGGTTGATGACATTCGATTAGATTCTGCTCAACTTATACTTCCTGAAAATTTGAACCAAATGGGCCTAAGAGATTTTGAGAAATTTTGAAAAAAACCCAAAAAAAAACATTGTGGCGAAACAGATTTTTTTTTAATATCTTCCAGATTAATGTACTGATTGAGTACAAAAACTAATCAGCTCTATTCCTCAAAAAGTTACGTCTGATGCATAAATTGCCTCAAAATAAGTTTATTCGTTTGGAAGTAATCGTTGACGAACATTTTGAAAAAAGTTTTTTTTCGATATAACTTCGAAATATTTCAACCAATCATTTTTTGGTATTCTACGATATTTTATGAATAAAAAATTTACGTCGAATGCCCTTTTAAAATCAAAACCGAATCTTATTTTCAAAAGTTACAGCTTTTCAAATATTAAAATTACGTTTTTGTTAGCAAAGTTACTTAATATTTTTGAAATAACTTTCAGGCTAATGTAACGATTGACTTTAAAATCTTATCATCTTTTCTCCTTTAAAAACTGCGCCACGTACCGTTAATTGGTTAAAAATTGGTCAATTTGTTTGGGATCTATCAATGACGAAAAATTAAAAAAAAAGTGTTTTTGACATTGCTTCGAAATTTTTGAACCTACCGATTTTTTAGCTAAAGCATTATTTAAATTGAGTTGAATGCCATTTGAAATTCAAATCGATCATCGTTTCCAAAATATACAGCATTTCGAAAATCAATATACTGCCATTTTTATCAAAATAGATGTTTACACTGAAAAACCTATACTTATAGTTGTTACTATTTTGAGCTTAAAATACGTTAATTTAGCGGGAAGTTTCAGGGATGGCTTGCAAGATCAACCATTTACAGATTACAGACAGTGATAGGTGACCAGTCTATCACCAACTGAGTACTTTTCCAATCCCGGGCAACGTTGTTTTTATCAGCAAACTGAAAAAACACATTTTTGATTTGCCTGACTCGGGAATCGAACCCCGAGAGTTTCTCTGAGGGAAAAATTCGAAAAATTTATTCGCTGAGTTTCTACCGCCAATTCTTCGTGCCTGCGGTAAGTCCAATATTAATTCTAAAAATGTTGAAGGTTAATTAAATAAAATTTACTTTATAAGATCAACTTTTATTTTTAAAACTCATTTTTCCTAGAAAACTCTTTTACAGTGATGTGTACAGTTTTTAAAGTGGTGGTAGGTACTATATTATAGGTAGACCAGAAAATATGGTGTAAAATATGTAGATAACCTTTATAATTGTTCTGTGTAGATAACATTGATAATTATAGAAATCGTGTTTTTAATAAATCAAGAAAATTGTAAAGAATTTTTCTTAAACATAAGTACTAAAAAAATTATATTAGAAACATTTTATTTATTATTTTGGTTTTATTTTTCTGCGCCTCTCTAGATACAAAGCCTGACGACGCCTTTGATGCGAATATAATAAATAATTTCCATGATACATTAAAAAGATGTTAAAGTCCATGATACATTAAAAGATGTAATTCGCATAAAAATACTTTCCTAATAATATTACTAGGTAATATAACTTAGCGAGCCCTTACAAAGCTCTGCTTTTGCTAGTGTATGTATTAATATAGTTGATTAACACAAGCAATTAATTTACTTACTTTGGTGATTCATGTGATTTGTCCTGCGATACGTATTTATTTAATACTTGAATGTAAGTTACAAGCATAATAAGTACATAACAAAATCTTTTTAATTCGCAAATCCACGCGGTGTCGTGTGAAAACTACCTTACATTATTATTACAACCACAATTGTATTGTATTTAAATGTATAAGGATAAGCAAACTAATGTCAATTTTTTAAACATGGATAAAGTTAGTAATGTATTTACTAATTTTATCTAAATAATTAACTAACGGCTTGGCCCGCAACTAGTTTATCTCGCGAGGCAATTCATTTTTCTGGCTTAAAAGTAGATGTGTATAAAGTTTGGAGATAGAATTGCTTCTTTATCAAATATTCGAAAGCGTAACTCACAATAAGGAAATAACAAACACACGCACAAACATGTCATCTATTTTATAACGAGTACTTAAAACATTCATCTCTTGTTGATCAGGATCACTTTTTAAGAATAAATCATGTGTATTTTTGTCATGCGGTTCGTAAAAAGCGGACGATTGGCCAAGCCTGATATTACTGAGGTTTGTGACTGCGACGGCTGGCCTGTGTTTGTTTCCACCGTCTGACTGTTTCCAGCCGCAGTGGTGCCAGTGCTAGTCGCCGTTGTGTTTCGGTTTGGAGTGTGAAGTGCTAGCCAATTATCTATAGACCCCGCTATACGGCTGTGAATATGCTATGTTTGTCTCTTTCTGTCAGGAAGACTATCTGCTGGACTTAATAGAATTGATCCCTAGGTGAGGCAGGGAGCGCGTTTTGTCGGTAATCGTCTGCAGTTTGCTGCCACTGAACGCCTCCAGATGTACTTGCGACGTCCACACTTCCTCTTCCATTGTAGAGTCCATTCCAGAGCTTGTCTAGGAATGAAGTTTAGAGCTCTTCTAAGCGTGACAGAGATTCCACAGGTCTTCACTGGCGATCTTTTCGGGATAGAAAATTATAAGAATCTGTCATAGGTATCGGTTTATAAAGACTTGGATGTAGTATTGTACTTCTTAAACCATCACGCAGTCCTAAAAATAAAATTTATGGTATTATTTTGTATTTTATCTAAAAAAAGCCGGCTACGTTCGTATCGCGTCACGCACAATGCATGGTTCTGTAGTCATACGTCACAATATTACCCAACTTACTACTTCACCTCAGTAATTATCTATGAATGTATCTTGTGCCAGTGTCATCATTACCGTATTTCAGCTCAGGATGGCAATTGCTTCCCGGCAACACGTTTGGCACCAGTATTTAACGCCATTGGCGCTTATGAACGATAGCCATCTGTTTCCAACGGGATCAATGCACCATTAACGTCTTTGGCTTCTATAGGCGATGGTTGTCTGTTTCCATCAGGAAAGCTTTCATTATATATTTTCATATAATTGAAAGCTTTATTTAATTAAAGAAGTCCGGACCAACACGGGAAAAGAAAAATACTTTATAGATGCAAAGTATTTGTGATCGATCTCGCGAAATAATAACACCACGAGATAAGCGACATGAAAATTAATTTCTATGACCGGACAATGCGTAATTATAGAGGTTTCCTGTAGTATTGACTCAATAATGTGGAAGTTAGTATGAACAAATTAGTTTTTAAAAACATAAGAGCGTGAAAAACATGAATTGCAGAATATATATACATATAATAAAATCGTAGGAAAGTCATGTATATCCGTAATTCAAAAAGTACTGCATGGATTTACTTCAAATTTTGCATGAATAACAGGTCGGGTCAACATATAGGCTACATATTATCACGCTAGCACCTACGGGAGAGGAGCTATGCGCAGTAAACGAAGTCCGCGCGGACGAAGTCGCGGACAACAGCTAGTTCATAATAAAAGTTGATTGATAATAATCATAGTAACTCTAATGATTGTATTCTATCTTCTGTGATGATTTCTGTGTAATAACAGAAGATATATTATATCTGTAATATTACCATAATATTACGGAAGATATAAGAAGACTTAAAGCTAATTGAATCATTACGGGCCCTGACGGCCAGAGCTACTTAATACAATCATTACAATTACTATTATCTTAGTATTGTACTGAAATTGTCATAGAATCATAATAACGACTTTAGTGTTTTGCTAATTCTCTAAAACATATATTTTCAATGTACATATGCACTGGATTCGTTTTCTTTCGCTTTTCATTTGTTAAAGCTGAAAATAAAATGAATAAATATCCTCAGTGGAGCGAAAGTCAATAGACGTCTAGACTGGACATGTCGCAGTCAATTTGTATATTTCGTCGTTATATAAACGGCGTCGTCATTTTATAAATATAAAAAAATAAACGTAAACGCGCAATACAAATTGCCGAAGGGTAATTGTTGGTGATCGACTTGTATGAATGTCAACTATAAACTCCAACGTCGACGGCGGGCGACGGGATTCATTTTTCCACGTGTGGGACCTAAAGGCAACCTAACAGACCTACTTCATAATATATTTTATGTCAGAAGTCTGGTAGGGTTCCAGCTGTAAACAAAGTATCTTTTTACGCAGGTTAACTGCTAAAAAGCAGTACATACTCAGGAGAGTGTTCAATACACCATTTTGATACCGAATATCTAAAAAAGTAGATACTTAAATGTTGACATAATTATCTAATAAAAATGTTTTATTCGGACACCCACGCTTAGAAATTGTAGTTAATTGTTTTCAAATAATGATTTTCAAACTCGTGACTAACAGCAATCTAATGTGGCTCGCTTGGTGACCATATTTTTCTAATATTCCTTGCTACACTAATTTCACTTAGGTTTACTACGTAATTAAGCAACATCCTTTTTTATAATTTGACCATTAATAAGACCATTAATTAACGTGTTCTTCAATATGCAGTCTTTTGCCAGTCAACCTGTGTAACAAGTAATTTGAAGCATATGCCGCGACAATTTGTGAGCGGTGGCAATAAATGTCATGCATATTGCGTAATGAAATCTCTTTACATTCTGTGTAAGGTGTTTTCTAAGAAGTATTTATCTTAATCCTGTAATCCCAAGACTTTTTGTGTTAGGACGAATTATAGAATTTGCCTGCGACAGACACATGACTCATAATTCTTAAGTTAAAATGCAGTAGTACTGTTATTTCACTTCACAAACGTTCTTAGCACACTACTCAATCAATTTCACATTTCATCCTCTACAATATATTAGATCTTGTAGATGCTTTAAAAAAGTGAAACGCATATTACGTATGAGGTGAAATAAAATTACCTACAAGATAGCTAAGGTTAATTTTAACTTATTTATCTACGAGTAACAGTAATAAGTAATAAAATTGACAGTATCGTGTTCGACGCGATTCTATTTGAAATGAGCACACAATTTAAAATTGTGACCTCATTTTTAGAGGACGTTTTTGAGACACTGATTGTGTATCTTGGGTTTTTTATATCAATGATTTTATTCCATTTTTATTAAACATCAAAAATGTTAAAATAAATATGTTCCTAAATAACACACAGCTGTAATATAATGGGGATTATATTTTATTCGTGTGAATATTAATTTGCGTATGAGTGTGGGAGTCTCTCTTTGCGACCTCTAAACTAACGCCGTCACGGATTTTACTTTGTGTAATAATCTCAGGTAGTTTTTTAGGGGACGCCTTATTTCAATTGCTTGTAATATACGACTGTACTAAAATTTTACAAGAATAAATAAAAGTGTTCTTCCTATTATTAATCTAATGTTTTCCATTTACATTATATTCCATTAAATATTCTTGTTATTTTAATAATTCTTGAGGGAAAATATCGTAGCAACAACTGCTTCCGGCTAATGATGGATACAAAGGAATTTTCTTACAAAACAAACTTTCTGCTCTTTTATGTAGGTTTTGCGAAATTTTTCAAGTTTGGAAAGGTTTTCCATAAATAGAAAGCTGTGTGTTGAAGCCAAGTTGGCGTTCGGATCAGAAAGCGATATTGAACGAGCAATGTTTTGTAACGCGATGGAGACTGTGCGTCACCACTCATTACCATATAAAATTCTTGTAGGAATTAAGTATTAGAGAGGTTCTGAGTTATGAATTATAGCTTTTGACTATCTACAAACGACTAGACATTTGCCCCTCTTCTAATGTCATCGTATCATAACTCTGAATTAAAAATATCATAGTTTTGAATTAAAAATTTAAGAAAACCCTAATACATTCATTTATCATAAAACCACCTTCCTACTTAATGTAGATCATGTGCAATGAACACACAGTGAGCTTCAATGTCTCATTCGAGTAACAAAATACCAAATTTCGTATTGATTAAACCTGTGCCAGTTGCTTTTTTTTTTCCTCAACTAGAAAACAGCTGAAATTATTATAAATAATGTCGAATGTTCTAGCGGTGGCGCTAGAAAACCAGCTTGAAATTAAAAATACCACATTCAAATTGGTTTACCCGCTTAAAAGCTACAGTGCTATAGGCAGACATATAGGCAGACACAGGCCTATAGTGGGTCAACCTTATTATACCTCTTTTCTGAGTTTGTAGTTAAAAAAACTTTGTCAATTGATACATCCTGCTTCAATTGACATGGCACAGAATAACTACTTTTTAGGAGTTACTGTAGAGAAAAACTGCATTGGGGGCCACAAAAACTGCATTGGGGACCATATATTGAGAAGTTGGCTAGTAGACTTAGTTCAGCAGCATTCACCGTGAAAAAAATGAGGCAGCTGACTGATAGTGTGATGTCATTTGGAATTCTCGGGGGGACTTTCGCTGAAACAAATACAATATTTGTATTACAAAAAAAAGGGCTATAAGGGCCATTTGCAATCTCAGTCCAAGGACCTCTCTTAAAGAGAAATTCATAAAAATCAATATTTACCTGTCATTTCGCAATATATATTTTAAAACTTGATGTATGTCCGCAAAAATATTTACTTATTTAAAAAGAATAGTGATATGCACTCCATAAATACACGGACCAAAACAATTTTGCTGTGCATGTATCTCGTCTCCACAGCATAAGCTTAGTTATAAGTAGTTTAAAAAAAATGTGCATCAAAATAACATGTGAAAAATTTTATTAAATAAAGTTTTTCTGATTTTTGATTAATTCATGCTCTATCACTAATTTTCTCATAACCATGTCATTTGACCTCGAATTTCCTCATATCACTCCTCTGAGTAATTCCGTGTGACTTTACCAGCTATTAATATAAAAAATAATGGGCATGTATCGTAGATACGACGAGGGTGACACCGGCCGCCGTAATTGCCGCTCTGACCGACATTCGCCCCCACCTGTCGATACACCCTCACACCCCTACCATATTGTTATAAAATAGACTACTTTATTCTACGCGAGTCTTAACCTATGCGTTAAACCTTTCAATGGCATGTGAATTTTAATCGGGGTAACTTATAACATTCAATTAATCGGTCTGCAAAACTTGTAACAACGAAACATATTTAATGATTGTTTTTTGTTTCTGGGGCGTTATTGATCTTGAAAGTGAGATTTCAGGGTCGTTGAATGGCGTTTGTATGTTTGTTTGATATATCTACTAGTACAGAGTTTGCTATTTTTGTAAAATACATGTAAAAATAATCAAAATTTACGAAAATAGCAGAATCTAAACGCTGCAAAACCCCCCGTAACCCGTGTTGCTTGGTGCCCGAGGTCCGAGCTATCTCTGAAGAAAAGACTACTTGTCGTTCCACCTGGCAGTTTTGAAAAGACTAGCAATTAGCTATACTTACCACTACCATCGTAACTTCTATGTGGTAGACCTCCGTAACGTGTCTATAACCTAACCTAAATATTTTCACGAAAGTGTAATCAACTCGCTACCTTATATCGAATAAAAGGAAAGGCCCTGCGACAAGCCAGTGAAACATGTGATCTGGGTATAGCTCTGGACAGCAAACTTAGTTTAGTCGCTTATATTGACACAACACTTGCTTCTGCGAGTAAATCATTGGGTTCTTACTCAGGTGCAGCAAAGAATTTAAGAGGAAAGAGACTCATAAAAGTCTTTAAAATTCTTTTGTAAGAAGCAAAATTGAATATGGTTGTGCAATCTGGGCGCCATTTTACAAGACACACATTGATCGAATTGAAAAATTGCAAAATCGTTTCTTCAGAAGTAAGTTATTTAGCCGTGGTTTTATACCGGGGATCAATTACCAGGACAAATTGAAACAAAATAAAATGCAGTCATTTCTTTGTCGTCGCAATCAATTAGCTTTTAAGATGTTACATAAAATAGTGCATGGCACTGTCGATTGTCCAGAGCTTGTGTAAGCAAAATCCTGATAAAGGTACCTCGGAAGATACCACGGCATCACTGCACAGTATTTTATAAAAATAAATGTAGGATAAAACTAGGCAAAAACACGTTCGTTCCCATATCGAAAATGCTAACAATCTTTAACTATCTTGCCAAATATACTGATATAGATACATTTTGTGATAAGCTTAATAAACTAAAAAGTATCTTACTAAAACGAAATTGCTGTGATTTTTTGGCGTGTGGACTACCCTAACATAAATCTTTAATGTTTTATTTTGAAAAATATACACGATACCGTTAAGTAATTAATTCAAAATTTATTTCTATGTTTATTAGATAAGTAATTCATGTTTAAACTTATTTTACTTAGTATATTAAATTATTTCTGTATTTATCAACTTTTAAAAATAATTAATATTCACTTATTAAAGTAAGACATACTTTTTAACTATTTATAATAATGCAATAATTGATACTTCATTATGATTCATTTCAAATTTCTATTATACAGATTACTTACGTATTATCATAAGTCACAAATTGTACGTAAATAATCAAATGTGTATTACAGAATAATCATTTTAAATTATGTTTCTTAATGTAGGTATGTTGTGACCGAATGTAAATAGTTTTTACATATGAAAACAATTAACTATTTTTTGCTTGTGTTGTTGTAAAACTGTTATTGGTCCTTAATAAAATAAATAACTAAACAAATTCTTGTCATTGTCGTATTCCGATTTTGAGCGTGCGGTAGCCAGCAAACCAGTTCCAGTGCCAATATCTCGTCACACGCACCGCACCATAAACATCCTTGTTTTTTATATGCGATGATTCTGATGAGGCTCTTTCCATCAGGAGAGCCATTTGTTTGTTTGCTATCTTATGTCCCTGTCGAAAATTAACCCCGAGCCCCCTCGATTCGTAGTCAGATTCTCTAACCATTCGACCAACGGGGTAATTTGCGACCAACGGAGCGTCATTGCTTGTCGTACCAGTTTGGAGGGTAAGGAAGCTGTCAGAACACAGAATAACTAGCTATATTCTGTGGTCAGACTCACTTGGATTTATATTGTATGTTAGACTCATGCATGTGATATTACCATCCCTGCACCCGAATAGCAAGTTTGATTTCTATAGGCAGTTGTTTTTCTTTCTATGAGGAAAGCCGTCTGATTGTTTGCTCACTAATGACATAAAAAATCAGGTTTACTAGTTTAAATTATGCCAAATATTAGCGTTGTAAAATTACTTTTTTTTTTTATATATATATATGTAGGAAGTGGGCCAGATATGATATAATAAAATGCGGATGTGTTAATATAACAACTCTTTATATTTAGATCAGAATAACATTAGATCACTATTAAAGCTTTCCATCACTAATGACTAGTTCTGGTTTAACAATTTCAAGTAACTTAATTATTCCCTATTACAAATAAGTCATAATTTAAGCAATAGATAGTCAATTATAAATGTACTGCGACTAATTTATAGTTGACAATAATAATTAACTTGTTTGCACAAATTAATTATCCGAGAGTCAAGGATAAGCTACTAGCAAGATACAACAAGTGTACCGAGCCACGCCAGAGCCTAGACTGCCTTATCGGCGGGCGCTCAGAGCCTTTTATACAGGTAGCAAAACAAGTTGAGTGGTAGGGATATCGAACGATGCGCTTGCCGGCCCGGGCCGTGCATTTGATGTTTACACTTTACAATATTCTTGCATTTAACGACGCGGACGCCGTCACGGCCATACTGACATGCACACGTCCTCGTGTGCGCATCTTTATACATCTGAGGACAAGGAACGCCTCGTTCATCCTGACATATCTTTTAGAAAACTAAACATAATCTCTTTTTTTTTACAACTCTATAATTAGCGTAATCTTTTAGCGAAATGTTACAATAGTGTGCTGGTCCGGTAACCCCTTCAGCAACTACAACTATTAAACCTTTCTCGTCAGTTTTGAAACCGGAGACTGGATCCTACTAAGCTAGGAATCCCTCATCAATTGAAAAAACCGGAGACTCGATTGTACTAAGCTCCCTCTCATCAGTTAAAAACCGGAGACTGGAGTATATTAAGCTCCCTCTCATCAGTTAAAAACCGGAGACTGGAGTGCACTAAGCTCCCTCTCATCAGTTAAAACCGGAGACTGGAGTGTACTAAGCTCCCTCTCATCAGTTTAAAACCGGAGACTGGAGTGTGCTAGACCGGAAATCCCTTTAGCTAATGTGCTAGGCCGGAAATCCCTTTAGCTAATGTGCTAGACCGGAAATCCCTTTAACTGAGAGTGCTAGACCGGAAATCCCTGTAGCTAATGCTAGACCGGAAATCCCTTTAGCTGAGAGTGCTAGACCGGAAATCCCTATAGCTAATGCTAGACCGGAAATCCCTTTAGCTGACAGTGCTAGACCGGAAATCCCTGTAGCTAATGCTAGACCGGAAATCCCTTTAGCTAATGCTAGACCGGAAATCCCTTTAGCTGACAGTGCTAGACCGGGTTGCAATCCCTGTAGCCAAAAGGCTAGACCGGAATGAACCCCTTTAGCCGAGTCATTGGACCGGACACTCCCTTCAATGACTCTAATCTTCCTACATTTTTTGTGTCAATCCTACATTTTTTGTCAATCCTGCATCTTTTGTCAATCTTGCATCTTTTGTCAATCCTGCATCTTTTGTCAATCCTGCATCTTTTGTCAATCCTGCATCTTTTGTCAATCCTAAATTTTTTGGTAAATTACTTCTTTTACATTTTTTTCCATTGATTTCTTTTCATAGTTTTATAAGACTCCCATTTTCTTTAAATATTTTTTTTCGCTTCTTTTTTTTTACTTACATTTTTAGTGATATTTTATTATCATTTTACTACATTTTTTTTTCGTTTACTTAATATCGTATTTTTTTTTGCTGATGATGTAGCCTCATGAATAGTGGCATTAGTTATTACAAGATTAGAGAATCTCCTTCGCAGGTAGATATTAAAAACTCTGACTGTTATAACTGTTTACAATATACACTGCATTTCTATCAATATTGTTTGGACCAGTTTTATGAACAAGATCATTATCATGAGTATACGCCGTCACGTCATCCTTGTTATAATTTTCATATAGGTACCTCAAGAAACCCTACAGGAATATGGGGAACTTCGCAGAGGCTATCATGGGCGCACTTGTTTTCTAAAATTGCGGTAACTTTTAAGGAGCCCTTATATTTTGAGTCAACAATAATTTTCGTTTAGTGTAGTTCTACATTCCTAACAAAGACAAAGTCACCTACACTAAAAGGTTTAACCTTTCATTACCTCTACTCAACCATAAAATGTCCGATTGGGCTGATTTTTTTTTCAAAGCTTGTAGATACTTTCGCGAGTTTTTGTTAGTTGCCGAATGTCAAACCTAATGCTGCTGAGCGCGTGTTAAATATTACCTAACCGCTTTTGCCATGATTTGTCAGAGAATTATACTGCGCTATCATTATTAAACCCTACAGGAATCGCATTACATATTCGGACCGACTGTTAGCTCTATATGTGCCTGTCGCAAGAAGATGTAAATCTGTATTGTTTTCTCTTTTTTTTTTTTTAAAAAAAAAATTAGTTTGAGTTTAGTTGGTAATAAACTTTAAGATTGCTTATTAACGATCTTCAAAGGGTCAACTAATTCGATTTCAGCTCGACGAATTTAAGCCCGACGATTTTAATTCAATTGGTTGTCAATTGTTTTTTAAAAATATCTACCAAGCGCTCTCTATCTTTACCTACAAAGTCAGTATTTACCATACTCTCGCTAGCAGATTTTGAAACTGAGCAGGATTGTTTTTTTTTTTTTTTTTTTTTATATATCATAATATAGCAAACAAGCAGATGGGTCTCCTGATGGAAAGAGACAACCATCGCCTATAGACACCAAAGATGTTAATGGTGCGTTGCTATCTTGCTATCAAGATTGTGTTTAAGTATTGCTAAGCATTAATCTGTTTTCGCTTACTTCCTATTTTACATTGGTCCAAATTTTGCGGCCTAACGAAACATTAAGACTTATCAGGTCAAACGTGAAACTACCTCCAAATTTAAATTTTGCCTTGTGGTTAAGCATTTGATTTGTTCAGTGGAAACTACATCAAAACAAGCGACTATTTATAGATTCTTGTTCATAAAACCGTTCTCTTACAAAGGAATCACAACAGATTTGTTTGATATGGCTACATTCTAAACCAGACTCAAATATAAAAGATAATTAAATTCTACTTAGTGTAATACACCATGTAACGCTCTGGAACAGATGTTGACTGGTTTTCTGTTTTTCGGAACTCGAAGTGGCAACTTCTTTCTTCTTGTAGCTCATCGGAAAAATGGAAGCTTTGTGGCTGGGCCGGGGTCACAACATACATAGCAGACCACTGGTGGTCGGCCACTGGACACGTCACCAGAGATAGTGGTAGATGACCTGCTTTCGCTGCAAGCAAAAATTATTTGAGATAAGTTTCTGTTTATCACGGCAATAGTTGTTACGATGTTCGATTCTATCACAAAATTGTAACTTCCTCGAAATACAGTGGTGCTCTTAAATCGGTTCATATTTAAGTCTAAAAGGAAGAGATCTTCAAGTCCTAATATAGCTTGCCAAGACAGCAGCTTGTGAAGTAGGTGACGGCATGACTCTTAAGTGAGTGAGTAGCTACAATGATCAGATCAACCCCGTCTAATTTTTCCTTTTCTATATTTATTTTACTTGAGGTACACCAGCTAGTAAGTTACACGACAAAAATCCTACGAGTCAGATGAAGGGTCTTTGGAACGACAGAAGCATCTCATTAAAAACAAAGCAGAGGCTGGTTTGTACGCTGGTGTTCTCCATATTTACGTACGGCGCAGAGTCATAGACACTAAGAGCTGCAGACAGACGTCGCATTGATGCGTTTGAAATGTGGTGCTGGAGAAAATGTTACGTATCCCTTGGACAACACACAGGACCAACACCTTCATACTAAAACAACTTGGAGTAAAGACCAGACTGTCTGCTACGTGCCTTCAAAGAATTCTATAATACTTCGGCCACATCTCTATAGAAAGCAAGGAGACAATCTCGAAAAGCTAATAGTGACCGGAAAAGTAGAAGACAAAAGACCACGTGGTCGTACTCCTATGCGATGGTCGGACCAGGTTTGCACCAATCTTATGTCTAAAATGTTTTATGATGCTCTGCACGTCGCTGAAGATAGAGTCCAATGGCATAATATTGTGCTATCAAGAACAATCTAATGAGGAGGTTACGACCCTCAGTAATGAAGAATACGAAGCTAGGAGGAGGACACCAGTTAGTCATATCGTCTGCTTCATCAGAATCAAAGTATATCAACTTAAGGGGAGTAGATGTATTTACAGAACGTGAATTAATATTTTCTGCTATTTTCAAAGAATAATTTCCATACCACAAGTGAAAAGAGACATTTACTGCTCTACATAATTAACCGAAATAGTTTGATGCTGAAGTGGGAGTGAATCCGATCCCACTTCTGATGTAGGAAGTGGGCCAGATATGATATAATAAAATGCGGATGTGGTAATATAACAACTCTTTATATTTAGATCAGAATAACATTAGATCACTATTAAAGCTTTCCATCACTAATGACTAGTTCTGGTTTAACAATTTCAAGTAACTTAATTATTCCCTATTACAAATAAGTCATAATTTAAGCAATAGATAGTCAATTATAAATGTACTGCGACTAATTTATAGTTGACAATAATAATTAACTTGTTTGCACAAATTAATTATCCGAGAGTCAAGGATAAGCTACTAGCAAGATACAACAAGTGTACCGAGCCACGCCAGAGCCTAGACTGCCTTATCGGCGGGCGCTCAGAGCCTTTTATACAGGTAGCAAAACAAGTTGAGTGGTAGGGATATCGAACGATGCGCTTGCCGGCCCGGGCCGTGCATTTGATGTTTACACTTTACAATATTCTTGCATTTGACGACGCGGACGCCGTCATATATATATATATATATTTTTTTTTATATATCATAAGATAGCAAACAAGCAGATGGGTCTCCTGATGGAAAGAGTCAACCATCGCCTATAGACACCAAAGATGTTAATGGTGCGTTGCTATCTTGTGGCGAGATCTAATGCCACATGCATAAGTTTACCGGCTACCTTACCCTCCAAACCGGAACACGACAGCGACAAGCACTGACGCTATTGCGGCAGGAATAGGTAAGGCGGTGGTACCAGACCCGGGCGAGACAATGCAGAACTCTACCACCTAGTAGCCACGATGGTAGTGACTCGATAGCCAATCGGTCGCCTTTTACGACCTGCCTGGCAGAACGGCAGTTGGCCTATTCTACAAAGGAGGCCGGGACCAACACGGCGGAATATATAATATCGAATCACAAACTACATGAATATACGAATCTATTTTGATTTACAGCCAAGTATACATAAGAAAAACAATTATTTTTCCAACAAATAAGTACAAACGGATTCCGCAATTAGAAATAATTAATTAAAAGGAGACGATCTATATTGATTTCGCCACAAGTCGGGATGAGGGCGAGAATAAATTTGTAGCCATTATTCATTCTGCGGGTGGAGATATTGTCTCCTTCCGACTTAATAGATAATGAACTACACAAATAGATTTATTGTAGAAACAACCAGATCAAATATAGAAAGAAATTGTATTTTGATATAATATTGTTAAGAATTATTTTCTGCAATTTATGCAGATTGCCAACTTTTTAGAGAAAATAATTATGCAGGTTGGCTGGTGTAAAAGTGTTCAGTTCTCGATTTTGACAAGTATTGGCCTGGATCAACATCCAGAACAATATAAATCGTGGATTTATATTCGTCGATATGCTGACTTAGCTCGTGGGACATGATGATGTTAGTAGTTGTGGAACTACTTACATCATCATGTCCCACGAACTAAGTCAGCATATCGACAAATTCACACTTCCATTCTTATATTATAAATGCGAAAGTAACCTTTTTTTTATATCATAAGATAGCAAACAAGCAGATGGGTCTCCTGATGGAAAGAGTCAACCATCGCCTATAGACACCAAAGATGTTAATGGTGCGTTGCTATCTTGTGGCGAGGTCTAATGCTACATGCATAAGTTGTGCATGTGGCATTAGACCTCCTTGCATAAGTGACTTTGTCTGTCTCTTCTTCACGCCTAAACTACTGAACGGATTTAAATGAAATTTAGTAAAAAAATAGTAAGAAACCCGAAAAAGGAGATAGGATAGTTTTTATCCCGAAAATTTCACGGGAACGGGCACTAAGCGGGTGAAACTCCGGCACTGTCTATCTTTTGACCACAGTAATAAAGAATTATTTAGGCTACTTTTAGATTTCTTTCCACGTGATCGAAGTCGGCGGGCACAACTAATAGGGAATTCGCGAGTGATTTAAATTCGTTAGTTTTTATTTATGTCTGATACTTTATGGCTTTAACATTACACTATTATTATATTTTTTATTTTAGTTCGTATTTAATTATATAAAACTTTAGTTGAAATGTATAAATAGTCCCACTAAAAATCTTTTCATGTAAAATGTTGTCACGACAAGACTATATGACTCGCATGGTCAAATAGTTATCGGATTACATGTAAAACCAAGCTTCTAAATCTACATGTTCTCACTCTACAAGCGCTAACTACACAAACTACACCTTAGACAAAATATGTGGCTTGGCCGTAATATGTGTGTGGCCGCGTTTCCGATCCGGTAGTAACTCAAAAAATGTTGACTCGTCAAAAGTGCCTGTAAAGGATAATTTTAATAAAAATGTTTTGACTTTGACTATACTAAAAATTCTGAAATTATTTTATTATTCATAACAATGAGTCCCTATATCAATTTTCAGACCTCAAGCATTAAAACGTATTCTTTTTGCTTTGTCATGTAGAAGTTTTCATTTTTTTATAACATAAAATAGGAAACAAGTAGATGGGTCTCCTGGAATGAGTCAACCATCACCTATAGATACCAAGGATGTTAATGGTACGTTGCTATCTTGAGGCGAGGTCTATTACCACATACATAAGTTTACCGTTTACCGTACCCTCTAAACCGGCACACGACAGTGACTAGCGCTGACGCTATTGCGGCAGAAATAGGTAAGGCAGTGGTACCAAACCCGGACGAGACACTGCAGAACTATACCACCTAGTAGCCACGATGGTAGTGACCCGCATAGCCAATCGCTCGCCTTTTATGACCTGCCTGGTAGAACGGCAGTTGGTCTATTCTTCAAAGGAGTACGGGACCAACACGGGGAGAGACCCCTTAATCTAGAGATTTCATTCTCTAGATTAAGGGGTTAGGAGGTAAAAGTTTCAAATGTTATAATGTTTTTGTTGTTAGTGTACTAAAAATAGCGTTCATACCAAATTTCAGCCTTCTACAACTTCAGGAAATAACCTAAGAATTTCATGATCATCAGTGAGTGAGTCAGTGACGAAATCAGTGTTTTATTAGATATCAATAAAATCTTAACAATAAGAGCCAATCAAATAGAAACTTTATAATAAGTCCACTTACAACATCATATTCCGAGAGTCTTATTAATCTAGTATAGTCTAAAGCCAAGTTGTAAGGGTTCAAGGAAACGACGAACGCTTCGAGAAAAGGTAGCGAGTGCCCTTGTGCTTCGCTTGGCTTATCGTGGCGGGGAATTACTGTATCCCCAGATGTGAGCGAAATTCAAATTTGTGAAACGCACCACCATTAGTAAATTGAGAAATAATGTCACAGAACGTAGAATATGGGCTTTTTTGGTGTCGATATCCATGCAATGCTAGTGGTGTTTGAGGTTACGTGACGTTACGAGTATATAATGCGCGCGGAAAACGATGGCATTCAAACGAGTCTGTTTTAATCGATAATAATTTATTTATTATTTTAAAATTTGATTCGAATACTTCTAACAGTAGTTATATATATTTTACTACGTTGAAACGAAGTGAATATTGGATTAAACGTATAAAAAATAACGTAAGCTGGCTGACTTGCAAGCCATTCCAGAAACATTCTGCTAAATTGAAGTAGGCATTTTAAGCTGAAAGAGGTAAAAATGATAAGCAAAGATTTTTTCAGTTCAAACATCTAGTTTATTAAAAATGACAGAATATTAATTTTTTAAAAGTTTTATATTTTGAAAACGATGATTGATTTTGATCTTTCGAATGGTATTTAACGCAACTTTTAAGATAGAAAATGTTGTGTTAGGTACATAATAATTTTTGTCATTTTATTAATCCCAAATAAATTTACCGACTTTGATTCATTTAATACGGTATTTGACGCAGTTTTTTAAGGTGAAAAGCTGATTAGGGTTTTAAATCAATCATTATATTGGCCTAAATGTTATTTTAAAAATATAAAGTAAGTTTGTTGCAAACAACATAATTTAATATTTGAAAAACTATAACTTTTAGAAACTTAATTCGATTTTGTTTTTTGAAACAGCATAAGACGCAGTTTTTGGAGTTCTAAAATATTTTAAATATTCAAAAACTGATTGGTGTTTGAATTTTGAAAAAATATTTCAAAGTTATTTAAGGAATACTTTAAAAAAAAATTCTTTAATGATAACTCCTGAACGGGTAACCTATTTTGAGGCAATTTGCGGCATTGAACGTAGTTTTTTAAGATTAAGAGTTGATTAGATTTTGTAATCAATCGGTACATTAATTTAGAAGTTATTACAAAAAAAACATTTTATTTCTGAAACAAAATTTTACAATTTCTAAAAATTTCGTGAGCCAAATCGGTTTAGATTTTAAGGAAGTCTAAGCTTGGCGGAACCAAATCGAATACCACTACGTTTCGATCGGTCAAGCTGTGCAAAAGTTAAGTAGTAGTTAGTAGTATAAAGCCGTGCAAATGAGATATTTACGCACGCACGCACGCACGCACGCACGCACACACAAACACACATACACACAAACACACATACACACACATAAACACACACATACACACACAGACACACACACACACACAATATATGTATATAATGACATCGGGGCTAATTCAGTAACTTTCTTATCTACATACGTGCGGGAAGGTAAAAATGGGTGTTTAGGGAATGTACACACACATGTATTGGTACACAAGCAGGGTAACTCATTACATGTTTGTGCGACTTTATGTATCAATAAAGTGTAATGCGCTGATGCCGCTTTGATCCGCCCTTAAACATTTTACACAAAGGTTTTATAAAGGCGATGCCGGAGGGCATCCTTTTATTGGCAATTTAGTAGAAATTGTAAAAACATTATGTTGTCGCCGCCAGATATTAACATTGTAACCCGTCTTGTCGCGGTCCCCGCAGTATTTATGACCATCTGTCCAAGTTGCAGGGTTATCACTCATACGAAATTTATTAGAAATTTATTAGAACAATTTTCAACTGACTGCAAAAAGGAAAATGTTCTCAATTCGTTGGAATCTTTGTTTTATATGTATATGTTTGTCAATTATACACATTAACACGCCAATACCGATTTCGAAAATATTTCTTTTTCGTTTTAAAAAGTAATATCTGGTTGACCGAGCTTTGCTCGGTTTTTCACATATTTTTGGAACCGATCTTTTCTTGGACCTTGAACCTTGATAAATCGATTCCTATAGAATATATATATTTTTTTCTGTACCTGGTTGACCGAGCTTTGCTCGGTTTTTCACATACCCATATCTTGGGAACCGTACTTTTCTTGGACCTGGAACCTTGATAAATCGATTCCTTGACCCGAAAAACCCCTAATTTGTGACTTTCATGAAAATCGTTGGAGCCGATTCCGTGATTCCAATTATATATATACAAGAATTGCTCGTTTAAAGGTATTAGATTCTTTCCAGGTGGTGCCATATTAATTTGGTACAGATCTAATGCTGGGTTCCGGAAATACAGGTAAGCCAGTTGTTCACCGTTTTACTGTGATAAAATTACATCGTCGCAAATTATTAAAAGCAACCTAATTGATAAAAGTCTAATGAACCAGAGATGGTAATTATGCATATCTACCCCTACAGTAGATTTGTAAGAACGGGTTGTATTACCGATAGAGGCCAGTATTAATACTGGCTGAACTAACACGATATTGCAGATGAAACAAACAAGGAGGTGGCAAGAAAAACTGTCAAATTCTACCTGCCACTTTCCAAGTGGCAGGATTCTGCCGGTTGCCACGGTAGTAACATTATTTGTTCTATGGTAGTAACAACACGTTTAGCCTTACCTGAGTCTTTACGAGGTGCTGAACAAGAAGGCAGTTGGCCTATGCTCCATTAAGGGCCTGGATCAACAAAGGATATAGTTGGCGAAATCAACACTGATTAGCTGAGTTTATTTAAATATCGTTTTTTTTGAGGAAAAGCTAAGTTTACAAGCAGAACATTTTTCTAAAGACTAATTCGTGGCAATGGTCATGTAGACCGCTTACCTACATCTTAGCTGGTAGTTGTAAAGCCACGAATACTAATTTAGCGGAAGTCCGCCGAAACACGACCATCGCAATAACAGATAGAAATGAGCTAAATTACCCATATTTATTGACAGCAATTGAATTGTGTGAAGACAGATTAATTATGCACGAAATATATGATTATAATTGGTCTCAATTTATGTTGTCTTGTGAGCTTCACATTACGCTCGAATCGTGCATCTGGCGTTTAATTAAAAATAATTGCCGCATATTAATTGTCCTTAGTTAAGCGCGTAGGCTCTTGTATGTCTACGCCTACGCGCGATGTCGTTCGTTTTTATACAAACTATTTAAGTACCTACGGGTTAGGAATCCCAAGCCTCTTGTGTTTCTTAGCAATAATGTAATAGTAGTTTTTAGAGAGTTGTAAGGTTCATCTTCTTTACCGTTCAAGTGGGTAGCCTGATTTTGTTCGTTCATGAGATCTCAAGATTGATCTTTATCACAAAGTTTCCCTATCAGTCATCAGGAGTCTAACTTTGGTATTTTAAATTCGCATGCCTCAAAAACAACGAAATAATCCAAGAATATCATTCGACAAACCAGTATATCGAGTGGATTTTTGTTCCACTTCACATACCCCGCAAGGGATAATGAGCAGCTAAGCATACTGTAACCTCTCTATTTTATATATCATAAGATAAAAATAAGCAGATGGCTCTCCTAATCGAAAGAGACAACCATCGCCTATAGACACCAAGGATGTTAATGATGCGTTGCTATCCGTTTAGCGAGGTCTTAATGCCACACATATAAATTTACCGGCTACTTAAACCTCAAAACTGAAACACGACGGTAACAAGCAGTGTTTTGGCAGAAAAAAGCAGAGTGTTACTAGACCCGGGTAAAACAATTCAATACTTTACCATCTAGTGGCCACGATGGTAGTGACTCGTATAGCCAACTGTTCGCCACTTACGTTCTCACAAAACGGCAGTTGGTATTTTCTTCAAAGGGGGCCCATGCTAATAAGGGGTGAAATCTCAGTTGAGAACTCTTTGTTTAGCATACCATAATGTAGTAGTCTTTTTTTATATCATAAGATAGCAAACAAGCAGATGGGTCTCCTGATGGAAAGAGTCAACCATCGCCTATAGACACCAAAGTTTACACCTTTTGCGGAACTATCTTGTGGCGAGGTCTAATGCCACATGCATAAGTTTACCTTACCCTCCAAACCGGAAAACGACAGTGACAAGCACTGACCCTATTGTGGCAGAAATAGGCAAGGTGGTACCAGACCCGGGCGAGACAATGCAGAACTCTACCACCTAGTAGCCACGATGGTAGTGACTCACATAGCCAATCGGTCGCCTTTTACGACCTGCCTGGCAGAACGGCAGTTGGTCTATTCTTCAAAGAAGCCCGGAACCAACACGGGGGACAACACAAATATACACAATAACTTGTAACACACATATTCTTGCAAATAAATATTCTTTTTTTCTTCCTTTGAGAACAGACTGGTGCCTTGTATTTTACCAAGATAACTCATTATAGGCCGTCAGTTTGTACACGTAAAACTTTAATGTATGTACTACTCTGCTGTCAGTAGATTTTAACAAACTTGTTAGAGTATAATATCATGACCAGAACAGACTTACTTAAAAATCAGACAACTTACAAATAAATGAGTTGTTTTATCTGGATCCTGGAGTGGAACTTATTAATTAATAGATTGAGTCCAAAAAAAGGCAAAAAGATTGATACTGAAAAATATTTTTCTGTAATACTGCAAAACTCTTGTAGATAGAGAAAAGAGTATTTCAAGTTGTCCGTAATAAAATCTTAATTATATAAAATTTTCGTGTCACAATGTTCGTTCCCGTACTTCTCCGAAACGGCTTGACCGATTCTCATGAAATTTTGTGTGCATATTGGGTAGGTCTGAGAATCGGCCAACATCTATTTTTCATACCCCTAAATGCTAAGGGTTAGTCGACCCTTAAATTTTTTATTTTATTTTTTAGATAAAATTTTTTGTTTTTATTTTTTTATGATACAGCATTAAAATATATATAACCCTTAATTTTCAACCCTCTACGATCAATCCCTATTTTTTAATTCAATAATTTATATGGCAAAACAACGTTTGCCGGGTCAGCTAGTGATATATAAAAACCGGTATTTCAATCCTCAAAGTTCTTACTATGTGGGAAAGTAGTTCATGCATATATGTATGTACCCGGTCCTAGCTGTATCGATCCCACCTGAACAGCATGGATTTATTAAAGGACGATTCACGCTTACCAATTTAGGAGTCTTTTTAGATCATGTTTCAAATAGTATGAATGGTGCGTCACAAGTTGACGTGATCTACACAGATTTCAAATAGGCGACACATACATATGTACATTGTACACTCAAATGCAAGTACACGCATATCTACATACACACACTCACACGCACATCAATACTACTTAGTCACGTACTTAAATACAACGTATATAATTAATATTAAAAAATATAAGTCCCTAATTGCTTTGTAGAATAATTCTAGGTATAATATAATTTAGTTTTAATTAATACAAGGCCAAAATAATGGTTTTCTTCTGTAAAAACATTGTTGTTTAGGTAGTGCTCACAAAGATAAATAGTCCCATTGTAATGGTGGCGCCCCGGGCCACTCGTAATACAACTAATCTTAAGGAGCTCACTCGGTTGTGAAGCATTAGTTTGCTTCTTTGTTCTAGAGAATAATTATCTGCCGTTGGTATTTTAGTAAAATTCCAAAGAAAAGGTACGATTCACATCGACCAGCTCACATCTACCTGCACTGGGACAGACATGTACGTATTCAGCGAAGCCATACGCATACGGCGAAATCCGTCCGCGTTGCTTTGACGAACGCGGACAACAAATAATATGTCAACAGTGCGCTAGGCGGAATGGCAATGCAACATTCTATCAGCTACCTTACCCTCCAAACCTGAACCGGACAACGACAAGCATTGCAGCAATGGTGACACTTATAACTAATCGTTCGCCTTTTACGAACTGCCTGGCAGAATGGCAGGTGGTTTATTTTTAAGGGGAAATTACATTTTCTAATACTGCCGTCTATTAACGGAATGACTGTACTTAATCAAAAGTCATATCTATACATATTATAATAAAATCGTAGGAAAGTCAATGTATGTCCGGGGTAAACTCAAAAAGTACTGCATGGATTTACTTCAAATTTTGCATGGATATTAACTAACAGGTCGGGTCAACATATAGGCTACATATTATCACGCTATCACCTACGGGGGAGGACCTGTGCGGAGTAAACGAAGTCCGCGCGAACGAAGTCGCGGGCAACAGCTAGTCACAAATATTTAGGGATATAAAATATTTTAAATTTACACGAGAACTTGGATGAAGTAGTGTTCGTTCTATAACTTTGATGATTTTGATGAGTTCGTTTTCACAATAGCGCAGCATTGCTGCAAACAAACCTTCAAATATATATTTGGTACACTACACCAGTTATCACCAAAGAACACGGGCCGTTTTAGTTTTGAACATCCCTTGTGTGTCTTTTGGAGTGGCAAATATTAAATTAAGTGGAATATATACGTTTTTTTAAATCAATAAAACAAAATATATACCTAGGAATAGTTATATAAAAAATATAAAGACTGATTGACTTCTGCTATCTCAAATGTTACCATTCTATAAATACAAAACATTTTATTTCATGTACTTTAAATGTAAATAAGTTAATATACATCATCTTTATTACATATAATAACGAAATTAAAATGCTCACTGTTTTATACAAAGTAATAGTTTAAAGCAAATAGCTTTCTTTATTATTTTACAGCAATTACTATCGACGTTCGTGTCTGAGAGTTCCTCTGAAAACAGTATGTGTAATCTATGGTAAATGGTTATTGGGTATGTCAAGTGTCTACACGTCTTGTCGTCACTCGTCGCTTACCTTCTTCTTCTTCTTCTTTCTTGGCTTAATTGCAACTTTCGCACAGCTTTAACAGCACGAGGGATGTTTTGGGGTAGATAATCATAAAGGGAAGGGTGTTTAGTAGAGTTAAAGAATATATGATCCACAGATCCTTCCTCCATGCCACATTCACAAATTGAAGAGTCTCTAATCTTAAGTTTATTTAGAAAGACAGGTGAACAGACATGACCGAATCTAAGCCTACATACAACAGATGTTGCATGTTTTGTAGCTATGCGATGCTTATAGAACAATGGTTTAGTTGGGATACAATCTTGGATGTCAGCAAAATATTTTCCTCTTTAGAATCTTGATTCTTGCCACATTTGATTCCATGAGGTGAGTAAATTCACTCGGGCCAGGGTACATAAGTCATGGTGGTAGCACTTATAGTGGGTTCTTATACCTGATGATATAGCCTCTTTTGCTAGTTGATCGGCAACTTCATTACCCTGTATACCACTATACCCAGGAATCCATACTAATCTTACATCAATGTTTTTCAGGAAACATTCATGTAGTATTTTTTTAATTTCCAGGATAATTGGGAAGTTTATTTTACATTTAAACATATTAGAAAGTAGAGCTTGTAAGCAACTTTTGGAATCACTACAAATTACGGATTTTGTCAGTTTGTGTGATTCTACACACTTAACAGCTTCTAAGAGTGCAACAGCTTCGGCTGTAAAAGTAGAGGTATTAGGAGGGGATTTAAAGCTTAAAATAACTTTAAACTTTGGTATCCACACCGCAGAGCCTGGTCCAGTTTCTGTTGAAGTTTTGGAGGCATCAGTAAATATTGAATTCTACTCTGGCCAATTTTCATTGATTAATTGATTAAATTTATCATTAGCACAGCTGTCTTCTTTTGCAATACCAAAGTTTAAAGCTACTTCAGGCCTGTACAATAAAGAATCAAAAGTGTTAAGGTATATTGGATTAATATCTGTTTTGAATATGCGGCAATTAGTAGCTTTGAGTTTTAAGTAGCTTTTTATAATACAGGGTAAATCTTTGTGGCGCCACTAATCAACAGATCTATCCACTAGTGACAAGGCTCTAAGACCTGGGAGTAAGGGGTGTTCAGATAGTCCTACCATTTTATATATAAATCTGTCAGCAAGATACTGTCTTCTTAAATTAAGTGGGGCCTCTCGACATTCTACTTGTAATGCATTGGTTGGTGAAGATTTCATTCCTCCAGAGATGATTCTTAGGCACTTGTATTGAATTTTGTCCCATGTCCCTAAAAGTTTCTTGTTGCAAGGTTCCAAGAGGAATGAGCCGTAATCTAAATGGCTTCTAATCAATGCATTGCATAATAATTTTTAAGTGTGGGGATGGGCTCCCCACCAAACCCCTGACAGTACCCGTAAAATATTTATATTTCTCTCACATTTTTGGCTAACATAGGAAAGGTGTGTAACACCAGTCATTTTGGAGTCAAGGAAAATCCCTAGAAATTTTACTTGATTTTTGGTAGGGATAGTCTCATTTGAAATACAAATATTAGTGCTGGGTATATTTTTTTGTGTGAGAAAACAACTAATTACTTTTACGGATTGATAATGATAAATTTTGTTCTGTGAGCCATATAGCAGAAGTTAGGCGGTTTGTGGCCTCAGTAATTAGTTTTGTGGGAACATACAATGCTAAATCATCGGCATATTGCAACACCTTACAAAATGAGTTAACCACTAGTTCCAGGTTTGTGTGTAGATGTTATACAGGATAGAACTTAGCACAGAGCTTTGTGGAAGACCTTTCCAGACACGTCTTGGTGGAAGCAGATCATCATGGGTTCTAACGACAATGGACCTATTTATTAAAATATTATTTATATAATGGACAATACTCCCAGGGATGCTCAGCTGTTGCATTTTCTGCCTGAGCAGTAGAAGATTGACATTATCGTAAGCAGCAGCTATGTCCAAGAAAACTCCTACCACCGATTCTTGTTTGGAATATGCTAATCTAACATCAGTTATAAATGTTGCAAGGCTGTCTGATGTACTAAACCCTTTTCTAAACCCAAACTCTGATTTTGCTAAGAGTTTCTGACTTTCCACCACCAATTCTATTAGATTCTTTATCAGGTGTTCTAGTATTTTAGATAGTGTTGATGAGAGGGCAATAGGTCTGTAGCTGTTTGGATCTGAGGTTTCGGGGGGGGGGGGGGGGGAAGCATGTGTGCGGGTAGATGACAACATATCGAATTGGTTTTATGTCAATGTTGGTATCAAGCAGGTTCTAGTATTTGAAAGGGAAGAAAACAGAACAGATGTAAGAGTAGTGATTGATGATGTATTGTTGGAACAAGTGGATGAGTTTGTATATCTTGGATGTGTTTTTAGCTGGGATGGAAGGTACACCCCTGATATAGAAAGAAAAGTGTGTACGGGGAACAGAGTGAACGGAGCGTTAGAGAAATTGCTCCAAAGCATTGTTCTTAGTTGAGGTGCCCGCATTGCCCTGCATAATTCTGTGCTTGCCCCAATGCTATTATATGGAAGTGAGAGCTGGGTATGTAAAAAAGAGCATGAAACTAGAATTAACGCGGTCGAAATTAGAGCGTTACGAAAAATCTGTGGTGATACACTCGCGGATCGCGTTCGTAATACCGAAGTGAGAGAGAAGTTGGGATTGAAAGAACGTATCGGTATAAAAATGTGAAAGGGCATGCTCCGTTGGTTCGGACATGTTGAAATAATGGCAGATGAACGGTTAACAAAACAGATACACAATGTGAATGTGGATGGATGTAGGTACCTTGGGAGACAAAGACTGATTTACTATGATCAAATTGGTCGGGTGCTGTCCAAAAGTGGTATCAAGAGTCTTCGAAACTGGCGTGTTTATATGAAGAGAGTTATGAATGTGCAGGAAGCAAGGCAAGTCTGTCTGGACTGTGACATATGCCACTCAATTCTCTCTATCTACCCCGTAAGGGATTTGGCGTGAAGATATTAAAAAACTATGTATGTAACGTAAAATGGTTACAAATAAATGCTTATAGATTCATTTATATATATATATATATATATATATATATATATATATATATATATATATATATATATATATATATATATATATATATATATATATATATATATGTATATATGTATATATGTATATATATATATATATATATATATATATATATATATATATATAAATGAATCTATAAGCATTTATTTGTATTTCATTTTTTTATAAATAATAATGCATTTATTGACATAATAGTGGGATGTCGGGCCATGCAATCCAGGCATTTACAACCTAGTGTTATGCTGACTCAAGGCAATGGTATTGTAAACGATAACAAATCATGTGTGACAACACCTGTTCGTAATGCTAGTAAACAAATATTTCAAAGGGATGTTTCAAATTTTGCATGATATAATAACGAATTATTTGTTTTGAAATTTGTTTTCTTTTTTTAAATTAAAGTAAAAACATTTATTTTACTATTATAAAGTATTTTTTTATTTATTTATTTTTTATTTTATGTCATAAGATAGCAAACAAGCAGATGGGTCTCCTGATGGAAAGAGTAACCATCGCCTATAGACACCAAAGATGTTAATTGTGCGTTGCTATCTTGTGGCGAGGTATAATGCCACATGCATAAGTTTACCGGCTACCTTACCCTCCAAACCGGAACACGACAGCGACAAGCACTGACGCTATTGCGGCAGGAATAGGTAAGGCGGTGGTACCAGACCCGGGCGAGACAATTCAGAACTCTACCACCTAGTAGCCACGATGGTAGTGACTCGATAGCCAATCGGTCGCCTTTTACGACCTGCCTGGCAGAACGGCAGTTGGCCTATTCTACAAAGGAGGCCGGGACCAACACGGCGAAAAAAAAAAAAGTATTCACATGAAAGCCGTGTGCAAATTAAATTGATAGTATCAGCGGCACTTTACACACTATGCACTTTAACTTTTTAAAGGCATTATTTAGAACCTTAACAAAATCATATATGTGCAATTATATTATGGATATTGATTGATAAATTTTCAAGTTCCTCAAGATTAGTACTAAAAATACTTTAAAGTACGTCATTTTTGTTATTGTAATAAAAATAATTATTTTATATATTTTTTATAATGTCATTGACCTACCTCTTTCGGATCGGACAACATCCAAACAACGAATTGTTACACTTTGTATATTTTCGACAATGATTTTCACTCTACGAGCAAAGTGCTCGTAGTTTTTACTATAGAATGGTACATAGTCGTTCATACAAAAATAAATAACAAGGAGAATAGTTTCAACTTCTCACTTCTTGGGACTCGTTTATAACAACATAATATAACAAAAGGCAGTCGTCGAAAAACAATCGGTAGCGGATGCTGTTAGTGTAAGTGCGGACTGTTCGCCACATAGCCGGAGGCTTCACGGTGCCCCAGTACGATCGTAACATGACTGTTACGGCGTGACTAAAACCTCCATCACCTCAAAAAGTGTCTCATAAATATCGCCGCAAAGCTTTAAATAAATTTAATTTATTTTGAGCAATTTTAGGATACACTTGAGTAACTTTTATCTGTTACGGTATGACCGAGAAACAATATACAAACGTCCTCTACTCTCCAATAAAAGAAACACATTCAAACATTTTTAAGGGGAGGTGGTTCAGGTATTCCTGAAAAATACGTTTTTTCTTATGCATTTTTGAAATAGCAAACATTAAAATTGTAATCTAATAAATTTTACTGATATTGTTGAGGCTATATTGTAGGGAATATGACCGATGGAAACATGATTTGATAAAGTAGGCTCGATAGAATAAATTCACGAAGTTACCTCTTTTCGGGTCATTTTATCTACTATTTTCGGTTTTATTTTTAAAACAACTGATTTAATATTAATAATAATAATAATAATAATAATAACTTTTATTGTCAGAAGAATACAGTAGACATGGTACACAATTTAGATCTTATTTAATACTAACTGAAGATATATTAATATATAAATAGATATGTTACTACCTAAATATTTCTTTTAGACTTCGAAAATTTAATTTATTTTAGCATAATTGTGTAAAACGGCCGTTCTTAGGGCTAATAATTAATAAAAGCGAGGTGGTACACCACTGTCGACATATATTTAAATCTTTTAGTACTTTAATACTATAATAATTAATATGTAATACTATAGCTACCTAATTGGCTAGAAGTTACTTATGTTTAACAATTTTCTAAACAGCGCTTGTGTTTTTATCAAGGCGAGCGAAGCGAGCCCTACACTAAGCGACTTTCTGTGCACTTTTGTGGTACATTTTACTGAAAAAGTATCGCACATTTAAGTTTGAGCTTTGACGTGGTAGTTTAAATTCATGTCGAGATATGTTCTACCATTAAAATACAATTTTATAAACATTAAAAAATAGAAGATACATGTTGTATTAGAAATTATTACTACTAACGCCATCTTTTATAAAACTAACGAATTAAAATGCTACAAAGCTACACTAGGCGACGATCTATGCCCTTTTGTGGTACATTTTACTGAAAAAATATCGCACTTTTAAGTTTGAGCTTTGGACTCCATTTTAATATTAATCTATTAACACACTTGTACTTTTTAACTTTCCGCTACGTATGTAGATAAGGAAGTTACTGATTTATTAAGTAAGTAAAGTAAGTAAGTGTTTTCTTGCTGTTTTTTGTGATTTAGCAATTGATACATTTCAATATTTCTTAAAACTGAAAAAATTATGCTTATAGTTTTTACTCTTTTGAGCTTAAAATACTTTAATTTAGCGGGAAGTTGCAGGAATGGCCTGTAAGGTCAACCGTTTACAGATTTTTCACAATATGATTATTGTGAAACAATACAAGTGTATTAATTGATTAATATTGTATTGAGATCAATTTCCAATCTTAGCCCGAGGGTAAAAAGCTAAAAAAATGTGTTTTTCTTTATAAGATCAACTTTAATTTTTAATACTCATTTTTCCTTGAAAACTTTTTTACAATAAAATTACCATAAATAATAATTAATTTCTATCAATATTAGACTTTAAGGGCGGAGTGGTGGCGCGAGATGGATCTTGAGTTGCTACATATTATAGGTAGACCAGAAAATATGGTGTAAAATATGTAGGTAACCTTTATATTTGTTCTGTGTAGATAACATTGATAATTATAGAAATCGTATTTTTAATAAATTAAGAAAATTTTAAAGAATTTTCTTGTAAAGTACTAAAAAAATTTAGTCTTTGAAACATGTTTTTCTTTATTTTGGTTTTATTTTGCTGCGCCTCCCTAGACCAAAGCCTGACGACGCTTTTGATGCGAATATAATGATTTGGTGAAAATACGCTGGATTTTTTTAGGTTAGATAATTATAAATAAAGTCCATACATTAAAAGACGTAATTCTCATAAAATACTTTCCTAACAATATTACTAGGTAGTGGACGCGTTTCCGTAGTAGTTTTTTATAAAAATATGTTGACGTGATTTCTGATTATAATTCTGATTTATGATTATAACTTTGCGAGCCCTTAAGAAGCTCTGCTTTTTGCTAGTAATTAAAAATAAATCTTAAGTAACAAATAAACAATATTATTAAAAATAAGACGGTGTCGTGTAAAAACTTTACCTCCCGTGCTAGTTTATAACTGAGTTACGGCGAGGTAAGATTCTCACTTCAAACGAAAAAGAATGTTTCTCTTATGAGTATAAGCGCTATGATTCTTTGCATTGCTATGATTCATGCAGTTACAATAGCAAATGGCATTTGAACAATTGAACAAAAAATAACAGTATATGAAGAAAAAACAGAATTTCTAGGTATATTTCTTAGTTATTAATTCACAATATATTATCAATTTTATATGAATACGTAATATACTACACATGTACAATATACCTAATATACACATAGTATACATACATAAGTGTATATATATATATATATATATATATATATATATATATATATATACACATACATACATACACACACATTGTATGAGTATGTACTCATATACAATTTATCTAAGAATTTTCATCAACTTCTCTGTTTCATCATAGTCTAGGTTTCTTAGTAACTCTTTTAACGCCCTTCCGCATAGAAACCTGCTCATGTCTTTTATAGGTTTAATTTTACTAATGCGATTGTATAAAAATGGACTTAGAAAAAACGGAAAACTTTTTGCAAAAACGGTTTTACATGTTGGAATTTCATATACCTCGTGTCTTCTTCTAGTTGATACATTATCAGTTTTACGATGAGTGTGCTGCTCAAGTACAATTGTTTTATAAAATAGTTGTCTAATTTTTAATACATCGAATTCTTTACATAATTTACTTGTTGGATACCTATAATGCTTAAAATTTATTACTTTTAAGATACATCTCTGAGCTCTTTCAATATTGATAAGAATGCTTTGCTTTGCACAACCCCAAGCAGTAATGCCATACGTTACTATCGATTGACATAGAGAAAAATATTCTGTTTTGTTAGTTTTATCATCTTTTAGGTTTCTCAGTCTTTTGAAGATTGGTATAAGTTTCCGTATACGAGACCTTAAATTACATATGTGTTTCTTCCAATTTAGGTTTTTATCTATTTCAACACCGAGATATTTAAGGCTATCAGTTGAAGAGAGAATATAGCAATTACATTTTGCTCCATCAGAACAGTGACTGTCATGTGCTTTCGAGACAAAATCAAAATTTGGTTGTAAGTTATCTCTAATGCTAAATGTTATGTATTTTGTTTTTGCTAGATTAAGTGTTAATAAATTAGAGTCGAGCCACTTTATTATAGTTTTCAACCCCTCCTCAGCAGTTGACTTAACCTTTTCCCACGTATCATCTTGAAACAAAATTACTGTGTCGTCTGCAAACGTAATAATTTTTGATTTCAAAAGTTGAGTATTACATAAACTATTAATATAAATTGAAAACAGGGTAGGACCTAGCACAGATCCTTGAGGAACTCCATATTTAACTGTTTGTTTGGTACTAATATAATTTCCGAGTTTCACAGTTTGCGATCGGTCACTGAGATAGTCTTTAAAAAGGTTCAATGGACAGCCACGTATGCCAATAGATTCTAATTTACGAATAAGTAGGGGAACAGAAACAGTATCAAATGCCTTAGCCAAGTCCAAGAAAACACCTACATACTTTTTTTGTATCTAGATATTGAGCTACATTATTAACAAGTTCTTCAATTGCATCTATTGTTGATTTTTTTTTTAAACCATACTGATTTTTTGAAATTATATTATATTTATCCAAATAGTTTATTAGTCGTACATTTATTAATTTTTCGATAGTTTTAGCTATGGTGGGTAATAGAGATATTGGACGGTAATTAGTTATACTGTCCCTGTCCCCTGACTTAAACACCGGTATAATTACAGAATCTTTTAGTATTTTGGGAAATTTACCTAGAGAGAAACATAAATTAATTATATAAGTGAGAGGCTTAACTAATAAATAAATATATTTTTTTAATAAATATTGATGATATACCATCCCATCCAGTTGAATTGGTATTTTTTAAAGTTGTAGCTATTTTAAGTACTTCTTCCTCGTCTGATTCTAGTAATACAAAAGAATTTAAGGCACTATTTTCAATTTTATAGTTTTGAGCAAGATCATTTTCTGAAATCTGAAGTTTTTGTAATATATTGTTTGATAATTTCATACCTGTGTTTATAAAATGATCATTTATGTAATCTACAGAAGATTGCGGACTATGTCTTAAGTTTAATAATGCAGATGGGTGATGAGCTTTTATTGCAGTATTTAAATTACATACCCGTTTTATTAATTTCCATGTCTTTTTAATGTCTTTGTTACTATTTTGCAATTCTATTTTATCATGTTCATTTTTAAGATTTCTTAGAATACTATTACAGTGATTTCTATATCTTTTATACGTAATTTCAAGATTCGGATCATTTGGACATTTCTTATATTTCCTATGTAATTTATCTCTGAATCTTATACACCTAAGTAAACCAGGTGTTACCCATGGCTGCAGAGTTTGTTTTCTGTTAGATATCTGTATTATAGTAGTACTTTTACGAATAATATCAGACAATATATCAATAAGATATTTAGTTGCGATATTAGGATCATTTATAGTATAAATACTACTCCAATCTACTTCTTTCAGTAGTTCATTAACTCTGTCATTGTTCATTTTGTAGTTTTACTTTTTTCAACATTAAGATATTGTCTTGTAGTAGGTATGCATAAATACAAAGTGCTATGATCAGTAATTGCTGATTCACAAACTACAGCCATTGCTTTGTTATTTGATTTGACATTGCAATGGTCGAGGCATTTATTAAGACGAGTGGGCAAAACATGGCTTGGCAAGAGACAATGAGTTGCAAGTAGGTCTAAATAGTCATCGGATCTAGAGTCGTTGCTACCGGGACCGATATCAATGTTGATATCACCGCATATAATAATATTAGGTATGTATTTAAGATCAATAAGCAATTCATCTAACGTTTTTAGAAAGTTATGTATCGAAGTAAATGAAGGCGATCTATATAAGCTTACGAAAACATGACTGATGCCAATTTTTATAACTAGACAATCAGCATCAAAAATTTTTGGTTCATATACCAGGACATCATTTAAATTTTCCCGGACATATACAACTACCCCACTATTTTGGTTTATATGTTTAATACTATTATAACTAATATAATTTTCCATGTTTGGCAGTTGGTCAGTTCCTTGTAGCCAACATTCTTTTAAAATAATTAGATCATAATTTATACACGTTCTTCCAAGTAATACTCTAAATTCTTCAAAATTTCTATGGATACTCCGTATATTCTGTAAAATGACATTAAGTGAGCTGCAACCATTTAGTTTATATTGCGGAAGTACTTCCGGATCATCTACTAAAACTGAATCACCAATGGTAACATTACTGTCAACCTCGGTGACTATCTTTTCTAAACCATTATCCATTACAATAAATATAACAAACATAAGATGATTTTATTATATTAGATTTAGTAGGTGTCCGGCGTTTAAATGTAATATTAACTTTCGAATCTTTAGTTCTTTTTAGATTTAGATCGTACTTGAGAAGTTGATAATAATAAATTGATAATATAATACAAGCAATACCCTCTGTAATAAAACCAAAACATATATTAAAATAAAATATTAAAAGACAATATGTTATAGATGTGTAAGATACATACAATAATGCATATATAACAATGTATGACTCATATGAAAAATATATCTTGCTGATATTTTTAAGGACAAGTAAAAATATAAATATACGAACAATGAACTTACTTAAGTTGAATAAAAAGTAACTATTACTTATAAGTATAAAAAACATCAAAAAATACCACTGATGTGAACTGTTTCCAAAATAAGTTAGTCATATTGAACTTAAATCTGAGATTTGGTCAAGTGAGTTAATAACTAGAGCTGGTTGACCCTCTTCTTTTCGTACCAAAACGTTTCCTCGCGATGCCCAACAATACTTAAACGTACCTTTTAACTTTTTAACTAATTCTCGACCTGCTGTTAACATTTTTTTTGCCATAGGAGTCAAACATTCTGATATGTACACCTTAGACTTGACTCCTCCAAAACCCAGAACTTCAGTATTTAAATATTCACCTTTGTTTTCTTTGTTATATTTCTTGAAAGCTTTTAAAAATATATCTCTGTCCTTTGATTCTTTAACCTCTATAGTTATGGCCGAATTATATTTACCTTTTCTATATATATTTGTATCTTTTATTTCTGGAGTTTGCAGGGTATTACAAATGGTTTTTACTATTTCCTTTAAATTTTCACTGTCATTTCTTGGAATATTTCTTATTTCTATCATATTCTTTGTTAATTTCTTCTGAATTGTATTTAATTGCAATTCTAGATCACTTATGCGTAACAGAGATGCTTTATTTTGCGCTTCAAGTGTTCCCAACCTGTCACTCATTTCTTTATAACTAGCAGCATTTATTTGCAATTGTCGTAATATTTCATTGTTGGATTCAATAATCTTAATATTTTGATTTTTTAGCTCACCTATCTCACAAATTATCATTTCTTTGAAGGATTGCATTAGAGAGTCTTTAATTTCCAAGAATTGGGTTTGTTCAGAGTTTTTCCTTTTTCTTATATTAATGTTTCTAATCAAGTTTTCATCTTCTTGCTCCACGTACAGATCCGGGTTAGATGAGTACTTAGCTTGTACCGATTTTGGAGTACACGACATTTTGTCTATATATTTTGCATATACTATGCACAACTTCAATAATACAACTTCCAAGTTATTAGGTGTGTTAAATTCTGTGACAGCCGTAACTGCACCTTAACGCTTTGAGTTAGGAACGAAAGTTAATCTATTACTTTTATGACACTTATAAACACGTCTTACTTTATAAGCACATTGAGCGAGAATGGGACTTGGGACTCGTTTATAACAACATAATATAACAAAAGGCAGTCGTCGAAAAACAATCGGTAGCGGATGCTGTTAGTGTAGGTGCGGACTGTTCGCCACATAGCCGGAGGCTTCACGGTGCCCCAGTACGATCGTAACATGACTGTTACGGCGTGACTAAAACCTCCATCACCTCAAAAAGTGTCTCATAAATATCGCCGCAAAGCTTTAAATAAATTTAATTGATTTTGAGCAATTTTAGGATACACTTGAGTAACTTTTATCTGTTACGGTATGACCGAGAAACAATATACAAACGTCCTCTACTTTCCAATAAAAGAAACACATTCAAACATTGTTAAGGGGAGGTGGTTCAGGTATTCCTGCAAAATACGTTTTTTCTTATGCATTTTTAAAATAGCAAACATTAAAATTGTAATCTAATAGGTTTTACTGATATTGTTGAGGCTATATTGTAGGGAATATAACCGATGGAAACATGATTTGATAAAGTTGGCTCGATAGAATAAATTCACGAAGTTACCTCTTTTCGGGTCATTTTATCTACTATTTTCGGTTTTATTTTTAAAACAACTGATTTAATATTATGATTTATTTACCAAAATAAAGTTCACATGTAACTGGAGGTCTTTCATCTGATCGTTTTTTTTAGTAAATCTATTAATTTTTTAATCGATTATTTAAGTGATTTTTGATCCGCGGGGCGCCCGCATTCTCCCGCGGGACGTTACTGAGGTAGGACCTGTGCCAATTTTTTGGGCGCGCGTCAATTTATTTGGGCAAAAAGATATTTTGACACCTCCTACGTACAGTATCGTAAGTGCATTTTTGCTACTTTACAGGAGAGCAGTTTAAAGATTCACTCATTGTTTTTTGATAATTATTGATTATTCAGTCAAACAAACACCAATAATTACAAAAAATTGCAATCAGGCATGTAAAGAGATGAGAAGTAATTCTATGTGGTAGTTTACATCTATTTTTTTTTCGTATTTACAAGAAAAGTCACTTACGATATTTTACGTCGAATGTCAAAAGTAGTATATTGTCGTATTTTATACTTTGCGTTACGTTGGATTTTATTGAAAACATTTTGATGTAAGTTACAGATACAACTTTTTACTTTGTTAAAAATAAGTAAAAATATTGATTTTTCTGCAGTATTACCGTAAATGTTTATGAAAAATTGACAAAAACGCAAAATTATATGTTTTTATTATAGAATAAAACCTAGTAATATTTGAGGTACAAATGTTTTATAACATTTAAATTTATAATACTAAATAATGTAATTATTATCATATTTTCACAACTATTTAAAATAAATTAACTCAATTTTTGAGAAACATAAATTATAAAATTCTTCTGGTAAATGAGTAACTTCTAGTAATAAGTGGTAATAGGTAAACGAATATAAATTAATCAGTCATATAAGTCAATCACAGCACTGCTTTGGAGTATTTTTTTTTTAAATTATTTATTTAAATTATTTATTAAACTTCTACCGTTTAATACTAAGATTTTACTTTGTCACTTAAAATCAGAATCACTCGACGACAGGAATCATTAATGACCAGATAATATGAACTAAAATATTTTTTCTTTTAGTATTATAAAAAAATGAAAAGCCATATAATATTTTAAACTTAATTGAATTGAGATGAGATTCCGAGTCGGGGTTATCCGTGCTATATCCGTGCACGTATAAAGATGATTTGATAGTTTTTTTAGCTTTAGGAATTGGGATATTATTTAAATATAGTGGTTCAATAGTACCTGATGTAAAAATGTCTGATACAGATTATTTTCTTGTATTTTTTTACCATTAACTTGTTACAGTTTTCAACAGCCATACCATATTTAAAGTATAATTTATTAGGATCAGATTTCACACGCACTTCTCTAATTTTGTACCACTGAACCTTATCTCCATTATTACTTATAACTCAGTTTCCTTGTAAGAACGACTTATAATTTTAAAAATATGTAATAAATAGAAACCTTTTTTTTATTATCGATAGGTAAGCGCTTGACCTCGATCTCGCCTGATGGTAAGCTAAGATGAGGCCTAAGATGGAACGCGCTTCCCTAGAAGGTCTACTCTTGAAGATCTCCAGATTGTACTCGTCCGGGAACACAGACTCAGGAAGCATGTTCCAGTCCTTTGCGGTTCGAATGAAGAATGTTGAGTCGAACCGCTTTGTCCGGGTACGTGGAACGTCCACCATATAACGATGCCTAGATTCTGTGCACCTCGACAATCGATAGAAAAACGGAGATGGCGGAATTAAGTCGTGCAATTCCGCAGCGCACTCTTCAAAGTGTATTCGATAAAAAACCGATAAACTAGCCACTCTGCGGCGATGAGTGAGGCTCTGGAGTTTTTTGCCTACCAGATCATCGTCGTTTATGAGCCTCTTGGCACGCCTCTCGATGGCCTCAAGTGTCTCCAGCTGGTATTTAGCGGATCCATCTCAGAGGTGAGAGCAGTATTCCATGCACGAACGGACTTGTGCTTTATAAAGGTTGAGCAACTGTCCCGGACTGAAATACTGTCTCACCTTCGCCAGAATACCAAGCTTTTTTGAGGCAACTTGGGCTTTAGATTCGATGTACGAACCAAAGTTGAGAGTAGGCGTTAACGTGATACCAAGGATCTCGAGGTGGTCATTTATCGGCACGGCCACACCCTGGAAAGACGGAGATAGATGGAGCGGACTCCGTTTAGCGGAGAATAGACACGCCTGGGTCTTAGTTGCGTTAAACCTGACCAGATTAGCATCGCTCCAATCGGAGACTGCCTGTAAGGACATGTTCATACGATCGACCATTGTCTCTCTGAGAGACCGGATCTGTGTCGTACTGGCCCGCGCATTGGATACGTAACTCTCCACAACAGTGCTATCATCTACGTACCCATAGATACCGGGCTTCAGCAGATTGTTAATGTGTAGCAGGAAAAAAATTTGCGGAGAGAACTGATCCCTGAGGGACTCCGGCATTTATAGCCATTTGGTCGGATGAGCAGCCGTTGACGACTACTCTGATCGACCGGCCACTCAGAAAATCTGAGATCCAGGCGCAGAGACAAGTAGGCAGACCATACGATGGAAGCTTACCAATAAGACTATCATGCCAGACCCTGTCAAAGGCCTTCGAGATATCAAGGGAGACAACTAGTGCCTCACCATGCTTCTCGATGGCCGAGCTCAAAATGTAAGTGGCATACGCTAGAAGATCCCCAGTAGACCGATTTCGGCGAAACCCGTATTGGCAGTCACTCAGTAGTTCGTTCGCTTTTAGGTGCGCCATAAGCCTGCTGTTCAGTACACGCTCCATAGTCTTGCAGAGTATGGATGTGACTGAAATTGGCCTATAGTTGGAGGGGTCGGCACGACTGCCTTTTTTGGGCACAGGCTGCACGTTGGCAAACTTCCATGATTTAGGCACTTTTGCAGTAGCCATCGAAAGGCGAAAGAGGCGTGTCAAAACAGGAGCGAGTTCAGGCGCACAGGTTTTGAGTATTAGGGCTGGAATCCCGTCAGGGCCACTGGCTTTGTTCACGTCCAGATTCCGCAGCGTTTTAAGAACCTCAGTCTGACGGATGCGAATTTCCGGCATGTTCACCTCGCATCCAGGTAAACTGGGTGGTTTCGCGTTGGCGGGATCCAGACGTGAGTTTTCCGCGAATAGAGTAGCGAACAGGTTCGCTTTCTCTACGGTGGTGTGAGCCAGCGTCCCATCCGGTTTCAACAGTGGAGGGAGTGAGGGGCGGCAGAAATTCGATTCTACCAACTTTGCCAGGGACCAAAAGGCTTTACCTGAGGGGTATGAAGCCAGTTTGTTCCCAATACGGCTGACGTGGTCAAATCGAGCTTTCAGTAGAGCCTTTTTGCAGGACTTGGCGGCCCGGTTAAAGGCTTTCTTCTTCTCCGACACGTCCTTGGCCTTGCGGTGTCGAGTATCTACCCAAGCCAGATATGCCTCTTGCTTTAGCGCCTCAGCGCGTCTACTACTAATTGGCTCTGAACCAGGGATGAGCTTTACTGGACATGGCTACGTCGGAGAAAGGAATAAAATACTCCATTCCTTGCCGCAGGACATCTGTCACAGCATCCGCGCAGGCCGAGGAGTCTTCAGAAGAAAAGCAGACAGGCCACCAGGGATAAGACGCAAAGAAGGAACGCATCTCGTCCCAGTCTGCTGACTGTATCGCCACACGCGCCGAGAGCCCCTGGGATTGGGATCGGGCGGCGAGTAGACGGATACAGATTTCACCAGACAGTGATCGGAGCTGCCAAAGGGCGAGGAAATCGCCACCGAGTAACGGTTTGGATCCGTAGTCAGCAGAAGATCCAAGCAATTGGCTGTATGGCTCTCAACGTCAGGAACCCGCGTCGCTCCTTGAACCAGCTGGGTGAGATTTAATGCTACAGCGAGTTTACGCATCTCTCTTCCAGCGAGGTCAGTGCACTGGTATGGGTATAGCCACTCCTGATGGTGGGCATTGAAATCCTCCAGAAGCATTAGCTGAGCGGAAGGGTATTTGTGTTGAGCAGCATCCGCCGCCTCACTTAGGTACTCTGTAAGACCTATCGTCTCCTGGTTTCCGCTGTGCGCTCGGTAGACACAGGCATAGACAAGCTTCTCTAGGCCTGTGTCCACCAGTGTCCATAGTACGGAGTAGCGGGGGTCTTCTAGATACCGGAGACGCCGAAAGCAGATGTCGTCACGGACGTACGCGCACACACCCGACCGAGCTTTAAAATTATGCTCCAGGGTGTAGCCGGGATAGGTTAAGTACGCCAAATCAGACGGGCACCTTATCTGAGTCTCCGTGAGGAACAAGATACATGGTTTATAAGTCTCCAGGTGGAAATGGACTGCAGCGAGATTAGAATGTAAACCTCTGATGTTTGTGAGGTCTACTTTCATCGAGAGGGAGTGCTGCCGCTGTACAACGTTATTCCTGTACCTTGTCCTTTTCATTTAATAGAGTGAGTGAAGTAGGTGTGAAGACGGCAGTGAATCGAGGCGCTATACTGCCGGACCTGAGACACACACCTCAAAGTTACACTATTGGGGACTAGTCTGGAGACTGCGGGGACGCCCGAGCCCCCCCCAAGAATGTCCATAGGGTCCTCTCATGCGGTCGCCAACCGGCACTATGGCGCATTTTGGGATTTTTCGCTAGTTGGCGGGGCAGCCTTTCACATGTGGTTAGCACGTTACTTGGACCCCCTACTGACTAGCGGTCGGCCAGCGGTGCACCGTGCCTCGGATCCCGCTACCCTCCATGACTAGTCTCCAGATGCATCAACGTCAGTGTGTATCAGATCGTCTAGATTGTATAGGCGCAACTGATTCGACCCGTCTTCACTAAAGCTACATCAGCGTTAACGTGACGGAAAACGGACGCTTGGCGCCACGACTTCAGCTGATGGGTGGTCCTTATAGCCGCGACATATGTCTCCCACCATATCACCTGTTTAGCACCACCCAGGGGCCACGTGTAGGGATACAGAATTCCGGGTGTTCTCCCACGGACGAAGGTACCTAACCTGGTAGGTAGAACCAATCATATAAGTAGGTAGGTAGGTAGGGTAGGTAACCTGATAAATAGCAGTAGCAAACCTGAACGTTGCATAAACAAGACGATTCCGATTTAGACTGACACAATTGGTGGACCAATTATTTATGTATTTGATATGAATTTAAATAAGTAACTGGAAACCTCATTGGCCCCTCGTTTTTCTTGTGCCTCATGCCACATAAAACTCTCGACTTTTTCCAAAGTAGTATAGACAAATTGGTCGCTAATTGAGAATGTATTTCAGAACATCTTTTTTTTTATATCATAAGATAGCAAACAGGCAGATGGGTCTCCTGATGGAAAGAGTCAATCATCGCCTATAGACACCAAAGGTGTTAATGGTACGTTGCTATCTTGTGGCGAGGTCTAATGCCACATACATAAGTTTACCGGCATTTACATCTTCTTACAAACGATTATAAATTCATCTGCATCCGCTGTATTCACCTCAAGTCGATAAAAAAAGTAAAATTACGCCTTCAAACCATACCACTGAAAATTCTGTCTATTTTTTTGAAGAACCAGAGAAGCCACAAATATCCACTGTTTCTCTCGGTCATCAAAATTCTAAAACTTTTGGAAAATGGAAAGATCATTACTAATTTTAGCTGAACAACTGTTCTATCAACAGTTTTAAGGACATGCGGTTTCCATTGATTTACTAAGCCTTATAGTGCCATCACGACTTTTATATTCTTTGCCTAAGTTTCTCAATATTGTCATCTTATTGTCGATCCAATCTGCAACATGTCGATGTCTAATATTATCTTTGTCCTTACTTAATGTATTTTTTCATTCTTTAGGATAACTTAACTTTGATTCTTATTCCCCACGTATTCGATTGTTAGTGATAAATACGAAGCGTGTGTGCAGTATGAGCGCTCTCCTCCCCCACGTATTGTGTCTTTAGTACTCAGTACGGTAATTTACATCGGGGGATAATGAACATACGACATTTTACAGTCTAAAATTAAGGCTTTTTGGTCGATGTACTGAAATTTTATTGATCACAAACAACAATATACATAAAATAAGGCATGAAAATAGAAAAAATTAAAAATCGGCAATTTCATACTTACGATATTCTTCGTAGGAGGTGTCGATTTGCATATAATAATAATTTTCATTAATAGAACCAATAATATAAGTAGGTTAAGCTAACCATTATTTTTATTAATTAGTAGTTACCATTATTAAAGTATTTTTGTGTAAATATTCAATATAAAATATGATAAGTTTTATTTCATTCGTATTTTCGAAATTAGGGTGTATGAAATTTATATAAAAAGCTATATCGACAACATGTTAATCTACTCGCGGGCGAAGCTGCGCGGGTCAGCTAGTTAAGATACATATTTTTTTATATCAAGGTAGCAAACAAGCAAATGGGTCTCTCGATAGAAAGAGACAACCATCGCCTATAAACACCAAAGATGTTAATGATGCGTTGCTATCTTGTGGCGAGGTCTAACGCCACATGCATAAGTTTACCGGCTACCTTACCCTCCAAACCGGAACACGACGGCGACAAGCACTGACGCTATTGCGGCAGGAATAGGTAAGGCGGTGGTACCTGACCCAGGTGAGACAATGCAGAACTCTACCACCTAGTAACCACGATGGTAGTGACTCGCATAGCCAATCGGTCGCCTTTTACGACCTGCCTGGCAGAACGGCAGTTGGTCTATTCTTAATGGAGCCCGGAACCAACATGGGGAAATATTTTCTGCATAATTTTTTGTGTGACCGCACACGCAGGTATAATATATATGATGTCACCAAAATATGTCGAGATTGAGTTGTATTATGAGAAGAGACAACCATCGCCAAATATTAACAGCTAATGTAAAACAACCATTAACTCAAGTCTAGATAATATAAGCTAATAAAAATGTCCACTTTTAAAAAATAAAATGAACTAAGTAGTAAACGAGTTATTTCTTCAAGTTATGATAAATTATTGCTTAGTAAACAATCACTGTGTATACAATCACATTAATTAAAGAATTCAGTACTCAACAACCTTCTCAAATTGTTAGATTTGGTTTCAAACAAATCGAATCCATGCTTAAAAATTAATTTATTAAAATTGTCACAAGATCTCCAAAGATAGGAGTTTTGGTTATACACTGATCCAGTCAGTTCCAAATTGAAAGTTTTGGTGTAGCGTTTTGACTTAGATGGAATATAAAAGCCTACTGAGTAAGTATGACGAATTAACTTGACTAGCGGCTAATATTGTTATATATATCTCGGTATATTAATATATATTATAGCTACGTCTGTTGCGGACTTTATAATCAGTTTCTACTACCTAGTCACAGTACATTTGTAGACCAGTATGGAAACTATGAACAAACTCTCGAAACGGTACACTCATACAAAAATTCTATGCAAGAGGTATGTATGCCCATTAGAGACATATAAATTCAAAAAGAAAATGAATAACACCCCAGGTCCCCATAATTCTAACTCTGATAACTCTGATGATTCAATGCCGACACAAAGCACACGCCATTTAGATGAGTTTTTAAAAAAAATTGAAACTAGTTAAAACTAATCAGCGCTACATGATAAACGTTACACTCGTATTCAGCTCAAAATGAATAATTTCAATTATTTTTTGTGTTTTAAATAAATCAACATCATCATCAGCCTTAATTCGCCTATTGCTGAACATAGGCATCCTTCATTGAACGCCGAGACGACCGATCTCTTGCCACCGCATCTAACACGAACCGGCCATCACAACGAGATCGTCTTCCCGCCTGGTTAATGACCGACTAAGTTGATATACCTAAACGCGTCATACACTCAGAAGAACGGATGGCCGATGGACCAATAAGGTTCAGTACTTTTACAAAAATACAAAATTCAAAAGTAAATTTGTATGCCTGACTGTCTGTAGCATTTTTATGCTTAAGCCGATGAAGTAATGTAAAAATTCATCAACTTCATAATTTAATTCCAGGTTACTTTATTAAGATAATACACAATAATATTTTAAATTTAATATGTAATTTGTTTTGATACCCTTTATTCTATTTATCCTAAATAGTCTTTAAAATAAATAACCCTGAAATCAAAGGATTACTTTGCTCACTTACTTCATTTATTTACAAAACTTTAAAAAAAATATAATAAATGCATTCCTATTTATTTCTTTTTTAAAGCTGCCTCTTAACATTGGGCTATGATAGCCCAATAAAGGCAAACATGGTAGTGTAGAGGGCATAAATGTCTGTGTTGGGCCATCATTGCGTATGATCGAGCGCAATCGCCGTGGTGTCGGTACATCAAAGGAATGTTGGCTCATGATTGCGTGCGCTACCACACAATCGCCCATTAATCAGTACGTCGTTGTGTCTAGTACAGTGTAGACATATCTCTATCGATTTAAAAATAATGGTTGCGTGGACGAATGACAAAATTTTTTTTTCATAGAGTAATATAAAAAAGAGGCATGCTTTTAGCTTCCAATAAATAAGCATCACAAAGATAAAACAAAGGTAGCCGTTACTGTTTAACATGAATTATATTTGTCTTTCTATATAATAAATAAATAATAAATATATATTAGGAATAGGTAAGGCGGTGGTACCAGAAGAGGGCGAGATGATATAGAACTTTACGACGCTACCATCGTAGCACTCGACTTTCAGAAACTACCTGGCACAGCGGCAGTTGGTCTAATCGTCAAAATAAGTCCGGACCAACACAACACTGTTATTTAAACCGCCCGTTGGTCGAGTAGTCAGCAAAACTAACTACGAGTCGAGGGGACTCGGGTTCAATTCCCGACAGGGACAAACATTTGTGTGATGAGCATAGATGTTTATATTTGAGTGTGGGTGTTTGTTATATATGTTAAAGTATTTATGTATATATTTAATAATAATAATAATAATAATAATTCACGAGACAAATTACACTTACTGATCTAACCCCAAAGTAAGCAAATTATTTGCTTATGTTATGGGTGTTAGTCAACGATACTAATACATAGAAATATATATATATATATATATATATATAAATACTAGAATATATATAATAAACACCCAAACCCGGAAATACAAACATTTATGCTCATCACACAAAGCTTGTCCCCGTCGGGGATCGAACCCGAGCCTTGTTGATTGCGTAGTCAGGGTCTCTAACCACTCGACCAACGGGGCATTCGATTTCTATGTAATAATATCGTCGTTGACTAACACCCATAACACAAGCATACTTTAACCATTATTTTGTTGCGAACATTAAGTAAATCATTATAAGAGCTAACTAAGTAAAAATATTGCCGCAGCCGCGATCACTTTGCTATCCATTTTCGATAGAGGTCATAACATAACAGTAGACAGTTAGTAAATGAGCGTCCACGATTGTGTGGAGAGTTGCCCGATCATGGCGGCGATGTTGAGAGATCAATTATTGGGCCAACATGGCCCAATCTGAAGAGGAGCCATAAAGCCAAATAAAATTATTCTATTGCTTAATTCTGCACTGTATCGCTGACGGTGGGTTCACGTCGGCAATGTGATTAAGAGAGCGTGAGATAGCAAGCACCTAATGCCTACTTTTCCAGGAATACCAAGCCTTACATTTTTTCTTCTCTTAGATATCAATGTTACTTATGATTACATTATGTTGCATTTTATACTGTGCCTTAAGCATCGAAAACAAAACCATAAAAAATATTATATAATGTAATTAAGAAATAGACTAAAGTAAAAAAAAATCTAGTAAGTTGCACTACTGTTAAAATTATACTAGAACGCACTAATTTTTACACTGCCGCACGACGGGGTCAGAGAGAAAGTTCATTTGATCGGAGACTTCGCGCAACTAATCGCGCGGGGAGTGGGGTAGCCCCAAATGCCTACTATTTTCGAACATCCTGGCTGGCTTAAAATACCTATCTTTGGCCAAATTATGATAACTATTTTCGTGGCAAAATATTTTTTATTTAAAAAAAAAAGACATACATGACGCGACATTACACAGACAAAATGAAAGTCTTCGCCGGTCGCTGGTCTCACCAATGCAACATCAATATAGGACTGCGTGACTCTTGGCCTTTAAGGTATTACACATTTAGTTTAAAAAGTATCAGAAATCGATGGTTTGTGTATGGTTCCAAATTCAATTTTTGGATTTTTTGTTATTATTACATTGGCACAATTTAATCCCATTTTGGCGCGAAGTTTGAGTTGCATCTATAACTTAGATTAAACACAATACTGTTTTTAGTTGTTTTGCGAATTTTATAATGGACAAATACATTCAATAAAGAGTTTGTCTTAAGTTTTGCATTGCCAATGGAATGCCGTAAAAATGTTACAAAAGGCTGACGACATTTTTTTTTAATTCAAAAAGCATGCACTTTTAAGAAGCATAAAGCGTTCAAAGCAGTCGAGAATTGATGAAAGATTTGTCTTACTTTAGTAGGCCATCAAGGTTTTCAACTGAAGTTAACATTGCAAAAGTGAAGGAAATAGCGACTGAAAATCCTCCCTCAAATGTTAGAGAGATAGCCGCTGGACTTTCTATATGTCACAAATCTATCCCTACCATTTTACATATTCGCGTGGGTGTGAAAGTTGTTGTCACTCGGATAGTCCCAAAAAACCTAAATTTTCTTCTATACCTCAATCGTATAAGCGTTGCTGAGAATATGCTAAATCGAGTTAATTCCGACGCAGTGTTCAGGAAACGCATTGTTAATGGTGACGAGACGTGGCTTTACGTGTTTGACGTGCAAATTAGTCAATAAACTTCGGAGTTGCACCTTCCAACTGAACTGAAATCGAAAAAACCATGTCAAAGTCGATCAAAAGTCAAATTCATGTTTATTTTTTTCTTGGACTATCGTAGTGTTATTCGGTAATGGTAAGACCACCATTGTGAACAAATTTTTGACTAAAAACTTAACAAATACCATCGAGCAACCACCTTATTCACCAAATATGGCTTTTTCTTTTTCCTAAACTCAAATTACCTCTTCGTGGCACTCTTTTTCATTTGGTAGAAGGTAAACAGAAGAATTCGTGGTGACAATTGGACTCATTTCCAGAAAAAGCGTTTAAAAATGTTTTGACGATTTGATTATTCGTCAGCGTAAGTATATCATTTCTGACGAAGCATATTTTGAAGTCTATTAAATAAATTTGGATAAATAACTGATGATATGATATATGATACGACATTTTGTGTATGATTGATCGTTTCTCCGTTCTTTCTTGACAGAATAGTATAATATAATACCCTAATGCATAACCTTATTTCTTGACTTCACCAACTAATGGAGCGGCGTAAGCATGGTATGGTACTCTTATTAAAAGCCGTATTAATTAATAAAGTTGTTTTCTAATTGTGAAAGAATTCTTAAATAAAATTGATTCCATATTTTCGGCTTGTCGATTATTTCATCTATACATCTATGGAGTGTCTGTTTGTAATATGAAAATAACCAGTTTTAACTAAATGCATATGGATGTATACACAGTACACATACCAAAATAACACTTTCTACGATTTTTGTCCTGCTGTCTGCTTACAGCTAATCTCCGGAATGGCTAGACCGATTTTGACGGGACTTTCACTGATAGGTAACTGATGTAATAAGGAGTAACTTAGGCTCCTTTTTTATCAATTCCACGCTGACGAAGTCGCGGGCACAGCTAGTTTACAAATAAAATCACTAAATGTTGCCAAGGAGAACATACCAGACATTTTTTTGTTCTAATACAAATTTTGACAAGACGCAGTTCCACTTATAGTTGATAGACGAAATCAAGGGTAAGGGTTGGAGAAAGTAATCTAAAAATATGCGTTACTAGATGTGTACTACCAGTGTTAAAAACTATTTGAAATAAATAAAATAAAATACATATCTGGAGGCACCGTAGTGCCCCCTAAACGACAAGCCAAGCGAAGCTACCTACCTTTTCTCTAAACACTTCGTCATTTTTTAGAACCCTCATAACTTGGGTTTCGATTTCACTAGATAAAAAATTTTGGGATATGATTTCAGTAGCAAACTTATTAAACATATTGTAACGTTTCGGTAGTATAGATTTTATATTATAGAATTTATCCATAGCTTTCTTCCCCGATTTCGTCACTGACTCACTCGCGATGATGATCAAAATTATTAGGGTACTTTTTGAAGTTTTAGAATGCTGAAATTTCATACGTAAGCTAGTACAGGTATAATTAAAGCAAAAAAATTACAGATATTGCAACTTTTACCCCCTAATCCCTTTAACAAGGGGATGGACTTTTGCATAAGATTTCCGCAAATTTTAATGACAGAGCTCTTGAAATTTACATAGGGACTCCTTGTTACAAATAATAAAATATAATAAGCAACTTACAAAAAGAAGTAAACTCTTACTAAAAAAACAAATTATGTAAAATGTTGCGACGACGAGACCATATGGCCACTGTCAAAAGTTATTAGATCTCATGTGAAATCAAGCTTCTAAGTCTACAAGCCCTAACTTCACAAAATCTACAATTTAGTCAAAATATGTGGCTTGACCATTTAGCTATCGTCACACGGGCGGAGGTGAACATTTGTTATACATGTAGTTCTTGTAGTAACGAAACTCAAAAATTTACATGAAAATGATTTTCGTGGGATTGTTTATTTCAGACATTTACATCATCCATCTTCCTCTTAATCTATCTCCAGAAAAAGGATGAGATCATGTTTGATACCATCTTCAGGGTTTCGTTGCGGCTACCACGCACTTAAGAGATCAGGGTTGCGTTTTCTTGCGCAGGACGGCAAGAAAAACATTAGTACGTAAGCGCGAACATCGCTGACGTAGTGGAAACGAAGCAGCCCCGACATCACCCTGATGACGTTATTATACTGGATATGAAGTACTAACGTGATGTAAAATAAATGAGAGTTCTAGAAGCTGAAAGCCAACCTCTAAAGGCATGAGCGCCCAGAAGAGGTTAATAGAGATAGCTGGCAACACTAAGCTTGTCAACATCGGATTCGAACAGCTGCGAAAATTTTAACAGAATTTATTTTAATATAGCTTAAATCAATAACAAAAGTGCGTAAAATTAACGAATAAACAAATTATAATATTACAATAATAAGGACTTTAGTAAAAAGCACAAACATTTCAAGAAATCGTGTTAACAAGTTAACCGACACCGAGTACAATGGATATAGAACAATTCAAATTCTGAAACGGAAAACCCGGGGAGTATTAGTTTTATTACAGTTATTACGTTCCTATTTATTTTAACTGCTTATAATTTAACATTAATTTCATTTAATTATTTTCAATTCAATAAATATCTCCAAATCATCTAAGAAAAATACGTGGATACATTAATATTGCTATTTACCTATAGACACCAAACTTAACTAACCAAACTTGTCTAACCAAAATTCACTTTTATTTTTATAATATTAACAAAAAGAAATCAAAAATACGTAACACTTATTGTCCCTTGCGTCCTAGATAATTATTACATTTATTATTTTATATTAAAATATTTTAACATCTTTCAGTACTGGACATAATCATAATGTATTTTACTTTCGAAAATGTCACTTTAAGAAGAAAAAACATATCCCTGTCTAATACTTCTATGGAATCCTTCGAAACAACTACCTCGGACTACTTAGCTAGGAGTCTTCCGGATTTGTCAGCTGTAAGCGATACCACAAACAAAGAATTACGTGAGGAAATTAATACGTTGAAGTGTCAGTTAGAAAGTGCTCATTGTGAAATACAAAATCTAATTTTAGAAAATAACTCTTCGCAAAGTGAACCAAGAACAAGCTAGAAACATAGAAATTTTAAAAAAAGTAACAAAAAATACACCTTCCAAGATATCCACACAACACAACAGTTATAAGTGTTCAACACCAAAAAATAAGTATGTGAAGTCAAATAAAACTCAAAATAAAACAAGTATTTCTACATCTTTAAATTTGAACTCTGAAGAAACTACAAGTAGTATAACAAAATCAAATTCTAAGATTTCAAACACTATTCAGACACAAAAAAAGGAAGAAGTAAAATCTAAGAAATTGAAGAACTCTAGCCAGCAGGTTTCTATGTGTGTTTCTCTAAAACAGTGTTATGAAAAGTCTACTCAAAATCCTTCAAATACACAAAAAAATAAGATTCTTATATTAGGAGATCAAAGACTCCGAGGCCTATCTACTAGATTGGTGAAATACAAATCAAGTGAGTTTTCAGTTTTATCTACAATAAAACCTAATGCGAAGTCATCGAATATATTAAATAGTTTTAGTGATTATTCAAATTTAAGTAACAAAGACTTTACAATACTTGGCATTGGTACCAATGACAAAGAACCTTATTCTGTTTTCACTAATTTGTGTAATATGTTAGATAAACTAAAAGTGTGTAAACAAGTGTTTTTAATAAAAGTAGAGTCGAATAAATATCTAAATGTAGGATTACTAAATTATAAGTTAAATTTAATTGTAAAACAATATAACAACTGTACTTTTATTGATTTAGATTCTTATTTGTCTAAATATAATGATATTCGCATAAAACCTATATAGACTGTTTGTATAACAAATTAAAAATTAATATGGATTATCAGGAATACAAAAATAACTTTTTGTCATTTTCCAAACAAAAAATTAATAAAGTAACTGATAGTGAAAATAATAATAAGCAATTAAATAAACAGACATTTACATTTAACGAATATAAAGCAAACTTAGAAAAATTAGTGTCTAGTAGAATAATTAGTATCAAAAATGATCAATATCCTACCCCTAAGATAAACAAAGGTACAATACCTTATTATTTTAGTAAAAAATCAGGAAATAAAGTAGAAAACAACCTAAAACATTCAGTTTCAAATAATGTAATAAAAAAGGGTACTATACCATATTACTTTAATATTACTAGGTGGTAGAGTTCTGCATTGTCTCGCCCGGGTCTGGTACCACCGCCTTACCTATTCCTGCCGCAATAGCGTCAGTGCTTGTCGCTGTCGTGTTCCGGTTTGGAGGGTAAGGTAGCCGGTAAACTTATGCATGTGGCATTAGACCTCGCCACAAGATAGCAACGCACCATTAACATCTTTGGTGTCTATAGGCGATGGTTGACTCTTTCCATCAGGAGACCCATCTGCTTGTTTGCTATCTTATGACATAAAAAAAAAAAAAAAAAAAAAAAAATTAAATCGAGAAGTGATATAAAAAATATAGATAACAAAGACCAGTTTTTTCGGAAATAATCACCAGTTTAAATTATTACACCAAAATATAGCAGGTGCTCTGAGTAAAAGAGACTATTTGCGAGTAGGTTTAAGTGAGCTTAGTGATGAATTGGGCAAAATTGATGTTATCTGCCTTTCTGAAACATTTCTTAAACAAGGTTCCGAACAAAATTTTAGAATAGAAGGTTACTCTATGGCATCTTATTTTTCTCGTGAAAACCAACGACGGGGTGGCACTTGTATTCTGATCAGAAATGATCTACTGTTCAAAACTCTTGATTTACAAACACGCTTACCATTCTCTTTTGAATGCTGTGCTGTTGAATATATAGATTATAAATTAGTAATAATTTGTATATACCGCACACCCAACTCAAATGTTGAAACTTTCCTTTATAATTTAGAATTACTGTTAGAAAATATAATGAAAAACTCTAAGAAGAAATTTATACTATGTGGGGATTGGAATATAGATCTGTTACAGGATAATTATACTCAAAAGCAGTTAACAGGCATTCTATCAAATAATAATATTAATCAGCACATACTTAAACCCACTAGGAAGCATGCATGTTTAGATGTAATTGCTAGCAACTTGGAAAATGTTCAGTGTTACACTCATTATCTCAGTTTATCTGACCATGAGACAGCCCAGAGTATAAAAGTAAATATTGAGTCCATCTCAAACTTTAAACCAAAACGAGCTTTTTGGTTTGAAACAAAACAACTTTTTAGTCAAGAAAATAAGAAAAAGTTTTTTGAATGTCTATCATCCTTAAGTTTTAATGAAGTTCTTGCAAGTTCAAATTGTGAAGAGGCATTTAATAATTTCCACGACATATTCTTATTGTTTTTTGAGCTATGCTTTCCAAAAATTCGTACTAAGGTATCAAATAAACCAATAAAAAATAAATGGCTGTCAAAAGGACTTCTTAAATGTTGTAAAGTCAAACGCCAGCTATATTTAAATTATCGGTTTGGTAAATCTAATAAGAATGAAAATAAAAATAATTACTTGCGTTACAAAAGAATTTTATCAAAATGTATACTAGAATCGCAAAAGCAATCATCTCTGAAATTTATTGAAAAATCTTCCAATAAATGCAAAGCTTCGTGGGATTTAATTAAAAACACATTCCAGAATAAAACAAATATACAAGAAATTGAGAAAATTAGAGTGAACAATACAGAGTATACAAAATCCCAATCAATTTGTAACCTATTTAATGATTTTTTTATAAACCAATCAAAAACAAGTATTAACAATGACAAATTCACAAATACTTCAAAAATACTTGGGTTACCTAATAGCAGTAAAACTATGTTTCTTACACCAGTAGATGAGCATGAAGTATTTAAGATCATAAACTCCTTAAAAAATACAAGTGCAACTGGTTATGATAATATTAGTACAGAACTACTCAAAAATGTTGCTGCTGTAATATCAAAGCCGCTCAGTCATATTATTAATTTGACATTTTTAGAAGGGAAGTTCCCACAACGACTAAAAAAGTCTATAGTTAGACCAATACTTAAAAAAGGTGATCCTTGCGATATGAATAACTATAGACCCATTACATTAATTCCGATTCTCTCAAAAATTTTTGAAAAAGTTATGTATGATAGACTTCATAATTACTTACTGAAATGTAATATATTAAAAAATAATCAATATGGATTTAGAAAAGGTAGGTCGACAACCTTAGCATGTTTTGAACTGGTAAAGAGTATAACGGAATGCCTAAATACAAAAAGTTATCCACTTTGTGTATTTTTAGACATGAGTAAGGCATTCGACTTTGTTTCTCATAGAATTCTGTTGGCAAAACTTGAAAAATATGGTATAAGAGGAAAATCATTAGAGTGGATACAAAGTTATTTAGAAAATAGGAAACAGTGTGTAGAAATTTCAAAAATTTCTGGGACACATAAAAAAATATATACTTCAAATTATAGTTGTAGTGACTGTGGAATACCACAGGGAAGTGTTTTAGGACCCTTGCTCTTTTTAATTTACATTAATGATCTTCCAGAGACTATGCAACATGAGTCATTCTTATTTGCAGATGACACTACACTCCTCATTAAATGTAAAAATAACAATCATCTAGTAAAAGAAACAACTGAAACCTTACTTAAAGTTTCGGAATGGTTAAAAAGTAATAATTTAAAAATTAACTTGACTAAAACAAAGATAGTTGAATTTCAAACATGTTATAGCAATAAAGTTCAAAAATCAAATATATTATTTAACAATATAAATATAGAAAATACTGAATACACTAAATTTCTAGGAATATTTATTGACAACCATTGCAATTGGAAAGCGCACATTGATTCTCTTTGCAAAAAAATTGACAGATTTATCTATGTTTTGAGAAGAATAAGAGAAGTAGCCAACTTAAATGCTGCATTGCTGGCATATCACGGATATGTCTCATCTGTATTGCAATATGGAATCTCTATTTGGGGAAACTCAGTTGATTTAATTAAGATTTTCAGAATTCAAAAGAAATGTATACGTGCAATATGTAATGTTAATCAACTACATTCATGTAAACCCCTATTTAAAACTCTTAAAATACTACCTTTACCTTGTCTTTACATACTGTCGGTACGCGTATTTGTAAAAAACATCAACATTTGTTTAAAACAAATGCTCAAGTATTAGGGAACTCATATTTTAGAAACAGTGAGAAGCTACATATGCCAAGCCAAAGACTAAATATTTATAAAAAAAATGCATATTGTATGGCAATTAATATATACAATCATATTCCTCATAGTCTAAAATTATTACCTATAAATAAATTTCGCAAAAAATTGTTTGATTTACTGTTAAATAAAACATACTATGATATTAGAGAATTTTTAGCAGATAAGATTAAATGTTAATAAACAGAAATATAAGCTTGTACAATTTACCTTGAAATTTAAATGTAATAAAAACTGAACGGCAAATTTTGTAAAATGGTAAATTGGATTGAGCATAAGATCATATTTTGTAAATTGTAAAAACAACTTTTGATGTGAAATAATTCTAGTAAATTGTAATACATACAATTGTAATACGTGAAATAGAAAAAAAAGAAGCCCGCTGAGTTTCTTCCGCCGGATCTTCTCAGTGTGAGGCCGCGTTCCGATCCGGTAGTAATTATAAAGAAATCGACCTAAATTAAAATGTTTGCACGCCATATTATGGTAGAATATGATGGTAATTTAATTTATTTTAATAACTTGTGACACCCATATTCTTGCAAATAAATATTTTTCATTTCATTTCATTTCAATCATAAACATTTTTGAATCCTAAATAAATTAACTTGTATAAGAAATACAGACCATCTGTTTCCTCTTCGGCAGCTAATAAATGCAAGCAATGTTAAATTCAGCTCAAATAATTACCAAACTTGCAGCTCGTTCAGTAGATTTTGTTTTGATATATATAGGCTCGATAATTATTTTAAAAAACCAGTTAAATGTAAAGAAATCATAAGTCAGATTACTTTCTATCGTTATAGTTTGTATGGGATTAATATTAAAAAATTGCATTTCAGTAGAAAAAGAACACATAACATAACATATAGTTGCAAATTTGTAATCATATTCCTCTTGGTCTTTAAACATTGCCGTTAAAAATGTTGCATTAAAGCTATTTATTTACTCTGTCAGTGAAATATAATAATTATAACTAGCGAACGCCTGTGGCCTTAATTAGACCATAGACTAATAAACTAAACATTGAAATTTCTTTATATTTGACAACATACATTAGCTTTTAAGAATGAATCACATGAATGCAGTGTGTGTAACGTATATTTTTATTAACTTAATGCACTTCTAACGTATATTATTGAAACAGATTTCTGCAGTCCTTCGCAATTTAAACTTTAACTGTGCCAAATTTCATATTTCACCTCTCGCGCAATTGTCTTAAAATGGGATACAAAGTTTTCCTTCGCGTATTAATATATTATATAGACGATGAAAAAATATTTTTATAATAAAATTAAATGTTAATAGTTTGCGGAGTACTAGTTGTTACTCGCAATTTCATTCGCGTGACTCAAAGTCATTACTTCTCAATCAGGTAAAAAGTAGCCGCTGACACAGGAGTGTTAGCGGCTAGTGTAACTTTCTAATGGTAAAAGGGTTTTTAAAATCAGTCTAATATATTCTCACAAACAAAAATATTAATACATTGAATCACTCATACATTCATTTATTTATACATCCAATTTACATACAGCCACTCACTCATTCATACATCTATTAATATGTTTACGATGGGCCACCTGATGAAGGCCACTGTGGTTACCAATGGAGGAGGTTTTATTACCAATGCAACATCGGCTTCGGAAGCATCTGTTTATCCGCCTCTTAAAACCATCCATGTCATAGCTCCCTGGGAAAACCGATCTAAGAGTATTATTCCATAGTTTAACATTGCGCTTGGGAAAAAGTGCAAAGCTTTTTTTATTTCATAAGATAGCAAACAAGCAGCTGGATCTCCTGATGGAAAGAGTCAACCATCGCCTATAAACACCAAAGATGTTAATGGTGCGTTGCTATCTTGTGGCGAGGTCTAATGCCACATGCATAAGTTTACCGGCTACCTTACCCTCCAAACCGGAATACGTCAGTGACAAGCACTGACGCTATTGCGGCAGGAATAGGTAAGCCGGTGGTACCAGACCCGGGCGAGACGTAGTGGTCACGATGGAAGTGACTCTCATAGCCAATCGGTCGCCTTTTACGACCTGCCTGGCAGAACGGCAGTTGGTCTATTCTTCAAAGGAGCCCGGAACCAATACGGGGAAAAAAGCTGAAATTCTGCGGCTAAATGCATAAAAATTATACTCATCAACACAAGAAGCTACTTATCAACGGATGAACCGCTAATTGAAAAAGTCAGAAGTACATTTAATTGAACTTCTTCGAATTACTGCTTGACCCAAAAACCTCGTGCATGTAGTTGTTGTGTTTCGTATAATTATTACTCTAAATTATGTTATCGAATTATATAGTATTGCTTGACGTTGCAGTCGTTTTATTTGATTTCCGTGATTATTTTTTTAATATTCATCTTAATTCAGTGTACTTGAAAACGACTTTTAACGACAAAAGCATTATGTTCCGTTTATTTCTCGTGTTAATTTTATTGAAATCGTTTTCATTTTAGGAACTCTTATAATTATAATAGAAATTGTTCTGCTTAACAATTTTCAGAACCTTTATATTGTTATCAACACAATTCAAAGCATTATAAGTTTCCTACATAATACGACAAAAATAAACTAGAATTGTTCTTTCACTAGTACAAGATAAGTATAGAGCTCTTTTGTGTACTCTGTGGTAAGTATACAAACAAGAAAGTTATATTTAAAGTTTTCATAGCAATGATGATTATTGTTGTCATTTGAAACATAATCATACTATGAGCTAGTGGTAGCATTAAATATGCTATCGAATCCAACCACTGTGCTTTAAATTATTTATTTTAACATGAAAAGATGGCAAAAATCTTTCTAGGATTTTCTTTATCCAGAGAAATTTGAGGAGTGTCTAAATTCCGTTGGTTAGTTATATGGTTTTAACATTTATGTGTTTCACAGACGCGTAAAGCTACCGGAAAATTGGGACAGATTCTTATCTGTCCCAATTCTCACCATTTTCGCCGATCGACGAACGTGTGTGTCGTGAAATATCATTTAATTTTATAATCACCGAGGAATAGGTGAAGGCAAATAAGACGTAAAATATAAATTATGAATCGTTAGTATAATAAGAAAGTGCGAGGAAGTATAATAAGAAAGATGTAAACTAGCTGTTAAATTCGATTAATAATTATAAACAAAAATGGTCTAGTAAAAATTCCCAACGGATACTGGGAAAATTCACAAAAAAATTAACTTTACATCTCACTTAATAAAATCAAATCTGTCCCATTGTCGTCCTGATTAGGATGAGATATTGAGATCCTGAGTTCGATTCAAGTGCAAAAAGCAAAAGGTGTCAATGGGGGTTCTGTCAGTAAAACTGTGTGTGTTGTGCTTGTCCACCTCCAATAATTGAAAATGAAATAATTCTTTCTCTTTGGTTGGACGCATGCTCGAATAAGGTGTCACGAATTACTCTCAGTTTCCTATAATTAAAAGAACAAACTTTCATATAATTTCATGAATGTATAAATGTCGATCAGTGTTTAGACTAAGTAAACAGTTCAGACTGTAATTTACGAGCACGTATTAAAAGAATCCAGGCAGCCGCTGTTGTTTAATTGAAGAACCCGCTCGACAGAATTAATCTCACCATCAATCAGGTAAAAATCCACTACAACTATCTCAGATATTATTAATCGAATTTATCCGAGAATAAACAGTTTATTACCCAGTTCGTAAAAAGTGACTACCAAAACGTGTGACAACCATCAAAACAACAAAATGGTGGAGTTCAGTAAGGTATCGCCCAGTTTTGGTGCGACTTTTTCTGTCTCACTAGCGTTAATACATGTATCTGCGTAATCCAATTTTCAACCAAATTCCCAAAAAGGAAGAAGTTGTCAATGTGCTTGTATTTTTGACGTTTACAACAACAACAGCAACAACACATCTTCACGGATCGAACGGATGTAAGAGTAGTGATTGATGATGTAGTTTTGAAATAAGTGGATGAGTTTGTATATCTTGGCTCTTAGCCGGGATGGAAGGCACACCGCTGATATAGAAAGAAGAGTATGTCTGGGGAACAAAGTGAACGAAGTGTTAGGGAAACTACTCCAAAGCACTGTCTTTAGTCGGGGTGCCCGCGTTGTCCTGCACAATCCTGTGCTTTTCCCAGTGCTATTTTATGGAAGTGAGAGTTGGGTATATAAGAAAGAGCGTGAAAGTAGAATTAACGCGGTTTAAAATGAGAGCGTTACGAAAAATCTGTAGTATAACACTCGCGGATCACGTTCGTAATAGTGAGAGAGAGGTTGAGATTGAAAGAAAGTATTGGTGTAAAAATGAAAAAGGACATACTCCGATGGTTCTGACATGTTGAAAGAATGGCAGATGAACGGTTAACAAAACAGATTTACAATGCGAATGTGGATGGATGTAGCTACCGATGGAGACCAAGACTGACGTAATATAATAACTTTTCCCCGTGTTGGTTCCGGGCTCCTTTGAAGAACAGACCAACTGCCGTTCTGTCAGGCATGTCGTAAAAGGCGACCTACTAGGTGGTAGTAGTAGGCTATGCAAGTCACTAACATCGTGGCTACTAGGTGGTAGAGTTCTGCATTGTCTCGCCCGGGTGTCTGGTACCACCACCTTAGCTATTCCTGCCACAATAACGTCAGTGCTTGTCACTGTCGTGTTCCGGTTTGGAGGGTAAGGTAGCCGGTAAACTTATGCGTATGGCATAAGACCTCGCCACAAGATAGCAACGCACCATTAACACCTTTGGTGTCTATAGGCTATGGTTGACTCTTTCCATCAGGAGACCCATCTGCTTGTTTGTTATCTTATGATATATAAAAAAAAAACATCAAATCGGTCGGGTGCAGCTGTCCGTAGGTTATATCAAGAGTCCTCGAAACCGGCGTGTTTGTATAAAGAGAGTTATGAATATGCAGAAAGCAAGGCAAGTCTGTCTGGACCGTGACATATAGCACTTAATTCTCTCTGCCCACCCCGTAAGAAATTTGGCGTGAATATGTGTTGTGTTTTGACGTTTATTACCTTAAAATTAAGAATAAGAATAAGAAATTATTTTTTAATGGACATTTATATCTAAAAGAAAGAGCAAAAGGTGATAGTAATAGTGAGTGGTAATTTGAGTCCATTAAAAGGGAATAACTCAGTATTTGTTGAGGCTTGGTAAACCTCAACACTGGTTCTCAGTATCCCCTATTTATATGACAACAAACGAGCTTACAGCGTGTGCGAAACATTATTATATATACATGTGCGTATACATTCTTAATTAACAAAAAAGTATACATGAGTGTGTACATTCTTAATTAGAAAAATGTATGACAAATAGTGATAGTTTAAAAAAAATTGGCTAGTTAAAACTTGCATAGCTTAAATTGGTCATTTATTGTACATGTACCTACTGAAATAAGAAATTTCTGTTTAAAATAAATAATTATTTGTATTATATTAGTCAACGTACACCCCGTGCATTCCCCGAGGTTGTGTGAGGTGATAAGGGTGGCGGGAGGTATTATCCCGCGTCTTCAAGCTCGCTACCTGATAATGTTATAGGCTCAGTCGTGAGAGACGTTATTCCAATCATTATATCATAACAACATACACATATGTTGTCAGATTGCTTCGGATGTCTCACATTTAATGAGACGTTAATGATTGGATGATGGTGTTCTAAATTCAAATCCGCCCGTAAAATAATAATAAAAATTCCAACCCTTCATCCGAACTGAATATCTGCACGGAAGAAGCGGAAAACGTAGTTATTATTATACGCTTAGGTATACCCGTAGCTAACAGGACTAAATGGTAACTTTTGCTGATGAAAAGACGTACACACAGACAGCAATTAAGACCGCTACCTGTGTATGATCGCCAGGGTCCATCTGTAGCTAGCGCTGGGAAAAGCAGAATACGGGACGCCAGGCAAAGACTAGCCCAAACATCTGGCTATAATAATATAATACAACCATTGCCATCAGAGCGCTTGTTAGAAACGAATTCTATGAATTCGCAAATTGTGCCCACTACGTGCACACATACGCTGCAAAAGGTGGAGTAAAATTCAAAATAAAAATATCTTGTGTGCATTTTAAAGGACAACTGCTGAAAATAACCAGATTGTATATAGATTCGGGCTGCAGCAGGAGTTTCAGTTGCTGATGTACTTAACATCACAGAGCAGAATTTGGCATATAGAATTCGGTTTATCTAGCATTCTAACACATTCAACGCTGACCAATTGAAACGTTTAAACAAACATTCATTCAACTGTGCATACACACAGTGCGAAGATCCAGACTCAAGTCGTTGATTTAGTTGTGTCTGCTCTGTATGGGCATGACGAATTACAAGACAGTGAAGAGTGCAACCGAATCTAGCAAAGAATTTAAAAAAGACCTTAGATTCCTCGAATTACTTTGGGTGCTCCGAATCGAGTTCTCGTACAAGCCATAAATATCGATTGCGGGCTTATTTAAAAAAAAACAGTTCTAATTTTAGCAATATGAACACTGAAAGCTCTTTAAACAAACGCAAAAAGCCCACAAAAAAACTGTAGATCAGCTTTGAAACAAAGGGTCGAAAACCATATCGCTAGGACGAGGGTTCTTAACAGCAAGTTAAAAATTACAGGTTACATAAAAAAAGATCTAGAGTGATGTGGCAGCGGTAAGAAAAACTAAAATCAGCCTGACATGTATAATAAAATAACAGGGCGCATCAATAATCTGGATTAAAAGATTGCAGCATCAGGTCAGAGGATTAGGGATTCCTGTACAACATTCACCTAAATACAAATAGCGAAAATACCATAGATCCCTCACAGTATTGGCCCATAATATGTCTTTTTAGCAGGTACAAAATTTTGACATCTGTTCTGGTAGATAAAATAACGCATGTAAAATCTTAGCCGAAACCCAAAACGTATGTAGGGGTGGCGGCCCTCGAACTGTATAAAGTAGATTATAACATGAAAAATTTCCTCAATGTATGCTTCAAACAATGGAGCACAGTGTTTTGTCTATTCGGGAAGCTTCTGGTGAACTCTGAAGACCAAATCTTTTTAAAGTGTATTTTCTAGAGAGATTGGCTGAGGCCATTTTGATTTTTCCTGGCTCTCAATTCACTAAGTCGTTTGTTGAATAAGTCAGGGATAGATTTTCAGTTTCGGAGAGACGGTCATCGATTAACTCATCTCTTTTACATGGATGATCTGAAGCTTTTTACTCCTTATTCTGTTAGGTAGATGGAACTGTTAAATATAGCCTGTGATTTCAGCAGTTCTATCCACGTGGAACTTGGGATCGATCCAACCTCTTTGCACATGGACCGTTGCACACTTGCTGCTATTTCATTTACAAAGTCCATTTACAAAGAGGTTGGATCAGTCAACTAATCTAAAGATGTTTACCGAGGCTAAAAAGTACCGGTATCTGGGTATATGGCGAAATATGGGAGGGAAACAGCAATGAAACACTCAGTTTGTGATGTGTTTTGAGAGTGTCTGATGAAAGTACCGAAGAGCATCTTATCCAGCGCTAACAAAACACACGCATTTGACAGATGGATCATACCTGCAGTTATCATGTACAGTACACCTTCGGCTTACTCAGGTGAACTTAGACCAAACTCGAGGCCTTAGATCGAAAAGTCCGCACCAATTTAACTAGGCGCAGAATGGACCCACGATCGTCAATGATGGGACTATACTTACCGTAGAAATGTGTTGGTTGAGGCTATCTCAACATAAAAATTATAGATAACAGGGAATCAAGCAGCCTTCATGATTAATATCTGAAACGGAAAGGGTTTTGCATAAAGAAATGATAGTTTGTGACCAAGGACCCACCCCTCTTTGTCTGCCTACTAAAAATTGGCATAAACCAGAAATACTTAACACCACTGACGGCAGGTGACAGAGTCTGTGTAAAAAGACAAAGGGTTACACGGACCATTTTACAGAGCCTTGTATGTGCCTCAGGTAGATACAAAACTCTCCGTACGCTGAGTGCGATCTGGCGACCTTTTCGGAGAAATGGAGGGTTTTTTATGTGCAACATATTACAAAATTTGGTTACCAAGACGATCAACTATAGGATATATATTTTAAAGGACGGCATGGTGGACATAATATACCAAATTTGCCGTTGTTCCACTGAAACACTCATATTATCTCTGATTGTTAGATGCTTGCTTAAACAACACATCAAGAGCTCACCCTAAAGTATAGACTACTTAACTGCAGGTTATAAGTATACTCCGGTGCTAGTACTTGAAATGACTGACTTCTTCTTAACTAGGACCGGTAGATCATCGCAGATAAGACGATTCTTGCGAATAAACCTGATATCGTGGCGATGGACCCAAAAGGTTTTAGGTTGTTTTTGTGAACATTACTTCTCATACGATAAAAACGTTATAAAGGCCGAATTAGAAAAAAGATGAAATATCTGGACTTAACGCACGAGGTGATATTGATCTAAAGAGCGGAGTGACATTGATCTACAGAAATAGTCCCAGTTGTGATGTCTACCAATAGGTTAGCACCAACAAGAAGTAAGTGTAACCGTCTAAAAACCTGGGTATTGGCCAAAATAACACTATAGCAAAAACTCAGAAAGTCATACTGCTGGATAACGGTAAAGTAATCCGGAGATTTCTGACTCAATCGCCCTAGGCCCCGACGGTCCGACGGTCAACAGACAAATTACAGGGTTTCTCTAATATATTAGAGGCTAAAAAAATTCTACCCATATTGGTTGTTTGGTTGTGTTATGGGTGTTAGTCAACGATACCAATAATAATTAAAAATACGTATATAAATATTCAAATATATTTAAAAATATATATATTTATTAAACCCAAACTAAGAAAAATAAATAATTATGTTCATCACACGAATGCCTGTCCCTGTCGGTGATTGAACCCGCACCCATTTATTGCGTAGTACGGTCGTTACGCACTCAACCAACGGAGCGGTCAATGTAATGAAAATAATGTTTCATCGTCGAGGGGATAAGCCAATTTTCTTACAGTTTCATAACTGTAAATTGGGTAGTTTTACTTTACTTTACTTTTAAAATTAATGTGCTACGCTGCCTAGTGTTTAGCATATTACACTCATGAGATCTCAAATTCGAATCCGGGTCGGCTAAAAATAATATTTTGTTATTCTTGAAAGACCGGTGGTGAAATATTTACATTTCCATGGCTCAGATGAACCCGTAAAACTATCGGCATTTATTAAGTTGGTATATAGTCGTTATCACGCCAATAAACAAGGACAATGGGGATCACCACCTGTCTCCCCAGCTCCGTTGAATTATTGTGAACCGCTATTTTAGTTTGTTCAAATGGTTTTCTTATACGAGTAGATCAATTGTACTTAGCTGAACTATGTTGCTTAGAAATGCTCTTTTTGGACTACATCGCTTTCCAAATTGTAGTATGTCAGTGACAAACACTGACGCTATATTCTCAAGAATAGGTGGAGTGATATTGCAAAACTCTACCAACCAGAATACTAGTTGGTAGAGTTCTACAATATCACTGTACAATCTTAATACTACATTTGGCCAACTGTTCGCCTTTTACGAACTTTCTGGTTAATAGGCAGATGTACTAACTTCAGTCTTCTTCAATATTGAGTCCTGGGATGGAAGGTAGTGATAAAAGTATACTCTACTAGAGAAGGTGGCAGGGATTCAGAAACCTTCCATTTTGGCCTCCACTTTCGAGAGTGGCTACGCTTTAGTAGGATATTTTTTTTGTGTTGAGCCGGGCCCTTTGAAGAATAAACTATCTGCCGTTCTGCCAGTCCTATCATATCGTGTATGCGGTGATGGAAATTTGATATTGTATACATATATAGATGGGCTATACGAGTCACTACTATTGTGACTTTAGTGCTAATAGATTTTTTACATCATAACATAGCAATCCAGCAGTTAGCTCTGCTTATGGAAAGAGACGACCATCGTCTACGAACACCAAAGATGTTAATGGTGCATTGCTGTGTGGCGGATTTTTAATGCCACATGCATAAATTTGCGGCTACTTTATCCTTCAAAATGTGCGGTGGTACACTTAGTAAAAGAGGTAAGATAGTAAGGAGAAGAGTAAGATAGAGTTCTACATTGTCTCACTCGGGTCTGGTACCGCCGCCTTACCTATACCTACCGCAAGATCGTTGGTGATTGTCACTGTCGTATTCCGGTTTGGATGGTAAAGCTACCTTAGTAATAAAACTTATGCACATGGAATCAACAATCCGCCACACAGATAGCAAGGCACCATTAACGTCTTTAATATCTATTGACAATGGTTGTCTCTTTTCAAGGGTGGCGCTATTTGCTTCTTTGCTACCTTATAACAAAATAAATATACTGTATGTCTATACGGCGGTTATGTGTATGTTATTATAATATAACACTATACCGGTATACAATCAGCTCTGATTAGGTATTAGAGCATATGTCATTGCAGTATAATGCACCAATCAGTGCCATTCAAACGCAGCAACTGGATTATTGCTCACAGCTCACGAGTCTCGTGTTAACAAAACAAACAATACGCGAGAAAATATAATCCGCGGAACGGCATCATTTTTGTTAAATGATGAAACGTACTTGAAATTTGGTGTGTGGCTAGTTTACTAAACGTTCTTTCTACGACTTTTTCGGAAGTGCTATGAAACATAATCTTTCGATAGCGTCATATTTAACCTATTGGTATGAAGCAATACAGCAAGGACTTTGTCGGACGCTATGATCACTTGATAACATTAATAATTGTTATACAATTCAACAAAGGTGAAATATGTATAGTGTCCACAGGCTTTGGTTGTCTCTTTCTAACAGGAGAACTATCACTTGTCTGTCATGAGACCACGGAACGTGAATCAACTCTTAGTTCAGTAAAAGGCTTTTGTCCAAAATTTAGACATTTCTGGAACGGGTATCAGAGTGAGGCAAGCAAAACATCATTTAATTTAACAATAATTTCAATCTTGTGCGTTACGCATTCAAAAGCACCTCTTATTAACACTCCTCTATTCCAGAACACCCCCTTTACTGTCTCCGACAACATTAACATATTTTAAGATGTCTAAATACAAGGCGATATGCAGTTCCGTAATCGTTTTGCGGATAAAGTTAGGTTAGCTTCAATCATAATCGATCGATCGTCGACGATACTCCACGTCAGGCTATATTACCTAATTTTACTAACGGTCATGAGCTACTCAGTCTTTGCAGAGATGTTGGATCTCTATGTGTGTTCTATAGACGTTATAACGGGGAGTATTGTGACGAGCTGTTTATTTTAGTGCCAGCATCTACGTTATTAAAATACGTACGTAATATTTAAACGTGCATACCACAGGGAGATTTAAAATGATATTTAAACTTGAATGCCATCGATACCTGGAAGGTCATTGTATCTGTTTATTAAATATACTATCAGTTCCGTTTCAAATGTCGAACGTAAATAAATTAATAAAATTATAGTCATTATACATATAAGTACAGTATACATAAGGATCTCTACTTGGACCGTTATTATTTATACTATTTATATATGACATCGATTCTTGTTTCCAACATTCAAATTTTTTAATGTTTGCAGATGATATGAAAATTTTTAAATCTATCCATACAATTAATGATACACTTCTTTTACAAGAAGATTTATCAAGATTGAATGAATACTGTTTAACCAATTAACTTCAACTTAATCCATCAAAATGTTTTGTTATAACATTCAGCCGTAAAGTTAATTAAATTCGAGTTAACTATACATTAAAACATGAAGATCTTCAGAGAGTGTTTAGTATCAAAGATTTGGGCATAACACTAGATGCAAAGTTATCTTATAATTTACATATTAGCAATATAGTTTCTGCAGCTTATATATCACTTGGGTTTATTATGAGATGCTCAAAAGATTTTACTAATGGTAAAACCATAAAAATACTTTATAGTGCTTACGTAAGAAGTAAACTTGAATACGCATCACAAGTATGGAATCCAATATTCAAAAATATATAATTGAAAGCGAAAAAATACAAAAGAAGTTCTTAAAATATTTGAATTTTAAATTTAAAATTAATATAAAAGACTACCATAAATCGTGTAAAAAACATCATTTCTTGCCATTATCAGCTCGTCGTGAAATATCAGATGTAATTTACTTGCTCAAAATAGCCGCTAGTCAAATTGATTCTTCATACTTACTCAGTAGGCTTGATTTTTATATACCATCTAAGTCAAAACGCTACACCAAAACTTTCAATTTGGAACTGATTGGACCAGTGTATAACCAAAACTCCTATCTTTGGAGATCTTGTGACAAACGTGAGAAACTAGTTTACCACTAGGTGGCGCTGTACAAATCACATACAAATTCCTAGTAAACTCGAAACGCGCTCACGATCGAATGCGAAAAGAAACACTCACACTTAGCACTCTGACCAACCTAAGTGAATTCATTGTATTAAACCTCAGCCACACAACATTAAAAGTTCCCCAAATGTTCTGGCGCACTCGTCAGTAAATTGCCACGAAGCTGAAATGGAGATACTTAACCGGCTATTTGGAGAGCTAAATTTGCAATCGACATCCCAAAAAGGAAGGCAAGAGAGATCTTTTTTGCGTTAATACCTACGTCCAATGACTAGTAAAGGATCCGGAATAAAGTCAACCTTTACCGATCTGCTTACCGAATATCTAAATTTCTAATAATAAAAATGAAAATGAAATCAAGTTTTCAAATGTTACGGCTTTTTAAATAAGTGTTAAAATTTCGCTATTTAATTCATATTTTTAAGATAACTTTCATCAACCCGTGTTGGTTCCGGGCTCCTTTGAAGAATAGGCCAACTGCCGTTCTGCCAGGCAGGTCGTAAAAGGCGACCAATTGGCTATGCGAGTCACTGCCAACGTGACTACTAGGTGGTAGAGTTCTGCATCGACTCGACCGGGTCTGGTACCACCGCCTTACCTATTCCTGCCGCAATACCGTCAGTGCTTGTCACTGTCGTGTTCCGGTTTGGAAGGTAAGGTAGCCGGTAAACTTATGCATGTGGCATTAGACCTCGCCACAAGATAGCTACGCACCATTAACATCTTTGGTGTCTATAGGCGATGGTTGACTCTTTCCATCAGGAGACCCATCTGCTTGTTTGCTATCTTATAATATATAAAAAAAAAAACTTTAGGTTTTTAAACTCTTTAAAAAATCTACTATTAGGTATAGTGTTTGCTCCTTTTAGTTTAGCGGAAAAGTGACATAAATATCTAAGAAAACGTTACAATTATAGATTATACTTTACTTATGTAAGTCTCTGAAATAAACATTTATTATTATTGTTATTCTGAGGATAACCTGCAGTAACTATTTTATGTCTCATATATTTAAAAAAAATAAAATTACGAAGCTATTTTTAACAACACAGTATTGTTCCTTTGCCGATTACATACGTTAGATACGTCGTGCATGTTATCTAGATCAATATTACCTATAATTACAGCATATCATTAGACAGCCGTGTGAAGCCGGGCGAGTTTCTAGTGAATATATATTTTAATGTCGCCTCCTGAAAAGGGGCGCCAGAGTTTAATTACAGTTCTTGGAGAAGATGTTTAATATTGGAACAAACATTTCCCGCTCAACTATGTTTTCCAAGGAACAACGTGGCTACATGAAAGCGAGGCGGCGCGTGTGTCGCAGCGGCTGCTGAAACTATAACCGGACTCGTTTACGACTCCGTTTACATCGCTCCCGTTTCCTCCATTCCACGTAAACAGGCCAGCTGTGCTACTGCATGGCCGTGGCAGTGAACCGGGAGAAAGACGTCGACGTGCTGCGCCGATCAACAAACTCTAACGCGGCCGGTTGATAATTTACAGTAATGTTTGCAATCGAATAAAATAACCATACATGTTTGGGCGTAACTTTAGAATAACTTGAGACGCTGTTCTGGTGTGAAGTACTATTGTAATCTAGCAATGAGACTAAGTTATATTTTGGGTTGGAGCGACTGGAGTGACACGAGTGACAATACATAATAATGATAAGCACTGAGATTATTTTAGCTAGAAAATGTAAGCCACGAGTGACGATCTGTACCACCTAATGTAGTCATAATATAAGTGACAGTTAGTTAAACTTATTTGTATAGCACATTAAAATAGTATGTCTTATTGTTCAGTATTATTACAGCCAACTTTTGACATAAAATAGAACACAAAATTATGGCTTCCAGTACTAGATTTTCAGCCATTTATTAGACGTAAAAATTATAACAATGAGCTGCTATCTTCAAGATTGGGATAGTTTTGTTTGTTTGAGATAGTTTTCAAGTGCAACATTATCCCTAAAGCCTTGTTCTGACTAGCCTATTATTTTAATCGAATATCTAGTAATTTATTAACTAAACATGTCTGAACACTAACAATTAAGTCGAGTAGATTAGTGTATAATCTAGTTAAGCCGATATATTTTATTCTATTTTTATCGAGTAAGTAGATTCCCACCACACTCCCTGCATTCCATCACACCGACTAAACGAGTGTGAAGCTCCTTGTTGGTCCGGGCACCTTTGAAGAATATTTTACCAGACAGATCATAAGAGGCGATCGATTGGCTATGCGAGTCACTACTATCGTACATTGTCTCGCCCGGGTCTGGTAGCACCATCTTACCTATTCCTGCTGCAATAGCGTCGATGTTTGTCACCGTCGTGTTCCACCTTGGAGGGTAAAACAGCCGGTAAACTTGTGCATTTGGCATTAGACCTAGCCACAAGATAGCAGCGCACCATTAACAACTTTGGTGTCTATAGGAGTTGGTTGACTCTTTCCATCAGAGCAGAGCAGGGGTTTTTTGCTATCTTATGATATAAAAAAACTTTTGGTCTTTTCTAGTACCTATATACATATAGGTACTTCCACATACGCATTGTATACCTGTTTACCTTTCATCCTCCATATTAGAACTAACAGAGTATGTATGCCCTTTGTGATTTTTTACTGACATTTAATTCCGTTTCCAAATTTCCTCTTACTTCAGTTTATGAATATCTTCCATGTGCGGAAGAGTCCAATAAAATAGGGATGATCGCACACCGTTGGCCTCAAATTGCGATGAAGGAAATGTTCTAACAAAATCAACAACATTTCATTTAAAACAATAATTTTTTACAATTAAAATTATTGTTTTAAATGAAATGAAATTTTACATTTAAAATAATTTTTAACATTTTTTTTAAAAAAATATTCTAATAAAAGCATTTCATTATTTTTTTTATTGTACATTAAAACAAAAAATTATAGTATAGTCAGAGCTACAGGCTGTGGCCAGCAGACGAGAGCGCTGCAGCAGCGACTAGTCGGCATGCGATGTCAGCGCGAGCCGCCCGCGTACACTACTCACTCTACCGCGAACTGAAGCGAAGCAACCTTTTACCCTTCTTTTACAGGAACTTTATTCAAGCAGTGGTTGTACTTCTCAAACTATTGAGTTGTGAATGTGAACCAGTAACGCGTATTTTGTCTCACACTGTCTCACATATACAGATTATTTTTTTCCGTGAAATTATTTGTGATTTGAACATATGCACGTTTTCTTATCACTAAAGAAGTTTTGATGTGCGATAGTAAATAAACTCCTGTGTTAATTTCAAGTACGCGTTTTTCCATAAAACTAATTTTTGTGTGGAGGAGGAAAATTGAACGTGATCACTACAGGTATGTTTTTAGTTAATGTTTAAATTACGTAAGTATAACATGTTGGAACTGTGGACTGTACAAAGTACAAAAAAAATAATTATTATTATGTTAATTATGTTAATGCGGTTTTTATGGTAATAATATATGGCACCGTCGGGCTAGTAATTAACCAGTTATGTTAGTAATTATGAGAATTTGAGTTCAATTACCGACTTTGATAAATATTTTGATATTTTAACAGGATTATGTCAGTAGAAACCTGGATTCTGGACAAGGTGGTGCGCAAACAGCCTCGATGTCAATACACACCACAACCACCTTTTGCTAGAAAAAACATTAATAGCTGTTGGTTCAAATTACCGCAAGTTACAAGCGATTCGCCAATGCGGCGGTAGGGATCACCGGCAATCTCGTCAGCTGAAAACCGTAGTGAACAGAAATGTGTAACGAAATTAAAATCGTGTTTGCCAAGCAAAGATACTGTCAGTTAACTTAAGTATATTCTGTACTTTAAACGAGCAATCCTTGTATATTCGTTTGTTATTGGTTTTTCCGAAACGATTCTAATGATTTGGAAAAATTTTGTACTAAAATAGTCTCTTACTATTAAAATTGATCTAGATAAGTGCCATCTCCATGATAATCCGTTCTCACATGAATATATATCATCCGAGCGAAGCTTGGTCGCCCAGCTAGTTATAGTTTGAACGTAGTAAAACTGCGTTAATCAACTTTCAGCTTTCTATCCTTTGGAACTCTAATTCAAATCTTTACTAAAATATATATAGAACCAAACGATAAGTTTGGTTGGACGTAAAACTACGTCAAATACAGTTTTAATCAAAATCGAGTCAAGTTTTCAAAAATTACAACTTTTTAAATAATATTTTGTTGTTTACAGAAAGCGAACACAATATTTCTTTCAGGCTTATTGACTTAAAAATCTAATCAGATTTTCTAATCCAATTGAAAGAATTAAAATTGATGATCTTTTCTAAAATATACAGCTTTTCATAAAATAAATTATTGTTATTTTATAATAAAATTTTGATTTTTGAACGTTGAAAAAATCTATGTTTAGGTAGGTATAGTTTTTGTTTTTTGCGTTTCAGATACCTCAATTGAGAGGAAATTTTCAGGGATAGCCTGCAGGGTCAACCGGTTTACAGATTTTTTTTGTTTACATAAAACCACAAACTCACTTGGCTGGTAGTTTTTTGTCTCTTTTTTTGCACTATATGCCAGGAAACAAACGCCATCTTTGAAACCTGTGGACCAATGCAGTCAACACAGTCTAAATTTAGTTACCAGTACCTGACGAGAAATGTATGTAAAAATAAGGCAATCCCGCATTCATATAGTGTGGATGTGACGACACAGTTTTCATGCCGGTGGGTAGTACGATAGAAGAAAAAACAATGCCGGTACTTATACAAAAAAATCATTAGAAAAGGATTTATTTATTGTATTAACGAGAGAAAATGCAGAAAGAGCCTACGTTTTTGCAAAAACTGACCTCTACGATGTATTTGAACAAATTGGAGAACTTACTCCGGGGGTATCTCGTTTAAACGTGTGAGATAAATTATAGAATTATAGACGGAGTCGTGAACTACTTACATATCATATCGCGCGATTGAGCCCCCGCAACTTCCTTCATGGTAATTTACTTCAATCCAATCTCCAGCTAACGTAAGAATTGGACCTCTTTCAGATGTTTGTAGAGTTGTGTACCCCAGTTCGGTCCGGGCGTCTTAATAAGGATATATCACCTGCTATTCTGCCAGATAGTTCGTAAAAAGTGAACTATTACCTATTCGTATACTTGTCACTTCCAACGTGACTAATAAGTGGAGTTCCGCAATGTCTCGCTCGAGTTTGGTGACATCGACTTAACTTAAATTGGATTGTTTCCATCGTCGGCACTTGGTGAAACTGCATTTTAAATTACGTATTACAACAAAACTCACTTGTACTTCCAGTTCACGTATATTTTTAATTTTTCACTATTCACATCCAACCGGTTTCGCTTATTAAAGCATCATCAGGGATGTTTTACACATATTTTATAATATCTTAACATATTTTTTACATTTCAAGTTATATTATTACTACTCTTTATAGGTGGGTATTAGACAAATATTTCAATTTGACACAAACGTCTGACTGTCTGGGTTACCAACATGATATTTTTTCCCCAAAAAGCGGAGATTAGGATTAGATACATCTCCTATTTCAAGATAAATTTAGTTAAATGTCAAGCTAAAGTTAAAAATAATGTCATAACTAAAAATAATTTTAAATAATTGAATAAAATGCACGGTAGAATTATTTCAACACATTAGGATTAGATACATTTCGTATTTCGATATAATCAATAAATACATATAAAGTCAAAGGATAAATTTAGTTAAATGTCAAGCTAAAGTTAAAAACAATGTCATAACTAAAAATAATTGTAAATAATTGAATAAAATAGGTTAATGTACATTCTGTCACATTATTTAATTTAGAAAATTTCTATATACATCTTAATTGAACATATTTAATAGTGGCGAATTATTTAAGTCTCTTTGATCATTTAGTAGTGTGGGTTCGTTTTTTCGTTTGTTTACTTCCAAAGCTTCAAGGGCATCTAGTTTTCTTCCTTTGCTACACCGGTGTAGACAAACGAAATTATTTTTTAATTCAAATTTATGTCCTTCCGCTCGGAGATGTAGACCGAATGCAGACTCACCCTTACCCGAGTGCCATGTTCTCAAATGTTCCCTAATTCTTGTCGAAAAAGATCTACCAGTTTGACCCACATATTCGGCCTTACAACTAAGGCCGAATATGTGGGTAAGTGGGTAAGGGTAAGGGTGAGTCTGCATTCGGTCTACATCTCCGAGCGGAAGGACATAAATTTGAATTAAAAAATAATTTCGTTTGTCTACACCGGTGTAGCAAAGGAAGAAAACTAGATGCCCTTGAAGCTTTGGAAGTAAACAAACGAAAAAACGAACCCACACTACTAAATGATCAAAGAGACTTAAACAATTCGCCACTATTAAATATGTTCAATTAAGATGTATATAGAAATTTTCTAAATTAAATAATGTGACCGAATGTACATTAACCTATTTTATTCAATTATTTACAATTATTTTTAGTTATGACATTGTTTTTAACTTTAGCTTGACATTTAACTAAATTTATCCTTTGACTTTATATGTATTTATTGATTATATCGAAATACGAAATGTATCTAATCCTAATGTGTTGAAATAATTCTACCGTGCATTTTATTCAATTATTTAAAATTATTTTTAGTTATGACATTATTTTAACTTTAGCTTGACATTTAACTAAATTTATCTTGAAATAGGAGATGTATCTAATCCTAATCTCCGCTTTTTGGGGAAAAAATATCATGTTGGTAACCCAGACAGTCAGACGTTTGTGTCAAATTGAAATATTTGTCTAATACCCACCTATAAAGAGTAGTAATAATATAACTTGAAATGTAAAAAATATGTTAAGATATTATAAAATATGTGTAAAACATCCCTGATGATGCTTTAATAAGCGAAACCGGTTGGATGTGAATAGTGAAAAATTAAAAATATACGTGAACTGGAAGTACAAGTGAGTTTTGTTGTAATACGTAATCGACTTAACTTGTCGATGCCTGAAACTATCGTCTATTTCTTCGAAAGAGTACATAATGTAATAAAAAAATACTGCTTATTTTAAACTCACTCACTCACTAAACTGACCATATGATCATGGACAGACGTTGCACACTTTTCCATTAGAATATTCTCAGGCAAATGAAATGTTCTCCGCCGCTAATCAAACCGTGGCAGTCGAGAAATCTAATTGTGTTCATTTGCGCAAAATTATCACAAAGATGTAAAACTTGGAGCAAACGTACCACGACACAAGCATGGCGGATTATGCAAGTAAGGTGTATCGTACACCGCGTAGTAACGGCTGGGCGAAATTAATTTAAATATTTACTATATACTTAATACAATTCTTAAGTGAGAAGAACCCCCGCCGTGAATCACGACGACTTGAACAAATATCAAGTAATACTTAACATAAAAGCTTGACACTATCGCTTTTGAAGTTATACTTCTTTTTTGGCGTTTGGACAAAATTGTAAGAGTATAGGTTAAGCGGTGACCGACAAACGACAGTTCAAACATGACATGATGAAATTAGCTTCTAGCTATCCGTAACTAGATAAACTATCACCGAATTCCCTAAGACTCGAGAAACCTGATGACACAAAGGGAAGTTAAATAATATACATTACTTCACCAAAGTAAATTAGAGCTATTAAAGAAATGAAGCATCAAAATTTGCGGAAGTTTTATACAAAATTCTATCCCCAAACTAGGGAATGGGGGTGAAAAGTTTCGAGTTTTATATTTTTTGTTGTTGTGTGTGTACTAATACAAGCTTACATACCAAATTTCAGCTTTCTACAACTTCAGAAAGTACACCAAGAACTTTGATGATCATCAGTAAACGAGTCAGTGACGAAATCGGGGTTTTTATGTCTCAATAAAATCTAAAGAATAAAAGCTACAATTGAAACTTTAAATATTTAATAAGTATTTTGTTTATCTAGTATAATCCAAACCCAAGTCATGGCTCCTTTGAACAATAGGCCAACTACCGTTCTGCCAGGTAGGTCGTAAAAGGCGATCGATTGGCTGTGCGAGTCACTACCATTGTAAAATGATCGTATTTACAATAATTTGACAATACCACAATATTTTTATTTTTACAAACAAAATCAGTATAATATTTTTTGATAATGTCATCGACCTACCTACGCGCTTCTTTCGGTTCGGACAGGATATTTGTTACAATTAAACTTAAATACAATATGGTAAACTCAAAAGTACTGGACAGATTATATAATCACTGCGTAACACAGGCTAACTTTTTACCCAAATGAGTAAAATGAAAGAAAGTAGTGTGTTAAGTTTACGCCACTAAAGTCACGGAACAGCTTGTATATCTATTACAATAAACATGAATAGTTTTTTTGTGAAACAACAAAAATATGCTATGAAATACAAACATTTAGTGAAAATATTTGACCACAGCAGCAACAAGTGAGAGAAATGTACTCGTAGTGGATGAAAACAGTGCAACATAGGTTGCGATGTGAGGTACTAAAATAGTGTTGCCTAACTATCGATAGATTTAGTATCGACACTTTTAAAAATTAAAACGCCATAATGTCGATTGTAAATTCTATAGTGGTGATACTATCGATAACATCTATTATTAAATTATGACAATTGTATTGATGTAATTCATAACTATCGATATTAACGACAACAGTAATTATTGAAAACAAATAAACTATTAATTGCATTGATAGTATCAATAGAACGAATTGTTAAAGATAAAGAAAATATCAATGGTATCGTTGCTATCAATAGTATCGATAGTCTATCTACTTCGAAATGTTTGATACTATCGATAGTTTATGCAATCAATATCCGAGCAAACCATGGTCGCTCAGCTAGATACATATATAGTGAGTAACAGAAAACCTTTGCGACCTAAAATAAGCATACAAAAGATTGTAATTCAGATTGGTAGACCAAAACTAGTCAAATTGATCAAGTGCTGTCTGAAGGTTCAAGAGTTTTCGAAACCAGCCTGTTTGCATAAAGAGTGTTATGAATGTGAAGGAAGCAAGTCAAGTCTGTCTGAACCGTGATATATGGCACACATTGTTTGTCTACCCCGTAAGGCATTTGCCGTAAAGATATATTAGAAGGCTATGTATGTCTCAATAGATAGTGATACTTTTGTTTTATATTCAACTATCAATAAACTATAGATTAGCTGTCGATAGTAAATTATCAAAAGGCAACACTAGTACTGTAACAAAACTAGGGCAAACGTGTCAGTGTGTTAGCAGTAAAACGAATACAGTTAATAAAAGCAGGATTTTTCTGTTTAGAAGTGCTTTAGCTCAGTCTCGTCGACAGATTTTATCAAGGAAATTAATGTAATTAAGCCGTAAAAATGTTGATACGAAGGAATCGCATTTCGTTATATTTTACAGAACATAATATTCAATAAAATATATTTTTATTAAAAATAAGTATATAAAATACAGTTTTTGAACGTCAAAACTCTATTAACCATTTATAATAATTATGAAAAAATGTATAAATTAAATTACTGCTTAAAAAATACCTACGCATTTTCTAATAAATAGAGGACTGATGGTCAAGTGCCGACGATGGAAAGTATCACTACATAGTATATATAAAACAAAGTCGCTTTTCGCTGTCTGTCCCTGTGTCCGTATGTATGCTTGGATCTTTAAAATTACGCAACAGATTTTGATGTGTTTGTTTTAGAGATAGAGTGATTCAAGAAGAAGGTTTATATATTTATAATAATTTATACAACAAAACAACGTTTGCCGGGTCAGCTAGTAAATTATAATTGTCATGTTTCTATTATTAATATTATAAATCTAGATTTGATGATTTGATGAAGTCGCCTCTTGAACTAGTGGTCCGGTGCCGGCGTTGACCACATGAGGTCCCAGGTTCGATTCCCGGGCCGGGCATTCCAAAAATTTGTTTTTTTTTTCAGTGTTCTGATCACATTCACTACGTACGCAGTATAATTTAAAATTTGTATTTACTACACAAACTCGTCTAAATGATTTTCAATGGAACAAGTACGAAATTCCCGGGCTTTTCCGGGTTGGTCTTGGCTCCCTTTGAAGAATAGAATACGTGCTATTATACCAGGCCGTTCGTAAGAGCCGAACGATTGGCTATACGAGTTACTACCATCGTCGCTACTGGGTGGTAGTGTTCTGCAATGTCTCGCCTGGGTCTGTTACTATCTCCTTATTTCTTTCTGCCACAATAGCATCAGTGCTCGTCATTGTCGTGTTCCAGTTTGAGGGTATGGTAATTGGTAAACTTATACATGTGACATTAAGTCCCGGCCAAAAGGACGCACAATTAACTGGCTTACATATTCCTGTTGCAAAATCGTTAGTGTTTGTCACTGTCATGTTCGGGTTTGGAGGGTAAGATAGTTGGTAGACTTTTGCATGTGACATTGCCATCCCGCCACATGGATAGCAACTGACCATTAACTCTTTGGTGTCTGTCGGTTTCTTTATCCATCAGGAAAGTTATCGAATACATGTTTGTCATCCTGTGATATAAAATAAAAATTATTTTTAAAAAAATGGATTTTACTATTTTTTCATACACATATATGTATATCTTAACACCAGATACCTTACGGAGTAGGCAGTGAGACCGAGTGCCATGTGTCACGACCACTGCAGATTGATTTTTGCTTGTCCACTTTCATTGCTCTCTTCATACAAGCTCATCAGCTGCGAAGGCTCTTGACACCACTTTCGGACAGTAGCCCAATCTTATTTATCGTTCTAGTTAACAGATGTGTTGATGCGAAATTAAAACATTCTAAATTTAACAATTTCTGAGTTTAGCCGCGACATACAGGCGGACGTAGCGAAACTGTAAGGAGGAAGGAAACCACATAAGACTGGTAGGGCACTGATCATCCTCAATTGCGGTTGAAGAGTTGTGCTGACTAAACTAGGCGATAGGGATCGTGTACTCAGTGCCTTACATGAAATCAAAAATTTCGCCAGTTATAATGCTGTTACAAAAATGGAATTTAAATACGAAATACCATATCTAGCCCACAGCCTGTTAACAGCAGAAAACCGCAACGCCGCCGGCTAGTCGGCACGCGACGTCTGTGCGACCCGCCCGCACCTGCGCTCGCTGAAGCCGACCCCCCCAGCACTGGTTTACTGAAAATTTACTCAAATACTCGTACATAACAAGTGTTACTTTTTTAAGTAACAGAGCGAAGGTTACAAACATTTGGTCGCATCTCGGAATAAAAAAATGTTGTTACAAAATTGTTATTTGAACCTATTTTCAGGAAGTGTTTAAAGTACTTGCCTTGTTATAATGACCAGCGATCACCCCGTGGTCAAAATTAGATCAAAATAAACAATAAATTCTCTTTTGACAACAGACTTTAGCCGTAAACAAAATAGTATACATGTGTGTGTATTATCACGTATGTACATGAATGTAGTGTGTTATGTTTATTGTTTTTTATATAACACAAGATAGCAAACAAGCAGATGGCTCTCATGATGAAAAGAGACAACCATCACCTATAGACCCCAAAAGATGTTTTGTCGTTGTGGCGAGGACTTAATGCTACATATGTATATAAGTTTACTGGCTACCTTACACTCTAAACCAGAACACGACAGTAACAAGCACTAACACTGTTGTGGCAGGAATAGGTAAGGCGGTGGTACCAGACCCGGGCGAGACAATGCCGAACTCTACCACCTAGTACTAGCCACGATGATAGTGACCTGCGGATATCTATCATGTGTTAAACCTATAGGTGTGTTTTACTGAAATTTAATTTTAAAATTCTGATTTAGTCAATCATCAAATCGTAGTGAAATTGAAATACGTAGGGAAGACGGGACTAACAAAAGATATGTATTTAAATAACAATTGTTATGCAAAACCGTTTCAGAACCGCACACCATTCAAGGTTAAATGTTGTTTTTATTAAAGAACTTCACACACGGCAACTACAATGTAAATATATGTATTATAGCAAAATATATCCTATTACATATTTCTGTAGATGTGTAGATGTAATGTGCATTAATATACATTACAGCTGCCGTGTGTGAAGTGCCTTAATCGTGTGATTTGAAGTTTCAATTATGTGAAAAACTTTGATAACAACAGAAAGACTAGATTTGGTTGAAAGGAAGAAGTTACACTTTGTGGTGTTAATTTTTTTTTCAACCAGCACGCCGCAACTACCCATGTTATCAAGAGAATAAAAAATTTGGGTTTCGGGATTTAATATCGAATTTCTAATTTGCAAATATCATTATAACAACACCGGCGCGGAGGTCTTGTAGGTGCGTTGCCGCCCTTTAATCACTCGACTCCCAAGAAAAATCAAATACAAATTAGGAATAATTACTAGGCAAAGCGCGTTCGCGCGTCTTCAATGGTCATGACGTCACGTCATCGCAATGTATAAAAACTTTTATTACTTTACAACGAATTAATATTTTATCATTCTGTAAACGAGCATTTACTATTTAATATATATATATATATACATATATATATATATATATATATATATATATATATGACGGCGTCCGCGCCATCAAATGCAAGAATATTGTAAACAACGGGTGTACGCCTGAGCCACCGAGCGCATCGTTCGATATCCCTACTACTCAAATTGTTTTGCTACCTGTATAAAAGGCTCTGAGCGCCCCCCGTTCGGGCAGTCTAGGCTCTGGCGTGGCTCGGTACACTTGTTGTATCTTGCTAGTAGCTTATCCTTGACTCTTGGATAATTAATTTGTGCAAACAAGTTAATTATTATTGTCAACTATAAATTAGTCGCAGTACAATTTATAATGGACTATCTATTACTTAAATTATGACTTATTTGTAATAAGGAATAATTAAGTTACTTGGAATTGTTAAACGAGAACTAGTCATTAAATAATGGAAAGCTTTAACAGTGATCTTATGTTATTTTTGATATTTGATACAAGTTGAACAAAATATAAAGAGTTGTTATATCACCATATCCTCATTTTATTTATCGTATCTGACCCACTTCCTACATCAGAAGTGGGATCGGATTCACTCCCACTTCAGCATCAAACTATTTCGGTTAATTATGTAGAGCAGTAAATGTCTCTTTTCACTTGTGGTATGGAAATTATTCTTTGAAAAATAGCAGAAAATATTAATTCACGTTCTGTAAATACATCTACTCCCCTTAAGTTGATATACTTTGATTCTGATGAAGCAGACGATATGACTAACTGGTGTCCTCCTCCTAGCTTCGTATTCTTCATTACTGAGGGTCGTAACCTCCTCATTACATTGTTCTTGATAGCACAATATTATGCCATTGGACTCTATCTTCAGCGACGTGCAGAGCATCATAAAACATTTTAGACATAAGATTGGTGCAAACCTGGTCCGACCATCGCATAGGAGTACGACCACGTGGTCTTTTGTCTTCTACTTTTCCGGTCACTATTAGCTTTTCGAGATTGTCTACTTGCTTTCTATAGAGATGTGGCCGAAGTATTATAGAATTCTTTGAAGGCACGTAGCAGACAGTCTGGTCTTTACTCCAAGTTGTTTTAGTATGAAGGTGTTGGTCCTGTGTGTTGTCCAAGGGATACGTAACATTTTCTCCAGCACCACATTTCAAACGCATCAATGCGACGTCTGTCTGCAGCTCTTAGTGTCTATGACTCTGCGCCGTACGTAAATATGGAGAACACCAGCGTACAAACCAGCCTCTGCTTTGTTTTTAATGAGATGCTTCTGTCGTTCCAAAGACCCTTCATCTGACTCGTAGGATTTTTGTCGTGTAACTTACTAGCTGGTGTACTTCAAGTAAAATAAATATAGAAAAGAAAAAATTAGACGGGGTTGATCTGATCATTGTAGCTACTCACTCACTTAAGAGTCATGCCGTCACCTACTTCACAAGCTGCTGTCTTGGCAAGCTATATTAGGACTTGAAGATCTCTTCCTTTTAGACTTAAATATGAACCGATTTAAGAGCACCACTGTATTTCGAGGAAGTTACAATTTTGTGATAGAATCGAACATCGTAACAACTATTGCCGTGATAAACAGAAACTTATCTCAAATAATTTTTGCTTGCAGCGAAAGCAGGTCATCTACCACTATCTCTGGTGACGTGTCCAGTGGCCGACCACCAGTGGTCTGCTATGTATGTTGTGACCCCGGCCCAGCCACAAAGCTTCCATTTTTCCGATGAGCTACAAGAAGAAAGAAGTTGCCACTTCGAGTTCCGAAAAACAGAAAACCAGTCAACATCTGTTCCAGAGCGTTACATGGTGTATTACACTAAGTAGAATTTAATTATCTTTTATATTTGAGTCTGGTTTAGAATGTAGCCATATCAAACAAATCTGTTGTGATTCCTTTGTAAGAGAACGGTTTTATGAACAAGAATCTATAAATAGTCGCTTGTTTTGATGTAGTTTCCACTGAACAAATCAAATGCTTAACCACAAGGCAAAATTTAAATTTGGAGGTAGTTTCACGTTTGACCTGATAAGTCTTAATGTTTCGTTAGGCCGCAAAATTTGGACCAATGTAGAATAGGAAGTAAGCGAAAACAGATTAATGCTTAGCAATACTTAAACACAATCTTGATAGCAAGATAGCAACGCACCATTAACATCTTTGGTGTCTATAGGCGATGGTTGACTCTTTCCATCAGGAGACCCATCTGCTTGTTTGCTATCTTATGATATATAAAAAAAAAAAAAAAAACAATCCTGCTCAGTTTCAAAATCTGCTAGCGAGAGTATGGTAAATACTGACTTTGTAGGTAAAGATAGAGAGCGCTTGGTAGATATTTTAAAAAAAACAATTGACAACCAATTGAATTAAAACCGTCGGGCTTAAATTCGTCGAGCTGAAATCGAATTAGTTGACCCTTTGAAGATCGTTAATAAGCAATCTTAAAGTTTATTACCAACTAAACTCAAACTAATTTTTTTAAAAAAAAAAAAGAGAAAACAATACAGATTTACATCTTCTTGCGACAGGCACATATAGAGCTAACAGTCGGTCCGAATATGTAATGCGATTCCTGTAGGGTTTAATAATGATAGCGCAGTATAATTCTCTGACAAATCATGGCAAAAGCGGTTAGGTAATATTTAACACGCGCTCAGCAGCATTAGGTTTGACATTCGGCAACTAACAAAAACTCGCGAAAGTATCTACAAGCTTTGAAAAAAAAATCAGCCCAATCGGACATTTTATGGTTGAGTAGAGGTAATGAAAGGTTAAACCTTTTAGTGTAGGTGACTTTGTCTTTGTTAGGAATGTAGAACGACACTAAACGAAAATTATTGTTGACTCAAAATATAAGGGCTCCTTAAAAGTTACCGCAATTTTAGAAAACAAGTGCGCCCATGATAGCCTCTGCGAAGTTCCCCATATTCCTGTAGGGTTTCTTGAGGTAGCTATATGAAAATTATAACAAGGATGACGTGACGGCGTATACTCATGATAATGATCTTGTTCATAAAACTGGTCCAAACAATATTGATAGAAATGCAGTGTATATTGTAAATAGTTATAACAGTCAGAGTTTTTAATATCTACCTGCGAAGGAGATTCTCTAATCTTGTAATAACTAATGCCACTATTCATGAGGCTACATCATCAGCAAAAAAAATACGATATTAAGTAAACGAAAAAAAAATGTAGTAAAATGATGATAAAATATCACTAAAAATGTAAGTAAAAAAAAAAAAAAAAAGAAGCGAAGAAAAAAAATTATTAAAGGAAATGGGAGTCTTATAAAACTATGAAAAGAAATCAATGGAAAAAAATGTAAAAGAAGTAATTTAACAAAAAATTTAGGATTGACAAAAGATGCAGGATTGACAAAAGATGCAGGATTGACAAAAGATGCAGGATTGACAAAAGATGCAGGATTGACAAAAGATGCAGGATTGACAAAAGATGCAGGATTGACAAAAAATGTAGGATTGACAAAAAATGTAGGAAGATTAGAGTCATTGAAGGGAGTGTCCGGTCCAATGACTCGGCTAAAGGGGTTCATTCCGGTCTAGCCTTTTGGCTACAGGGACTGCAACCCGGTCTAGCACTGTCAGCTAAAGGGATTTCCGGTCTAGCATTAGCTAAAGGGATTTCCGGTCTAGCATTAGCTACAGGGATTTCCGGTCTAGCATTAGCTACAGGGATTTCCGGTCTAGCACTGTCAGCTAAAGGGATTTCCGGTCTAGCATTAGCTACAGGGATTTCCGGTCTAGCACTGTCAGCTAAAGGGATTTCCGGTCTAGCATTAGATATAGGGATTTCCAGTCTAGCACTGTTTGCTAAAGGGATTTCCGGTCTAGCACTCTCAGCTAAAGGGATCTCCGGTCTAGCATTAGCTACAGGGATTTCCGGTCTAGCACTCTCAGTTAAAGGGATTTCCGGTCTAGCACATTAGCTAAAGGGATTTCCGGCCTAGCACACTCCAGTCTCCGGTTTTAAACTGATGAGAGGGAGCTTAGTACACTCCAGTCTCCGGTTTTAACTGATGAGAGGGAGCTTAGTGCACTCCAGTCTCCGGTTATTAACTGATGAGAGGGAGCTTAATATACTCCAGTCTCCGGTTTTTAACTGATGAGAGGGAGCTTAGTACAATCGAGTCTCCGGTTTTTTCAATTGATGAGGGATTCCTAGCTTAGTAGGATCCAGTCTCCGGTTTCAAAACTGACGAGAATAGTTTAATAGTTGTAGTTGCTGAAGGGGTTACCGGACCAGCACACTATTGTAACATTTCGCTAATTATAGAGTTGTAAAAAAAAAAATAATAATAACAAGATTATGTTTAGTTTTCTAAAAGATATGTCAGGATGAACGAGGCGTTCCTTGTCCTCAGATGTATAAAGATGCGCACACGAGGACGTGTGCATGTCAGTATGGCCGTGACGGCGTCCGCGCCATCAAATGCAAGAATATTGTAAACAACGGGTGTACGCCTGAGCCACCGAGCGCATCGTTCGATATCCCTACTACTCAAATTGTTTTGCTACCTGTATAAAAGGCTCTGAGCGCCCCCCGTTCGGGCAGTCTAGGCTCTGGCGTGGCTCGGTACACTTGTTGTATCTTGCTAGTAGCTTATCCTTGACTCTTGGATAATTAATTTGTGCAAACAAGTTAATTATTATTGTCAACTATAAATTAGTCGCAGTACAATTTATAATGGACTATCTATTACTTAAATTATGACTTATTTGTAATAAGGAATAATTAAGTTACTTGGAATTGTTAAACGAGAACTAGTCATTAAATAATGGAAAGCTTTAACAGTGATCTTATGTTATTTTTGATATTTGATACAAGTTGAACAAAATATAAAGAGTTGTTATATCACCATATCCTCATTTTATTTATCGTATCTGACCCACTTCCTACATATATATATATATATATATATATATATATATATATATATATATATATATATATATATATATATATATTATTAGGCATTAAAATAAAGATATTTTGTTATAATTTACTTGAAAAAAACGGTGACATGATAAACGACTTTTACCGGTTCTTATTTTTTGTTACTACGATTTATTTCTTACAACTAATTATCTAAATACAATCATTATAAGCTAAATAAACCTTTTAACAACCTTTTTTAACAAAAAAACACAGTAATTACACAAGATACACGCGTCAATTACTTTTGGCGCTAAAGTGAAATCATTTTACAGCAGTGTTGCCAGTAACAAGTAGTCAAATGTAACATGAGACAGCTCAAAAAGTAACATTTTCACGAGAAAAGTAACATTTCCTTATTTGATGTGGGAAACGTCACTTATACTATAATATGACACTTTATTACACAAAAACTAAAAAGTTTTTTGTCCTATTAGTTAAGCTTCGAAAGAATCGTAATATTTTTTGTACAAATACCTAATTGACTGGTTATCCTAAAAAAGAAAAACATATAATTATCAATGTGTAAATTATATACCAACTAATTAGGAAATGTATTTCAATAGCTATAACTCACCATATATTTAACTAAAGATAACTACCTAATAAACTTATTTTTGTATAGGACAATCAATATAGTTATTAAATTACAACTATATAAATACGACATTAACTTACAAAGAACAAATCAAAAGATCTAAAAGTAACGTAAAAGTAACATTTTGAGTCGAGTAACATGGAAGTAACATGAGAGGGTCAAAAGTAACGTAAAATGTTACAAAAATAACATTCTGGCAACACTGTTTTACAGACTAAATAATCATTTATAATTTGAATATTTTGAATGAATGATTAAGTGGTTATACCAAAGAGTGTAAGCCACACAAAAGATCTGTTTACTGTTTTGTACTCACTTACTTACCCCGTTGGCTCAGCATCCTAAAGAGGGTCGGTTCCCGGGACACGTCTTGCCAGTTACTGACATGATGTTTCCAAAGATCCACATCAACTATATCTCTCCAGCTATATCTAGAGCAACCACATGACGTCGCCTCGTTGACCGACCCAAATATGCTCTTTTCACACTGCGATCTTTTTCAAACGGGCAAGAGGCTCACCTGATGATAAATGATCACCACCGCCTATGAATAGCTGCAACGCTTGTGTCTTGCTTGGGTCGTATTGGACTAAATTTAGTCGACCCCATTCCGAGACTTTGTTCAATAAATCCTTGACTTCAGACAAAAGGTTTTTCCGGCACTCGTCAACATGTTTCAGAGAAATGCTAGCGCGGCCGGAATATACAGCATTTCCTGTACTGTCGTCTGCATAACAATGAATGCCGCTAATTTGCAGCATATCATTGTCATATGCAGAAGAAACAATGTAGGAGATAGCACGCAGCCTTGGGGAACACCAGCATTGACAGATTTTGGGACTGAGCATACACCGTCGACAACAACCTTAATGCTACGATCTGTCAAAAAACTGGTAATCCAGTTGCATAATTTATCGGGAAGTCCATAAGATGGAAGTTTCGCAAAAAGTGCTTTGTGCCACACCCTATCAAAGGCCTTCGCTATGTCCAAACTAACTTCTTCCCCCATTCTTTCAACCTGGCCGAGCCAACGCAGTCTGTGTGCCTTTATATCTCATATTATACTTGGTTGAGTTACGAGTTCTACGAGATCTTAAATGTTGATATTTAATTACAATCTTTATAATTTAGTCGATTATGTGCAATCTTTGAAATTAATAACATTAGAAAAAGACATTTATTTAATTGTTCTTTACATTGTAGCTTACAATGGGTACAAATGTACAAACATCTAGAGACTCCAGGGATAGTGGAAAATATTTGTATGTTAGTAGAGCAATAAACCACTAGACTATCATTTCTGTTTGTTAAAAGACAAAGAGACCGCCTCCCGGACTCGGAGAGATGTCGCTAACATAATAATAAAACGTTTATTTCAGGCAACAATCGTATAACATGCACTGTAAAACTTACTCTACGGGTCATAAAATGTATACTTTATACACTAGTATATACACATTTTACATAATAAAAGTTATTGCCACCGCGTTGTTTCTCTCATGGGGTACGGGGGTAAACTTAATCTGATAGACACACAAACTTGCCATTCCTTTTAACGTTTCGACATTTTCGTTTGTGTAGTCACACTCGCCAAAACAGAGTTAGTTTTGGCCAACTGACGTGTTTAATTATATGATATACAGTTCTTTCCATTTACTTCCCGAGTCGGCGTAAAGACTTTTAAATGTGTGTGTAACCTACCCAATAGTGATTCTCGAAATTTTGAATCATACGTCCTAACTGATCATCACCACACAACTCGACTGCTACTCCGGGCTTAAGTTTATAAACACAATACAAATAGCTATTTTAAATTAGGGATTCGCTAAGACCACCCAATATGCATATACTGTATTATAGTTCCTAATTCGTAAAAATATAAAATCTAGTCTGCTTAGGATAAACAGTCAAGGGAAACATTTGTCGCTTTGAATATTATCTATCTCTGCGACGAGAATACGTTTGTCGTGATATATAAAAACAACATATCTTCACACTAAATCCCTTACGGGACAGGCAGAGAGAATTGAGTGCCATATGTCACGGTCCAGACAGACTTGCCTTGCTTCCTGCACATTCATAACTGTCTTCATACAAACACGCCAGTTTCGAAGACTCTTCATACCACCTTCGGACAGCACCAGACCGATTTGATCATGTAACGTCAGTCTTGGTCTCCCCCGGTACCTACATACATTCATACTAATATTGCAAACTCGTAAGTTTGTCTGATTGTCTATTTCGCTTTCAAAGCTAAAATCGCTGAATAGATTTTGATGAAATACAGCATGGAGATAGGTGAAATTCCGAGGTCTAACACAAGCTAATTTAAAAAATCAACCCTCAAAGGAATTTTTATGTGAAAAATGACATGTTAATCCACTCGCGGGCAAAACTGCGCGAGCCAGCAAGTAAACACTAAATGAGATATAAGTTCGAAAGTGAAGATGCGTTAATACGCGAAACCGGTAGACTTTAAATAATTCTTCTTATTCGACATATCTCTCTTCTTCTGAGCGCGACTAATTTCGCGTTCTTTATCTTATGCGGGTACGTTACTCACACTGGGATTCATTTTTTGATGTGAAACATCTATTGGCGCAGGTGTGAACCGGATCGTTGGCGTGGCGACTCGGCATCCGTGGCGACGGGTCGCCACGCTATAATATTATGTACTAAGGTAGGGTATACAGTGAAGTATACAGTCCATATTTAGTAATTAGTAGCGTGTACGATGTGGCGATGTGTCGGCATGGCAACCAACTACGCGACCCCGATGTTTCACATCTGTCAGGAGTCCCGTGACGGCTCAGTTTTTTTTTATAGTAATTGCAGGCATACAAGCAAGGGGGCCAGTTGATAGAAAGCGTTCACGTTTGACCGTTCAATGGCACCTAACCTCTTGTGTTGCAAATGTCCAATTTGCAACACAAGAGGTTAGGTGCCATTGGACCCCATGAATTTTATTGACCCTCCTCTTAATTTTTTTAATATCAGAGCTACTCGGAAAAACCGTGTGAGATAAGCTGTTCCAGAGTTCGACTATTCGTATAAAAAAGGTACGAGTAAATCGAATAGTCGTGGATGACCAATCACCACATGGTGTGGATAGAATCTCTCATTACGGCGTGTCGTGCAATGGCGGAACGTGGATGCTGGCACTAACTTAAATAACTTATCAGAACACTCCCCATTATGCGACGGTTTCACTAGGAGCATATTGTTTTATTGGAATAGGGGGCAAACGAGCAAGAGGCTCACCTGATGGTAAGTGATCACCACCGCCCATGAACAGCCGCATCACCGGAGGTCCTGCAGGTGTGTTGCCGGCCTTTGAGGAATGAGTACGCTGTTTTCTTGAAGGTCCCTAAATCGTTATGATTCTATTTAGCGGGTAAGGTAGCCTATAAACAAAGGTTTGTAGTGTTACATCCTAGATACGATAGCAGAACATGCCATTAAAATATTTAAAGCCTTTAGCACGGATAGTTATTTTTATTCTTGAGTGGAGCGTATATAATATAGAAAATTGGTTATTTTTATTTTTTATTTTTATTAAGCTATTGCATAGCTTCTATCGCGGTCTTGAGCGTGGAGACCGAATCCAGAAATTCCGTAACGAAAAAACCTAACACCCCCCCACTCCGACCGGCACAGCGGTGATACTTTTTAGTTTTTCCATCTATCGATAAATATCAGAACTTTTAATGATTTTTTGAAATAGCACGCTTGTCTGTTTAGTTCAGCAACCCGCCTTTAGGTGGCATTGGTTGTATTGGAAAACTACCGTAATCAGCTGTTTGTGAGAAAGTATATAGGTGTATAGGTATTTATCATCTACTTACAACAGTGAATATCTGTACTCGTATAATTTGTGTACAAAGTGTTTTAAATATGAATAAACAAAGAAAAAAATACTGCAAAAATAAAATAAATACATATATAATTGTAATTACATAAGTTGATAAAAAATGCTATGCAATAGCTTTACCGCGGCAGTCTCCGAGTACCACACGTCTTTTTTTATTTTTATTTATTCACAAATATTTTTTATATATTTTTGCATATATTTTATAAGAAATGCATTTCTTATATCACTGGACATGGAACAAGCAGATGGTATTCCATATAAAAAGCAAACTAGCTAATAGACACAAATATTTAACATAGTTGTGTCTATTAGCGATAACCGACCGCCCGCATGATAATTTGACCGCCCTGGTGGTCGAGTGGTTAGTGACCCTGACTACGCTCGGGGCTCGGTTTCCATTCCCGACGGGGACAAGCATTTGTGTGATGGGCATATGTTATATGTTTATACTTCTGGGTTTGGGTGTTTATTAAATATATTCTAGTATTTATATACATATTTCTATGTATTAGTATCGTTGATTAACACCCATAGCACAAGTAAATAATTTGCTTACTTTGGGGTTAGATTAGTAGATGTAATTTGTCCCGTTAATATTTATTTTATTTATGTTTAGAGGTGGGGTGTTAATGCCACTTGCACAAGTTTAGAGTCTACCTTACCTTCCAAACCGGAACACGACAGCAACAAGCACTGACACTATGGCGGCTGTAATAAGTAAGGCGGCGCAGGCGGTACCAGGCCCGGTCGAAACATCACAGGACTCTACCGTACAGGAGTAATGATGAAAGTGAATAGTTTGGCCGATCGTTGGCCATTTACGACCTTCCTGGCAGGAAGGCAGGTGCTCTATTCTTCAGAAGTGGCCCAGATTTACACGGGGAATGATCGTCACCACCCGCAACAAACTATCATTAACTTTGTGACTTTTTCGTAATTCTTATTTTTAATTAAATGGAACCCACAAATTGACTCATTACTTGCGATTCTTCATACGGGTACTTTTTGACAAAATTGATAATATTCTGATACGTATATTTTGTTATGTATTATAGTAAAGGTAATGTAAACTTTTTGTTTACATTACCTTTGTAATGTAATGTAAAATGGTAAATAGGAATAGCAAAACGAACAAAAATTCCTTCAATAGAGAAAACAATCAGGTAATTTGGGCAATAAAATTTCTGCACCCGTTCTTGGTATTAATATTAATTTGAATGATTCAGCAAATTTCGATAACTTAGTGTTTAGTAGTAATAACTGCTGAAATTATTACTTTTCCACAAATACTTGTTACTTATAATTTAATAAAAATTCATTTGAGGCAGCATTTATTGGTACCCACTGAATTCACTAGAGCAAAGGTATTTCTGCCTTCGCCTCCGTTATTAAATTAACGAAAATTTGATCCAGTCCCCTGCTCCGTTAGAGCCGACGATTGGATGTAATGGTGCGCTTTCAGCTCCCCAGAGCATTAGGCGGCTGCCAGATCTAATGAAACGAATTAAATCCACTTTGACGTCATCTAATAACGAATAAATCATATACGAATGAACATCATCCTACTTTTAATTAAATTAATCCCGTATACGTCTCTGCGTAGTTTAAAAATAGTGTCGAGCTAGAATCTAATACCTAGTACAGTCTACAAGATCGCCCCTTCAGTTTGTAAGGAGAATTTTGCAAACAAACAAGCACATGGTTCTCCCGATGGAGAGAAAAAACCATCACCAATAGTTGTTTAAAGTTCGGTATCACAGTAAAGAAATGTCAACTATAATTAGTCATTCCGAAAAAAAATCGTACGTTGCTCTACCGGCTTGTATCGGGATGATAATGTCACATTCATGAGTCTACCTTACCCTCGGAACTTGAACACGTCAGTAACAAACACTGATGCTTTTGCAGTGGCGAGTCGTTGCAGAACTCTACCACTTATTACTGCGTAGCGATTTCCATCACTACTTCTGAACAACCTTAATCTTACAGTTTTAAATTTATATCTGTTTTCTCACTGAAAAATTTATATGCGTCAAAAGATGAAAAACCGCCTAAATCCATACTACCAAAGTGGGTTTAATTATAATCAAATCATTATCTTAAGAAACCAGATGCTTTGTAAATACCTTTTGTAAGAAAAAACTGGCGTACAAAAGAGCTGGCGCAGGGGGCCGCAAGACAATAACATTAATTATGAGATGAGAAAAACTTCTGAAATACGCTTTAAGTTTTTTGGTAATTACGTGCGGCCTACTCGTCAGAGTCAAGTTACGTTACTTGAAAGTTCAAAAGTAATTTTAAATATTTTGTGTTGCTGGGCTAGGTAAAGAAACCTGAAACGTCTCGATAATAATATGAGGTATTTTAAATTCAAAGCAGGCAAAACTATATTAAAGCATAGATTTTTGATTTCAAAGAATACAATAATCTAAAGTTGGTTGAAAACAAACATAATTTTTGAAAAGCTGATACTTATTTACTTTGGTTTTTCGAACTGTATTTATCGTAGTTTTTTTAACTTCTTAAAATGTTATCTTTTTTACAAGATACATTTATTGCATGTTTCATTCATTTTCATTGTCACAAAAATTAAAAGCTCGATTGGTCCTCGGTTCGAAAAAGGAAATTACGATTTTCAATACTTGAAAAACCGCTAAAATTAGGATCCTTTTCTCAATTAGATGTACATATTCTTGTGCTTTTTTTTATATATAATAAGGTAGCAAACAAGCAGATGGGTCTCCTGATCGACAGAGTCAACCATCGCCTATAGACACCAAAGATGTTAATGGTGCGTTGCTATCTTGTGGCGAGGTCTAATGCCACATGCATAAGTTTACCGGCTACCTTACCCTCCTAACCGAAACACGACAGTATTGACGCTATTGCAGCAGGAATAAGTAAGGCGGTGGTACCAGACCCGGGCGAGACAATGCGGTATTCTACCACCGAGTAATCACGATGGTAGTGACTTGCATAGCCAATCAGTCGCCTTTTACGACCTGCCTGGCAGAACAGCAGCAGGTCTATTCTCCAAAGGAGCCCGGGACCAACACGGGGATTTGGGGATTTGGGTTAGGTGAGGTTAATAGTGACCACCACTCAAAAACAAACGAGCGAAGGGAGCATACCATGGCAGCGGCCGCCGTGTGCCAGATTTCCTGTATTGTTTATTTCCAAAATCGAATTATTCGGTACTTTATAATCGGGATTCGTATTTTTTATTATTAGATGTTTCGGAATATCACTAAGTCAACATTTTTATTATTCGCTTTATTAAAATTTGGAATTTTAGAATAGTAAGTATAAATGTAAGGAATATTTAAATTACGAAATTATAAAAAATAAGATAAATTCAAAATTATGAAATTCGGTAGATATTTTGAAATTCGTGTTTGTGTCTGACGGAATAGTGTTTCGTATTTGTGTGGTGCACTTTCTCTCGCTGTTTATGAGATGCTGCGAGGCATGTTGTAGGGCAGTTTTCTTATTACTTGAAAAGAGGCCTAGATCAATACGATCCATTTTATTGTCAAGAAAACAGACAATCGAATATTTTGTAGGTCAGGTGATCTCTAAAATGAAATTAGTGACACTGAAAATCCAATAAAATCATTGAACTACACATTTCTGTGTTTCATAACCAACATAGCCGAAGGCGCGGCCCCGCGGCGCGCGGGAGCGCTTCAGCTTTGTATTAAAATATTTTGTTTATCTACTCGGTACGCACTTATAAGTTTTTAGAATAAATTTCATGATAGAGAAGTTTCTTTGTTAGCAGAAATAAATTTCGAAACATATTTTGGAGCTTTTATAAAGATTTATGAAAATATATTTATCAAAAAGGACGTTAATTTAAATATACAATAAGGATTACCACCCATTCCGCTTACTGACAAACCAGTGAATTGTAGTGAAGTAGAATATATATATGTAATGTCTGTGTACAGTTTAAGATGAGTGCAGAAGATATGTGAGGGAGAGTCAGTGTACGAGACAAACCCAATGAAATTCTTTCTAACACTGATTTATTAATAAGGTTACAACAAAAATGATGATTAAATAAAAGTGCAACCGTAACAATGTGTGCGTGTTTAACTTATGACGTTGTTTCTATGTAACCTAAATAAATTACATGTCATTGACTTTAGATATGTGCGGTAACCCGTACATCCTGCGGGCCCAAAAAGGAGACAATAAATACAAGTTTTAAAAAAAATTAAAAATGTAAAAAATGCTAAGTATGAAAGTAAAAAAAATGTAAAGAATTTATACACACAAAGAATACAAAGGTTAAAAATAAAAATGTAAAACATGCATAATAATGAAAAATGTAAAAAATGTAAAATGTCTGTTCACTGCACTTATAGCCCGAATGTCCAGTTGGTCGGGTTCTCACGGCTGCTGCAGGCCACGTTTTATGATTTCCACCATCCTCCTTTCATGAGAGCAAAGGGGTACTCGTCTCTGCCACACTTCTTGTCTCTGAGATATTGTATTTATATAGGTGCACCTTGCGACAGTGATTATGATCAGTATGGAGTTGCTATGGCATCATATCATGAACATCGTGCACACTTAGTAGTATGTATATGTTCTCGTTGCTTGACCATCTGTTTTCACGGGACGTCACTCACTTTCATGCTCTTATGATGCACAGGAACAGAAGAATTCAAAGATAAGCAGTAGAAGTGTGACATGTAGAATTGATGTATCTGATATTGTTAGTGTCCTGTTTTTGATATTAGAGTGGCTACAGTAGTTATTATGACGAAGTATAGAAAATGTGTCACTCTTTATTTATAAATAGTCAAGGTCAAGGTTGTGACCTATTTCTAGTGTGTTGTTCCTGGTCAGTGACTTAATTGTTATTGCAAATATGTGCATTATGCATTTCCCACAGCATGAGAATAGCCACTGATATCGCAATGTAACTTGATCTTCCGCTCGTGGCTCGGCGACTTCTTTATATATAATGTTATTAAAACTCAAGTTACAAACTGCTTGTGATAATTGTAATTTATTATTGTAAATCGGTTTATTTGCTCTGTAGAATAATACTTTGTTAGTACGTGGATGGATCCAAATTTGTAGATGATAAGTTTTATGTTTTATGAATACTGAGTAGTGAAAAGATACACACAGCATAATTGCCATCATAATAAGAAGTTTTTTGTAGGCTTCCCCGTCAAGCGTCTTGGTTGATATCCACTTGCTTGCGAGACAGCGAGGGTGATGTCATCCCTTGTCGATGACTGTACGGCACCTGGTTGTTTTTGTCTGTGCTCTTCTTCCACTAGTAAACTGAATAATTTTAAAATTGAATATTTAGAAATAAAACTTAATGTCCATACGTAACTTAATGTCTCTATAATGTTTAGCCTAAACGACTTTGTGTCACAGTTAAAATTAATAATCACTAATTGCACTTTCACTAATTTTTGGAACCGACAAACGCACAGATTTTTTACACTTGCCACCTTTTGTCACACATGACTGCGTACTGGTGTTCGGAGGAACCACCCCCGATGGTGATGATGATGACGGCTGCAGCTTTGTAGTCAGCTGCGAGAGTTCCACGTTAGTAGCCTCCACCGCCCGCAGAGTCACCGGGGCAGTGACAGCTGGGGACACTCTAGACTGTTGTTGGCTCGTCTTGCGAACACGACGGACAACGTAAATGCACCCAACTAAGAGCAGCAGTGTCAGCGTGACGTAGATCACAGTATAGTGGTGTACATCGTGTACACTGACGGGAGAGTAAACCACATCAGCTTCCTTTTTTATGTTTTCCAATTGTATCTTCATCTGCTCCCAGGTATGACTGTGGTTGTCCGGTATGAAACTTTCAGGTAGTGTTGAGTTTAAAATATGATTAAGGATTGAAAATTCTGATACTGTAGCTATATTAGGTTTAGTAGATAGTTTTGTAAGATAATTAGTATGTCCGTAAATTGTTACGGATTTACTCTTTAAAACACATCCCGGCGCTAAGTCCATGAGTCCGTTCCCGTCTAAGCTAATCATTTCTATTGTGTCCGAGCAATAAAGTCGCACTTGGCAATTCTCGCAACACGAGAATAACCACCTGTTATTAGCACGTAATTTGATCCACCGCTCTTCGCACTTAATAGTTTTAGTTGTACATAATGTCTTATTGTTTGTATGCAGGCTACAGAAGGAAAGATTAATTTGTTGCTCATAAATTGGTTTATCGAAGGCACACAAAACTTTTTCTGAGGATAGATGCATACAAAAATGAGTATCTTCTTCTGTTAGTAAAATAAATATTTCCTTTCGTAAATTAAAAGCAATGTAAGGTGTAAATGTTTCAATAATAATATTACTATTCAAAGGTATGCTGTATATTTTGTCTAGTTCGAATGATTCCTTAGCAATTAAAGGTATTTTTATTTCTATAACTAGGAATGATTTTCCGACTTTTGAGTTTACTTTCATGACCTTGTATAGTTCCTGTAAGTTTTCTTCAGTAATAGGCAAAGTTAGGTCTCCTCTTAATTGACTCGAAATAATGTGCATTTGTTCTTGTAGCTGTTCTGAAGGTATTAAATGTGCGTCCAAGTGTCCTTGAGATAAATCAGTTACTGTATCGACTAAATTATCTTGTATACGCCTCAGATTCGATATTAAAATCTGTGCCGACAGAATTGATGATATAGTATTAAATTGATGTTCATTGTCCGACTGTACTTGATTTAAAATGTTTGTAAAGTTTTGTAAATGTGACTGTACCATGCTAAACTGCTTATACATTATATCTTCATTTCTGCGTAAAATGTTCGACTGTGCCTCAATAATGCTCGTTTGATTTTTCAGGAGGTTTCGCAAGTGATTAGAGTCGTATGAAATTTTCTCTATGTCCTTTTCGTATTGATTCAGGAACCTGTCATCGAGAACTCCGAATAATGCGTTAGCTACATAACCCACACCATTAATTATGCCTCTCTTCGGTCGTTTGTTTGTATTATATTGCAGCAATACATTATAATGTTGAAGTTCCGATAGCTCATGTTGTAGTTGGTCTGCTATACTTATATATTGCGGTGAAAGTTGCGATGTATCCTTCTGTATACGCTTTACGTACTTCTGTAAATATGATAAACTCGTCCAATAGGTTGACATATTATAATAAACAACTAATTTCCACTCATCTCTGATTAAGTTAATATCGAACTGTTTGTCGAAATATAGGCTTTGGTTCGAGTTGAAATTAGACATATTGTAGGTACCCTGTGTGGGTGTTATTGTAAATAAAATCATAAGTATTAAAGTGAATATAAAATTACATAATTTATTCCTCCGAGGTCGACGTCGAGATTGCGGCAGCTGGTTTGTTTGGCTTTCTGGCTGTACTCTGCTCGTTGTTCCAGAAGTCACGGCATGTCGATCATAATCACTAGAGCCGCTGTTCACCTGTACGGTATCGCTCTCCTTGACTGGAAGCCGTGAAAGTTTTAAAATTGGCCTTTTAATTATACCATTCATGGTTTTAATCGATACCACTCTCACGTACCCATCCTTGCCTGGATGTACCTGGACTATCCTACCTAAAGCCCATTTCCCAGGAGGTAAATTGTCTTCCTTGACCAGAACTATGTTGTCCACTTCAAAGTTCCTCGATGGGCTCTGCCATTTGGATCGCATTTGGAGCTGTTGAAGGTACTCTGAAGACCACCAAGTTTGTACCATGTGCCATCTGGTGTTAAGATTAAAATGTTCTGGTTCAGCTTGCGGTCGAGACAGCAAAGGTCCCCCTACAAGGAAATGTCCTGGAGTCAGGTAATCATCATCAGGACTCTCTGTCAATGCGACCAAAGGTCGTGAGTTGAGACAGGCCTCTATTTGCTGTAACAGTGTGTTGAACTCTTCATAGGTAAGTCGCTGCTCGCCAATTACTCGTCGAAGATGATATTTGAGAGATTTGACGGCGGCCTCCCACAAACCTCCTGCAGATGGAAATGACGGTGCGTTGAAATTCCATTTGATATAAAAGCTGTTTATGTTCGCGAAGAAATTCCTGTCGATTGTTGCCAAAATCTCTTTGTACTCTTTAGTCAGCAATCTGTCAGCACCTTTAAAATTTGTCCCATTGTCACTGTACATATGACTTGGAGTGGCCCGCCGGGCACAAAACCGGCGAAAGGCTGCAAGAAATCCAGGGGTGCTAATCCTCCTTGTAGCACAATCTGCTGCATTTAAGTTTGTGCTCACATGATGCCAACGTGAAGGCTTAACGATTTTATGTTTACGCCACGATAAAATTAAACTATGTAAATCGCTTTGTAAATTTGGGCCTTGAAGCATCAAGTCGTTCAAACTGTACCCCGTAGAAGTTTTTGCTGAAGCGTTAAATACGGTTCTCAGTTTAGTTGTTGTCGAGTCAGCTTTTAATACTCCATGATGCGGGAGATAATACGACGGCTCTACCTTTTTTGTTACAGGTGTCATATGTCCTAAACTTAGATATTCCCTCATAAACTGTATATAACTTTCAGAGAATTCTGTATTTTTTGTCATTTTACGTTCTAAATTATATAGTTGTGCCATCGCTTTCTGTCTAGAAGTTCCTATATATTTCTCAAAATCCTGTTTCATCGGAATCGCAACTTCGTATTTACCGTTTTCCAACCGTCTCGTTGTAGACTGGTACAGCTGTTCGCAGTACTCTTCTTCCTCCGAGCGGGCAGTCGAGGAGCTCTGAACCTCCTCGAGTTCCCAGTATTGCGAAATATCGGCGAGATTGTTCAGCACGACACAGCAATTAAATGTTCTAACGTGCCCTGACAAGATCCAACCTACCCTAGTCTGTTGTGCCATGGGCGCCTTGTTAGAGCCCCTGATAAGGCCATCCATCAAGATGTCGGAATACACACTCGCATCCAGGAGTATGTCAATGGGTCTCGAGACGTTGAAGTCAGGATCCGCAAGTCTAATGTTTTGCAGGTGTGACCAGGGTTGTTTGTTAAATGTTCCGTTAGGCAAATTGTTAATGACTTTATTTATAACGATAGCCTGTGTTGAAAATGTATAGTCATCGTAAATCGACATACAATTCAACGTAACGACTCCTTTTCCTTGTTTAGAGCCATATCCTATTCCAGAAATAGAAGCGGGATGATGTTGTCTAGGAAGCCCTAGAAGCTGAGCGGCGCGTTCCGAAATTAAAGAAATTTGAGAGCCTTGGTCTAAAAGTGCTCTTAAAACTGTGTAAGTACCATCATAGGCCTGTATTTTTAGAAGTAATGTAGTTAATAAAATCTCCTCATTATTCGCAGCTACGTAGTTAACATTATGGTTTTTATTAGCGGGTGTAAAATTATTATTTGCTAAGTTGGATATAGTCATGTAACTTGACGACGGAGCTGTTGTGACGACGGGCTGTGATTGCGTAATCGATGACGTCGAGTATGTCGTATGAGGTAAGGATTCGTGTACTTTGAAAACAGCGTAATATCCGTCGTGAAGAATGGTATTGTGATCACCATGACAACGTTTGCAACGTTTTGCAGAAGTACATCCATTTGCATCGTGTATGTAAAGACAATTTTGACAAACATTTAATTTTAATACTGTTCTCATTTTTTCCTCGGCCGGCAACTTAGCAAACTTCTTACATTGAAATAAAATATGTTTTTGCTGACATAGCGGACAGTTCCACGTGCGAGTAACTGTCGCCTGATAATGCGGTTTTGCAATATATTTGCCTTTAGAATATTTGGTATTGTATTGCGTATTAATTAAATGCGACGAAGAGGGCTTTGGTGTGAAAGTTTGAGCTTTTCTTTTTTGTATGGGCTCTAAAGCTGTAAACTTATTTTCGAGAAAATTCATGAGCTCATCCAGGGTGGGTATCTCCCGTGGATTTTTACGATTTTCCTGGTAGTCACTGTACGTGTCAGGGTCCAATTTTTTTGCAATCAGGTGTACGATTAGCGGGTCCCAAGAGGATGTTTTTATGCCGAGATTTTGTATGGCATTAATAGACTCCATAGACGTATCATAGAGACGCCTTATTTCGTAAGCTGATTGTTTATAAGAAACTGGCTGATTTAAAAATATTTCTATTTGTTTTGTAAATAACAACTGCCGATTGTTATACCGATGAGTAAGAAGCTCCCATGCGGTATCATAGTTTTCAGCGGAAATATGTAGATGTTGTATCAGACGCTCGGCTTCTCCTCTTAGTTTACCCTTTAAGTGTTGCATTTTTTGACCTTTTGTGAGCAAATTATTGTTATGGATGCTTTCGGAAAATAAGTCATAAAACGTAGGCCATTGTGTGTATTTGCCTGTAAATACTGGGATATCTATTTGAGGTGTAGTTTGTTGAATGTGAGCTGCAGATGCTAATTTTTTATTAAGTGACCGTTTAATGTCTTTGTAATAATTTTCGTAGTAGGAAAATTCATTATCGTAGTCCGCATTATCTCCTTGTAAAATGTTGTCAATCTCTAAATGTAAAGAATCAATGTTAGTCCAGCGAGACTGAACACTGCGCAGCTCGTCTTCTAACTCCCATTTATCGCATATGTTATCTACGTTAATGTTATTAATTAGCCTAGCAAAAGCTCTAAAATTTGTACGTTGACGCGACAAAAGTTTTTCAACGTCTGTGTGTGCCTGTTGCGACGGTGCTGGCGGTGCCTGTGCTGGCGGTGCCCGTGCTGGCGGCGCATGTTCTCGAGACGGCGACTGTGTTGTCGTGTGTTTTCTGACGGACAAACTAACACCTGTCTGGTCTGTTTTTGTTGTAGGTGGATAGGAAGAAATTCTATAACGGACATTATTGTAAAATTCGCGTGCCTCCTCGTACTGGTTTTCGACGAAGTATGGAGCATCAGGTTGGCCGCACAGACTGAGCTTATCGTTGTTCGCATTAAACTCAGCCCAGAGCCTGTCCAAATTAGCAAGTCTCTCATCGAGATACTCGCGCGTCTTATGGGATGGTTAGTCCTTTCTAAAGTTAATCTCTATACGTTTAATTTCTTCTAGGATAGCATTCTGCTGTTGAATTAGCTTGTCCATCGTTTAAAAAAAATATGGAAAGATCTTACTTGGTTCTGTGGTTTACTCTCCTGCTGGACTGCTGTCGATGCTGTCTATGCTGTGAGCGCTGCGGCTGTCGTTGCTACAGAAACCTCACGGTGCAGAGTCCACTAAACACTGTACTGTATGTGCTAAAGTTACTGGTATCCTCACAACGCGGCGCGGATGTAGAGCAACTGTATGTTTACGCGACGCGAGAGTAAGATCCTGAAGGCTGAAGGACCAAAAAAAACTGTAATGTCTGTGTACAGTTTAAGATGAGTGCAGAAGATATGTGAGGGAGAGTCAGTGTACGAGACAAACCCAATGAAATTCTTTCTAACACTGATTTATTAATAAGGTTACAACAAAAATGATGATTAAATAAAAGTGCAACCGTAACAATGTGTGCGTGTTTAACTTATGACGTTGTTTCTATGTAACCTAAATAAATTACATGTCATTGACTTTAGATATGTGCGGTAACCCGTACAATATATATATATATATATATATATATATATATATATATATATATATATATATATATATATATATATATATATATATATATATATATATATATATATATATATATATATATATATATATATATATATATATCGATGATAGGATCACTCCAACTACCCCGCAAGAAACCGGCGTCATCGCGCTGCGATTTGTTTTCGTTAGTGATGCATTGTCACTTTTGTAGAATGTACTACAGGCTTATGATACCTTCCGATCCTAAACGAGACCTCACAAGCCCTGTCTCAAGCCCTTACGGTGGTGTGCCACCGTAAGTGAGCACAGCGATGATTCATTCTTTACAGAAATCTGTCAGGCAGTGCTCGCAATATTGATGTTCTCTATGGACTACGGACTAACGGGAATTATAGGCATTAATATATATTTTAAAACCTTATCAATAACTATGAAATCATTATTTTAAATGTCATGGAAACACCGAGATCGAGGTCTGCGCATGGAAACGAGGCATTTGTCTCCAGATATAATGTAGCCCTCGAGTTACGTCGAGATGTAGACTAGGTACCTGTGAATCAAATTTTATATATATTTATCAAACCGTTTTAACGTGAAATCGTAACAAACGAACGCTCACACCGATATACTTTTACGTTTACTATATCTTTTCTAATATAGTTTTTAATCGACTTTAAAAAAAGGAAGCGATTCTCAATACAGACTGTACGTACATTGACTTCTTTTATTTGTGAATCGATTTAAATGATATTTTTTGTTTACTTCAAACTAATTTCCATTTGGCCATTTAGATTTTTTAAACTTATTTATTTTTAAAAAACCAAAAGATTTTAATATTTTTGGACGAATAGTATTTGCACTATTAAAAAAATAATAGTTTTTTAACTATAGTCATTTTTGTAATTTCAATAAATGTTATTTTATTTTTTATCTCTACTCCTATTAATATTGTATTGGCAATGTACACAATTTGATAGATCGAAAGGGCGATATTCCCTCATAAGCCGGTTGTGTATGATCATACAACCGCCGGCTTATGGCAGAACAACAGTATCAACAGCAAATACTATTGCATAATCCTCTCGCATATCCAACACGAGGGTACGCACACACGCTGCACATGTGTCAACACTCGTCCTCAACGGTCAGATATGGTAGTATACGCTATAATCTTTGAATATGTTTCAGATTATGTAATAATATGCTCATCTACTCGCTACTTGCCTTGCATCCATTCGGTTTTTCTTTCATTATAACAGCCTTTCAAAGAATCTCTTTACCGCTTACGCTGACTACACGTAATGTGAATCCGAGAAATTACATTCAAATCCGAAGAACAGCTTGTATGGAGGGTTACACCCGTTTCGGTTAGTAACGAATGTATCCGAGGGATACATACATTCTTAATTCAAAAACCAACGCATAAAGTATTACCCGCATATGGCTGAAAACTTCAAGCTAAGGTATAATTTTGTATGCTTTGGGCTTAAAATACCTTAACTTAGCGTAAACTTTCAGAATGTCCGGCAGGGTCAACCGGTTTACAAATTGTTTTAGCTAGCCTAGTAATACAAAACATTTTTCATACCGAACACACATTTTTCCTAACATTTGAAATAAATGCGTGTACAGAGTGCCAAAAATGGTATCCATTTAATTGACACAATGTTTAAGAAATATATTTTAGGTCGTTCGCAAAAATTGACCCAAATAGAAAAAAATAAAAAAAGATACTCAATATCTTACACGCGGGATATATTTTTAGATTTCATGATTTTTAAACAAGATTTATAATTTTATGTTTAATAAACATTGTGTTACAATAAAATGTATTATAATTAAACAAATAAGAAACTAGCCCACTAGTACCACGCTGACGCAGATAATGGTATTGTAAATGATAACACATTGTGCATCACGATACCTGCATTTAATATTAGTAAACAAATATTGCGTCCGTCCGTCCGTCGCAAATATTGTTCTCGATTTATCTTAAGAGCCTATCCAGATAAGGCTTTTTGCGCGCGGGTAAACTCGCGCGTTTCAATATACTCCCTTTTATGCATGTTTCTACGCTAGAAGGGATTCCCTGACAGTTCGAACCAAATACGCCCACTCGCCACGGACTTGCGAGTGAGTGCCCGAGAATCTCAACTCGCGCGGCACTCGCGAGTAAAGCGCGCAAGTCTAGAGTCTCGCTCATTGCACGCGTTTTACGCGCGAGTGAGGAAACGCGCGATAGTATCTGGACTCATTCGCGCGTAGAACGCCTCATCTGGACAGGCTTAAAATCATTACTAGATCAGTAAAATACTTAATTGATTCCATCTGCATGCCCGATCATCTCTCATGATCATCATCTTGATTTATTACATCTGACCACTTTATCATTTATAGAATTATTAAAAACAATATGAACTGAGTGCAAATAGGTCATATGTATATGTAAATGAGTTTCGCCGTGTTGGTCCCGGCCTCCTTTGTAGAATAGGCCAACTGCCGTTCTGCCAGGCAGGTCGTAAAAGGCGACCGATTGGCTATCGAGTCACTACCATCGTGGCTACTAGGTGGTAGAGTTCTGCATTGTCTCGCCCGGGTCTGGTACCACCGCCTTACCTATTCCTGCCGCAATAGCGTCAGTGCTTGTCGCTGTCGTGTTCCGGTTTGGAGGGTAAGGTAGCCGGTAAACTTATGCATGTGGCATTATACCTCGCCACAAGATAGCAACGCACCATTAACATCTTTGGTGTCTATAGGCGATGGTTGACTCTTTCCATCAGGAGACCCATCTGCTTGTTTGCTATCTTATGACATAAAGTAAAAAAATAAAATAAATAGATAGTTATTAGTATGACATTATATGAGAGGGGAACAGTCAGATTCACTCGACAACTTGAGTATGCACTATTTAGCTTGTCAAATGTCAATTTACGTGTCCCTCATGTTGGACTACACTTTATTGTACTTACCTGCGAGCCGATGCGTAAAAAGCGAACAATTAGCCAAATACCATGGTAACATCGTAAATCCTAGGTGTTTATCACTTAGAATTAGGCAAAGTGGTGCCTGGCCGGTACGACACCATCGTCATAACTATTTCTGACAGTGTCGTCAATGTAGTAAGAAACGACAATTAAACAGCAGTTTCACAAACACCGTCATCAGAATATCGGACTCAATCTGTCCGTTCTTCTCATCTACGATCTGAAGAGTGAAATGAAGAAAAATAAGAATCTATCGTCACATCTGCACTTATCGTGCAATGACACGATAAGTGCAGATGTGACCGGCTTTTAAAGGCTGTCATCGCATACATTCCGGTCTGGGTGTGCCTTAGTGCGCTAATAACTTCGGGACGATAGATGCAAGTGCGGCCGCAGCATTTCAAAAATTGAGTTAGATCACCCACGGCGGTCTGCCAAGACTGGCTTACTCTTCTTGCGAGATAGACAGTAGTTTAACTTTAAGAACAACAAAAAAATATAGATACGCAGGGATTAAACCTGCGACCATCTCCCTAAGTTACGTAAGAGGTTTTAGAGAGACCATAAATTACGTAAGAGGTTTTGGGGGCTAATTTGACCCCCTCTCCCCCTAATGTAAGACATCATAAGATTACGACTAGTCCCCCCTACCCCTTGATAAGAAATTTTCGTAAGAAAAGGATATATTGATAAAATATAACTCCATTTATTCTGAAAATAGACTTTATTGCAATCATACTAGCAGAGTCCGCAGAGTCTCGTTCTTGGACACACAAGTTGTGCGCTTTGAAGAGATTGAGGCGAAGAGAGTGGATGCGGAGATGGTGCTATTCTATAAAGCCATTTTTAGGACGAAAGTGGTAGAATTTTCAATTTCAAATCTAACGTAATTTTAGATTCTCTGCCCCCCCTACCCATAGTAAGAAGTTATAATATTATACAATCAACACCGCCCTCCCCGAAACGCCTTACATAATTTATGAACGGCCCCTAAAGCCGGGACGCTCTTCCACTGAGCTAGTGTCGACAGGTTTGACGTGGCGAAATTCTTCTTTGCTATATGATCGATTACATCGATACTAGGTTCTACTAGGTTCAAGGACGGGATGAGTGCTGTAACACAAAAATAATAGGCAGTGGTTTGTTTTATAGACCATATCACAGAATATATAATAGTACAAGTACAGAAGAGACACTCCAGAAAGTCGTTTAAAGAAATAGGGACTCTTGCCACGATACAATTAAGTTGAATTCAGATCGCGCGCCGCTTGATTACTTACTGTTATATTTACCTAGAAGTTGCATCTCTTTGTAACGCGTAACTCTTATCTTTTCTAATGAAATCAGGGTGGACTCAAAGATACTCTACCGCCTATAGACACCAAAGATGTAAATGATGCATTGCTATCTGTGCAACAGGATGGCAATGCTATATACATAAATCTACCGCCCAACTTTAACCACCAAAACGGAACGAGATAATGACAAGCATTGACGCTATTGCGGCAGGAATAGGTAAAGCAGTGGTAACATGCACCCGGATGAGACGATGGAGGATTCTACCACCTAGTTGTCACGATGGTAGTGACATAGATATACACGTAAAGTCAATCGGTCGCCTTTTAAAACTTGCGTGGCATAGCGGCATTTACTCTATACTCCAAAGAAACTCTGATCAACACGGAGAAAAAGAATTTGTTAATAATTAATTAATGTTAAAATATAATTTATGGCGCATTTCAAGTTGCAAAACTGGGGCATGATAAATCTACGTAATCCTTACCTATATTACTTAAAACCTACTTATAAAATTACGAGTAAACTAAACAAAACATAAATATTTATTAAGTTTCAGAATGTTTCAGTAAAGTAAAAAACGAAAACTTTGCATCCTTCTGTTTATTGCGACAACCATCCACACAGCAATTATTTGTATTACGATTCCCCATTTTATAAGATTACCTACAGTAATAAACCTTACGTTGCGACGATGATCGGCAAGCCGTCGTACAGGTACGCTAGTAGGTAGTAGGTAGGTAGGTACGGTAAGTACTCTGTGGCCGCCCCGTGCTCATGAGTACACCTCATAAGCACGGGGCGGCCACAGAGTACTTTGTGATATAGCTAAAGGGGCGGCCCCGACTGATTTGCAAAGCCGAGTTGTCTCGCGCTGTAGGTGCTTATCGCGGTAGGTATAGGCGAGTGTCAGAGGCCTGACCATATTATAATAAACGAGCAAATAGATTTCTTTATGAAAAGAGATGTTATATTTTATCAATATAATAAAATACCTACAGATTTCATATCATACATGTAACAAAGTAAAGAGAATGTTCCTCCTAATTATGTATGTTTTATTAGCAGAACAAAAGCAAAAGGAAAATATAATATTCTCATACGAAGATAGCTTTATAAACAGACTACATTCACTTTTTATGTAAAAGTCAATTCTTAAGAAGTCAGATGCTTTGGAAATATTTTTTTTAAAGTTTGTGCCTAAAAACTGAAGGATAGCAGCAAAACAAAAACATGTATTATGTGATGAGGAAAAGCGAAAAACTCTCGAAATATGCTCCAATTGTTGAGAATTATGTACTGTCGCAACAATATGATATATGTATATAAATTATTATTTTGTGATTACAATTTTTAAATTTATGATCTATATGTTTTTAGTGCATTATAAAATACTAGCTGCGCCGCGCAGCTTTGCAAGTTAATTAACATATAAATTACTTTCTTAATTTCTTTCTTAGGGGATGAATTTCGAAAAAACTCTTTTTTATTGCTTGTCTACATGGTAAGAACAACCTCTACGAAATTTTTCCGTTAGGCTGGGCGTTGATATTTCAGTCAGTGAGTCACTACTTTTATTTTCATAAAGTATATATATATATATATATATATATATATATACATATATATATATATATATATATATATATATATATATATATATATATATATATATATATATATATATATATATATATATATATATATATATATATATATATATATATATATATATATATATATATATATATATATATACAGATTTAAGACAATTATTTTTTTATATCATTAAATAGCATGCAATCAAAATATGACACTTCTGATAAAAACAGAAACCATCACCTATAGACACCAAAGATGTAAATGGTGAGATGCTATCCGTGTGGCGGGATGCCAAACCAATCCAGAATCATCCAAATCGGAACACGACAGTGACAAGGAACGACACTATTGCGACAGGAACAGGTAACGCGGTGGTAAGTAAGACGTTGTGGACCTCTACCACATAGTAGTCACCAACGAACTGCCCGGCAGAATGGGAGATGGTCTATTCTTCAAAGGGAGCGCGGGCCAACCCGAGCTAATTTTATCAGAATGTTTATGCCGTAATGCGGCAACCTTAATGCTGTAGTGCCGTGATCGAGCGCCCCGACCCAGCATCAAAACATTAAAACATCTAAATGTTCAAACATCTTCACAATAATAATAATAATAGCGCTGGACAAATTACGCGAATTGATTTAAACCCAAAGTAAGCAAATTATTTACTTTTGTTATGGCCCAAATTTTAGAGCCTGTTCAGAATAGATAATATGTTCGATTTATGTAATAAAAAAATGTGTAAACGGTTGACCTTACGGGCCATCCCTGAAACTTCCCACAAAATTAAAGTATTTTAAGCTCAGTAAAAAATATAAGCATAGATTTTTCAATTTAAACATCTATTTTGTTAAAAATGGCAGTGTATTAATTTTTAAAAAGCTGTAAATTTTGAAAACAGTGGCATTCAACTCAATTTTTGAGATCTAAAATATTGCTTTAGCTAAATAACCGATAGGTCAAAAAATTTCGATGCAATGTCAAAAAACATTTTATTTTTAATTTTCTTCATTGATAAATCCCAAACAAATTGACCGATTTAGATTAAATTTACGGTATTTGACGCAGTTTTTAAAGGAGAAAAGCTGATAAGATTTTTAAATCAATCGGCGAGTTGACTTGAAAGTTATTTAAAAAAAAATTAAGTAAGATTGTTAAAAACAACCAAATTTTAATATTTGAAAAGCTATAAGTTTTGAGAATTAGATTCGATTTTGATTTTTGAAACAGCATTTTACGTAGTTGTTTTAGTACTAAAATATCGTAGAACACCAAAAAATTATTGGTTGGAAAATTTCGAAGCTATGTCGAAAAACACTTTTTTCTAAATTTTTCGTCAACGATTACTCCCAAATGGATAAACCGATATTGATACAATTCATGTATTAGACGTAGTTGTTTGAGGAATAGAGCTGATTAGTTTTTGTACTCAATCGGTGCATATATCTATCTATTATATTAAAAAAAATACTGTTTCACCAAAATTTTTTTTGGTGCTTTTTCAAAACTTCTCAAAATCTACTGAACCGAATCGCTTCAAATTTTCAGGAAGTCTAAGTTGAGCGGAATCCAATCAAATGCCACCAACCAATTTAGTTCCTAATTTTAAAATTTGCCCGGACCTTTAAATAGTCTATGCTCATGACAGCAATGCTTGTCCCTGTCTGGGAAAAATCCCTGGGAATCGAATCCGAGCCCCATCAATTGGTCGTTAGGTTCGCTAACCACTCAACCAACGAGGCGAATGGAATCACATTTATATGAATGGAATATAATTATATAGCTCCGATTATATAAGTTTACCTCTTTGAATACTTATCAATATAAAAGCACCCTTTTCAGGTACCTACTGCAAACGCAAATTTTCCTCTTAAAGGGCTATAAACTTCGGGGGACGTACCTCACCTAAGGTTTATGAGTTGTCTTCGCGCATGCACAATTTTATGACAATCGTTTCAGTGGATACGCTGAGAAATATAACTATTATTCGCATTTACATATTATTATGGGTGTGTTTACATTGAATGTAAAGTAGCTACCTACATATACCATTGAATATACCATTGAATGTAAAATATTTACCTCCAAACAAGGTTATTATAAATTATAAATGTTTATTGCATAAAATAGGGTTAGTTACATGGTCTCTTATATTATGTTATTAGTTCCTCCTACTTTGCCGTATGAACAGCATGCAATGAAATTTTTTATTTGTGGCAAAATTAACATTTTTAATATTGCTAAGATATTATAGAATAGTAATTAATTATTGTTAACAAAATTAAAATATAAAATTAGTATATTATAAAAAATAATTATTATCAACAAAATTAATAGATTAATAATATCATTGTAATGTCAAATTGTATTAGTCAGAATAATAAAGTAGAAAAAAAATTAGTAATCTTGAGAGAAAAAATTATTATGTCTTAAAGGAATGTCAATTTGTAAAATGCCTATAATTAAAAAGATTATAAAGAATAATGGAATAAAACTATAAAATAAACATGTAAATGTGCATCATATTCTTCTTCTATGACCCAATTTTGGCATCAGCAACAGTTCTTTAACACTATAAAAATTTTTATCCTTTAGCCACTTCAGTAAACCTTTTTTAAATTTCTTAAGGGGTAGTGACTTAAAAGTATCTGGCACGGCATTGTAAACCTGTATACACATGGAATAATATTGTTTGTGATACAATGCTATCCTTGGTGCCAGGTTAAAAACCAGCCTGTTTGAATTTCGTGTTTGGTTTGTGGGTGGGAGAGATATTTTACAATTCTATAGAGAATTACGATAATCCGGTACCCCAGAAGGGGCATAAAGGTATTAGGTAGGTCGATGACATTTATTTTTATTTAATTTTAACTTTATTGTACACGAAATACATACGTTTTCGTACAAAAGGCGAACTTAATGCCCTATGGCATTAACCACCAGTCGACCCTTGGGTCAACAGAATGTAGCTGGAGACAAAGAGTACTACAGAGGTGACACTGAACTGACATTAGTAGAAAAAATAATGAAATGATTCTATTTACAAAAATGAATGGTCTTTAAAAACGCCCGTAGTTAATCTTAAATACAAACAATATATAATGTCCGTGAAATTTGGCAAATATTTTAAACTAGCTGACACCCGCAGCTTCGCCCGCGAACTGTTGAACATATCATCACATGCTATAATATACTTTAAAGCAGCCTTTCTCGCCACATAAACGATCTTGTATCTCGCACTATCACCACACCAAATTTCACTCAAATCGGTTCGGAAAAGTTTAATTATAGATATACGAGTACAGTCCCGGGATTTCACCTGCACAGTTCCTGTTCCCGTGGGATATTTAGGATAAGGACTATTTTATGTCCTACGTTGGTCTCAAAATACCTATCTTCATAACAAATTTCACCAAAATCTGTTCCATGGTTTAAAAGAAAGACAGTCCCGTGACTTCCCCGCATAGTTCCCGTTCCCGGATTTCCGGGATAAAAACTATCCTATTCTCTTTATGTCCTTATTATATGCTTTCTCAGGTCTCAAACTATCTTTGTACCAAATTTCATCCAAATCGTATCAATGGTATAGGCTTGAAGAAGAGACTGACAAACAGACAGACAGAGCTACTTTGGCATTTATTTTGTTATTAATGATTTGACAGCATAAAGGTAACTTGTCGTAATAAGAAGGAATATCCAATATTACTAGTTTTAATAGAATTAAATTTTATTTATAAATTTTATTTAAATCTTAATATATAAATACTTAGCCATTTATCTTTATATGTTATCCAACACTCAGCTCTCGTAAAAGGCTTAGAAGTTCAAAGGCTGGTCTTTTTTAACTACCTTAAATTTCTGTTGAATTTTTATAGACTCCACTAAAGTAGAGAGTGGAATCAGACGTGACAATTAAAGTCACGTACGACTGCGTCACGCTCTAACATCAGGCCATGTGCTCTAAAAAGTTGAGGGAGCTTTGTTTTTTACGTATATAAAGAATCACTCAAATTTCGTTAAGGTATAGACTTTTGCTATCAAAAGGGCTGCTGGTATATTTATTATATCTGTTTTTCAAAAACTTTCTAGTACTGTTAACAACTAAGCTATTTTCTAGAGAATCACTTCGAAACATTCAAAAATATAAATTTTAACTCTATCTAGTGGATGCACATATGAATATTTTATAAACATTCGTACATACCTATGCTAACTACCTTTTAAGATGCCAACAATATTTTCAGCACATTTTAATATTGTTGTTGTATTGGACTTCCCTGGCACCGATGTCCATTCACACCGTATTGTATTGTACATCAAATTAAATGTTATTTAAAACCACGGAATAAAAACAATATTAGATAATCTTGAGGTGTTGTTTTCATATAAACCAAATGGCTGGCTTGTTCCAACAATTAATCTACATTAATATTATAAATGTAAAAGTTTGGATGTTTGGATAGATGGGTGGATGGATTTTTTTACTGAATCACGCAAACGGCTAAAACGATTTGGGTGAAATTTAGTAGTGTAGATGATACCCTTGAATAGCACATATACTACTTTTTATCCAGTAAAAATGAATTATTACCGTGGGATTCATCGAAAACTTTTGTAGTGCAGCAGGCTGCAACTAGTACCCAATAATCTGAATAACGAATTAAGATTCTTCTAATATTGTTCCAGTAGAATTTAAAAAAAGTAGCTCATATATAAAATTGCGTTTTGGGTCGCCATTAAATAGTACTGAATTAATAATACCCGATATGTATATAAATAAAATCTTTACTGAAAACATTCAAATAAAATGTCGCGCCGACATCATTTTTAACTTGGTTGAATTGAATAATATTGTGTACGAGTATATCATATCTGGAGCCTATATAACTTCATTGCGTAATAAAGACAATTATCTGTTGGCTTTAGGAATAATGTTTTTGTACATAACAACGTTAACATGTTCCAACTTTCTATCTTGTACTTAGGTCATATTATACATATCAGCTGAGATAGTTAAAAAAATCAACGTCTCATGCGATCCGAGAGAAGTTTACTTAATTTTATGATTGTACTTAAAAAGTAGAAAATAACAATTACTTATTAAGTGTTATCTTTACATATTAGGTAAACATATTAGGTATTACCTTTTAAGGTTAAACACCTTTCCAGAGATTACATAAACTGCGATTAAGTGTGAACTAGAAGCTGGGAAGCGCGCACATTTTGAATAGAGTGGGCCATCAGATATACCAACTTAATCACTAACAAATCAGATGTTACACATCATATGCGACAACTGTAGCTCGCTGATTTTTTATGTAAAAGCGAAACACAAAGGAAACAGTTCTTCTGTTGAAAAAGAGATAATATTGCATTGCCATTCATGTAGCAAGGATGTTATATGTTTACCGACAACTTTACCCTCGAGTTTGAGATCGGAATACGACAGTAATAAGCACTAACGCTATTGTTGTAGATAGAGTTACGGCCTCGGTGTATGGCCACCCACATATCATAGCCAAGATATAAGAATACACTTTAAAAAGCACATTTCAGTATTTTTAATGCGATAAAAAACCACACTACTACTAGGTTGAATCGCTTAAAACTAACCGCCCCGTTGGGCAAGCGGTAGCGTAGCAAACACTTATGTGATAAGCACAGACGTCTGGGCTTGTGATATCATTGAATATTAAGTATATTTCATTTTAATATATAAGTGTGTATTTCTGTGTATTAGTGTCGTTGACTAGCACCCATATTACAATCAAATAGCTTACTTTAGGTTTAGCTCAATTGCCGTAATTTATACAGCGTTACTTATTTGTTTAATTTGTCTAATTCAATGCATTTAAATTGTTCACTTTACTAGCAGGTTCATAAACTTGCAGTCTGTACCTTTGAGCGACATATCTAAATGAAAGTACCAAAGAGACAACAGTCAACTTATGATATTGTTTGCCAGCTCTTTCTAGAAAATTCACCTGCACAAATTTTAAGTTTTCAAATGAAAATGGCGTGCCAGTCGATATAAATTTAAAAAAGGAAGTGCACGAGCGAGCTCCGTCAACAGGCGACGACCGGTGTGGAGTCTGGAAACCAATTTAGCGGAACACCTTTATAGCGCGACAGAATTCGATTAAAATGTGTGCCCAGCCGCGCAGAGCTCTTCAAAATACATTCCAATAAGTACCTGCAGACTGCATTGTCCATTACTGAGCTGTAATATAAAATAAATGTTTAATTCAAATGAATCTGAGATAAATGTATTTTACATACTTATCTTCATACTAAATCCCTTACAAGGTAGGCAGAGAGAATTGAGTGCTATATACTTTTATGCGATAACATACGCCAAACTACGAAATATACTTCTCTTTGAAAGCCTACTTCTCCTAAACCGTTAATCCAATAATTAAAAAAAAATATACATTGTACGTAAAATATAATTATCTTTAAATTTTAAGTTCGTTTTTTCAAATTTCATTGTTGTTTTTGACGAAAAAAAATCGAATATCTCTCTTATTTTTACGCAAGAATTTTCTTATAACTTCTAAACTATTGAAACGATTTTGGTGATTCTTTCATTTTATTACAGACAATTTATTGATTTATAAAATTTAAGTTCAACATTTTACAAAATCATTATAGTGTGCCATTAAATCAATAAAAACCTTATTATTTCATTCGCGGACAGCGCTCGCTCCGAAAGTCAGTCTCCCGATAGCGTTCGTACGAGGAGGCTGTGTCGCAAGTCAGCGTATACCGCTCTCCACATTAGAGTCAAAGAGTAATAATACAGATAGTGCGTTTGGCACAGTAATAAGGTTGTGCTGTTTAAAAATTGGACATTTCGTTTACGCTTGAACGTTTTTTATAGTAGATAATAAGTTTGGAGCGGGAAGGCTGATTTTTTACAGAGGATGTTCTTATGATTAAAGAGGTAAAAGGGGCGTTAATGATTGTATTAAAAAAATTGTTTATTACTTAAAATTTAGTATTAATGCTTTTTAATACGATTAAATAAATACGCATTTTTGAATTTCATCCTATAAAGGGGTAAAAGGAGAGTTAATTTTTGTATGAAAAATGAATTGTTTTTTGTAGAAATTACTAAAAATTTAGTATTTATGCTTTTTAATACAATTAAAGAAATCCATATTTTAGAATTTTTTTAAATTTTATCCATTAAAAGGGTAAGTGTATAAGTTTGTATTAAAAAGTTTATATTATCTAAACTCATAAAATTTAGTACCTGCTTATTCAATTCAATCCAAATTGAAGAAACATGCGCGTATTGAATTTCGGAGTTTCATCTCTTAAAGAAGTAAAAGTGGGTATTACAATTCATATGAAAACTTAAACGCTTATCGTCAACATAACTTGAAATTTGGTGCTTATGTTCTTCAACACAATTTAAAAATTATATATTTAGGGATTTCATACATTTTATTCCTTAAAAGGGTAAAAAAAGCGTTTATGTTTGTATGAAAAATAGATTGTTTATTGTAGAATATTATAGAAATTATTTAAAACTTAGTATTTATGTTTTTTAACACAATTAAATGAATACGAGTTTAAGGTTTTTTAAATTTCATCCCTTAAAAGGATCAAAAATGTGATTAAGTTTGTGTAACAAATAAAATTTGTTTCATCAAAATCTTTTCAAATTTATTAGTTATGCTCGTTACTTCAATTACATAAACGTGCATGTAAGGAAACTTTGAGTTTTATCTCCTGAAGAGGTAAAAGAGGGTATTAAGGGGCTGAAAGCTAGTACTTTATCAACAACTTTGTTTGCGTGTGGACGCTGAATAATATTTGAGACTATTCAGGTACTTACCTACGTTTACGCTTAAATGTTTTAATAGCTTTAGATGGATAAGTATTTTGTAAATATTTTGTATAAGTGTACAAAAAATAAAACAAATAAACAACGAATATAATTCAAGCAAACGACTAAAAAGCAAAACTCTGAAGAAAAAAGATAAAAAACCGGTACTATTTGAAGGTAGTGAAGTCTTCGCAACCAGCATGTTTGTGTGAAGAGAGTAATGAACGTGCAGGAAGCAAGAAAAATTTGCAAGGATCGTGACATATTGCACTCGGTTCTCTTTGCCTACCTCGTTAAGGGACTGGCGTGAACATATATCGTCGTTGTTGTTGTTTTAGCAATAACCAGGACCGACTGCTTTATGTGCTCATCCGAGGCATGGAAGTGGTAACACACCAACCGCCAGACTCCAAGCTGCTACTGAGATTTTTGAATTTTCGAAAAATATCTTAAACCAAACTTTAGGTTATCCCCTTGACTACGAGGCAGTTATTATAATCATTAGTTATTTTTTTCGACCTTGGTTTTTTGCAACACATCAACCCGGTTTTGGAACTACCGCGTTACATATTCCTGCCGCAATAGCGTCGGTATTTTTAACTGTCGTGATTCGGTTTTGAGGTGCAAGGTAAACATATGCATGTAACATACTAACCCTGCTACATGAATAGCAATGCACCATTAACATTTTTAGTGTCTATAGGCGATGTTTATATGTTTCTATCAAGAAAACTGTTTACTTGTTTGCTATTATAAGAAATGAAATAAATATAAATTAAATATATTATACATACAAATAGTCTAAATTAATCAACCTGTTTAAAATTTTCCTTTTAATTTAATTGAAAGCATACAGATATGGTTTCAATTAAATTAAATTTCTACTTTTTCTTATGAGATTTCGAAACAAAAACTTAAATTTTTAAAGGTTATTTAAGAGATCACTTTTTACAAAATCACATTTTCAAGGGTTTTGTTAAAATTGTTAATTGTATGTATTAAAATAAAGTGCTACACGAGATGTATTGTATATTATAAGATAATAGGATACGTAACAGTCATTATTGTGTAAAATTGTCATATAATCCTTTTGTCGATTTTCGATATTTACTGTTTTTTCTTTCGATATTTATCGTTTTTATAAAATGAATCGATAAATGACCGATTATCGGTTATGGGTTTTGAGTTTGCCAACATTCATTTGATTCATGATGATAAAAGTTCATATAGGTAAACAAAAATGTTAAAACGTATCTGCACCCACTGTATATAGTCTTTGACTTTTGGAGACCGATATCTCCAAGAGATATCGGCGTGCGGAATAGTTCTTACGCTGCGCCTGTCACTAACTCAAGGTCGTTCTGTTATGAGCAAACCTTATATGAAGTAAATGCATATGCAAGCATTATGTCACTTCAATAAAACTGATTTTTATGTTAATTTTCCACAGTCTTCCTCCAGATTTTGTCCGGTTAACACATAACTTTGTAAATATCAAGCAGTGTGAATATACATTAGTTTCAGCCGAATTAAAGTGTTTTTTTAAAAAGGACTAACAGGCCGCCATCCTTACAATTTTGGTGTCAGAAGTGGGATATCCTGGATTCCGAATTCCCAGGATAATTTAGGTGTTAGGCGTCGCGATTTTCGAATTCCGCCTGACAACCATTTTGTGGCCCTGTGACTTTAGTCTTTAGCTACGTGCTAGTTCGCCGACGGTAAGCCTTGGCACCGTATGCCTAAGCCCGCGCTACTGCACCCTGTGGTCGACGAGTAAGTCTTGAGCATCATCAGCCAAGCCCGCGCTACATCACCACATCACCTACTTCGCGCTGTCAACTTTGATCGACGTGTAAGTCTCCGCTCTATAGCGTGAGCCCGCATCACCTCGTACTGCTTAATTCATCATCGACGGACAAGAAGACTCGTCATCATCACCGAACCTATAAAACGAAAGGCATTTCAACGTGACTTCGACGGAACTGCAATACGACTCCGTGAGTCGCCGTGCCGGTTACTCGAAGCTGTCGCCGGGGACATTCGCTGCGCTCTGCATTCTTCGTTGCCATGCACAATACCTTCAAGGTTAAGATGTTCCTGCGGTTCGTGATTATTTTTCTGTGAGTTTTATTTTTTCCAATTTAAAGTGTAAAGTGAATTTTCATTTAAACATCAAGATTTTATTTTTCAAGATTTTATATTTCTAGATTCAGAACTTTTATTAGAACATTATTTCAGAGTTTTTAAATAACTTTTAAAGTCATATAAATAATTTACTACTTATACAATTTTATACAATCTTATTGCTAACTTATATGATATTAATTTACATTTTCTATAATTTTTCTATTTACGTTTTTGTGTGTATTTTTCTGATGTTCTGTACAGCTTTTTAATTTACAATTATTGATGTTTAAATTTAATAAAAAAGAACAGACTACTGAAGTCGATACTAATACCGACTCAGACAGTTCTCTATCGAAACCATTATCTCAAAGGAAAAAATTAAACATGAGTGATAAAATTACACTCTCTGTTCTTACCAAATTCATTAAACCATATAACGGGGATCGGGAATCCCTTCCCGCGTTTTTAACCAATTGCGAAAGTGCAATTTCTTTAGCGAGTACAGACCAACAGAACTTTTTAGTCAAATATATCGTGTCACAACTTGAGGGCAAGGCTCAGTTAGCTTGTTGTTTGAAAAAATTCGATAATTGGCTTGAAATCAAACAGTTTTTAAAGGTAACTTTTGGAGAAAAAAAGCATTCAACACACCTTTTAGTAGATTTACAAAACTGCAAGCAATTACCCAACGAAGATGTGACACAATATTCTTTAAGGATTGAATCCTGCCTTACGCGGCTTCAGTCCGATATTCATTACAGTTGTGAAAATGAAAAGGAACTTATAGGCAGACTTGCTGCCATGGAAGATTTGGCTTTAAATACATTTTTATTAGGTATGAACTCAAACTTCTCACACATTGTGCGCTGCCGGAATCCTAAAGGACTTTCCGAAGCGATCACTCATGCTATTGAAGAAGAAAAACTGTTTAAGCTATCTAAACTATCTCAACGACCTTCTTCTTCCTCTAAGCAATGTTCAATATGCCGAAAATTTGGCCATAGCTCTTCCGATTGTTTCAAAAATAAATCTAAACATTCTTTTACAAACTCTTACCACGTAAATTCGAATTTAAATCATCGTAATAACTACTCTAATAATTCTACAAATAAAAATAATTACGCCTCGAATCAAATATGCGCGTATTGTAAAAATCGTGGTCATTTAATAGGCGATTGTCGGAAGCTTAAATATAAAAACAGTAATTATATGCACCGCGATCCGCCACGCAACGTGATACCTTCAAGTTCACGGTCGCCGACGAGCAATTCGTCTAATCATAACGTTACCAATAACAATTCTAATATACACGTTATCTCTAACGAAGATAATTTAAACTAAATTCGGTTTCGGTGCCGTGTCTACCGAAACCTTTTGCAATTCATAACGACACGAATAGTTCTAAGACAACAAAAAACTACGGCAAAAAGCCTAAATCTAATGAGTCCTTAAAGGGGTCTAAAGGACATTCTTGTGGTCAATTCACGGTTGCACAAGATGTACCTTCTGTTTATTCTATAAACTCTAATTTTAATAGGCTTCAATCCTGTGTTCCTAAATTATTTTCCGCACAGGCTAAAGTAAAGACAATGACTCATAATAGCTGTGTTCCTAAGTTATTTTCTACACAGCGTAATGGACGATCAGAGATTTCTCAACCTTGTGTTCCTAAATTATTTCCTGCACAGGTTAATGAAAATACAGAGTATTCTAAGTCAAATAATTATGTTAATGTCTCTGACGTCACTCTTAAGAAATCATTAAGGTTCTCGAACCTTTCGCAACGCAACCCTTTATCTCGTGAAAAATCGAGTTCTTTTTCAAGGGATTGCTCTTATAATAAAACGTATTCTATAAATAACGTAAATAACAAAGTTTCTCTTCCTCACGTTTATCTAAAAACCAATATGAATGATAAGCCTCTATGTTTATTAATCGATACTGGTTCCTCAGTTTCAATCGTGAAACTCTCAAGTTTATTAAAAGGTCCAGTACTTAAAAATAATATCATTACACTCAAGGGATTAAGTGATAACGACTCAACGTGTGAATCACTCGGTTCTATTAAACTTAATTTCGAATATCAAATCTCATCTACACGTAAAATTGCTTTTGATTTTGTGTTTCACGCTATTGACGATGCTATTCAATTAAATTATGATGGTATAATTGGTAGTGACTTTATACAACATTTTAAAATCAACATACAATATACTAATAATTCATTAAACTTAGAAGGTTACTTAATACCTATATGTTTTAGTAAATCATCATATGTTATACCTGCGAGATCAGAAATGGTAATCGAATGTCCAGTCAGTAATCTACGTGATTTCGTAAATAAACGCGAAGCTCTAGTACTAGATCAGAAAATTTGTGAAGGTGTATTTTTAGCTAACGCTATTGTAAGTTTAAAATCAAACAACAGAGTTAATGTTACAGTTTTAAATACCACCGAATCTGAAATCGAAGTTGATAATTTTCAGGTACAGTTAACTCCGTTCGATTTACTAACTTCAAAGTTAGATGATTCTCAACAAGAACTTATTCATCAATTAAATTCCTTAAATACAAATAGATCTCAAAAGGTTTTAGATCAAATTAGAATATCTCATTTAAATCCTCAAGAGAAAAAGTTATTAATTAATTGTATTTCTAATTATACAGACATATTTTATCTCGACGGAGAATTTTTGACACATACAGATGTTATTAAACATTCTATTAATACTGGGGATGCGCCCCCGATTCACGTAAAATCATACCGTTTCCCTGAAGTTCATAAAGATGAAGTAGAAAAGCAAATTAGAAAAATGCTTGATGAAAATATAATCAGACCTTCTACGTCACCTTGGTGTGCTCCCGTTTGGGTAGTACCAAAGAAGCGTGATGCTTCTGGTAAACAAAAATGGCGTATCGTTATTGATTATCGTCGTTTAAATGACGTTACTGTCTCTGAAGTTTATCCTCTTCCACTTATAACGGATATCTTGGACCAATTAGGTCATTCGAAATATTTTAGCACGCTAGATTTAGCATCTGGTTTTCACCAATTATTATTAAATCCTAAAGATATTGAGAAAACCGCATTCAGTGTTTCTACTAATGGTATTTCTGGACAATTTGAATTTTTGCGCATGCCATTTGGGTTAAAAAATGCCCCTAGTACCTTTCAAAGAATGATGAATTTAGTGCTTACTGGTCTACAAGGTTTAGACTGTTATATCTATTTAGACGATTGCATTATCTACTCTCACGACCTTGAATCTCACATAATAAAGCTAGAATCTGTATTTTCTAAACTTAGAGAGGCAAATCTTAAACTCCAGCCCGACAAATGTGAGTTTTTGCGACGTGAAGTTGCGTATCTTGGGCATGTTATTACAGATAAAGGTGTTTCGCCTAACCCTGACAAGGTCAAGGCTATTTCCGAATTTCCTACACCGAAAACTCCAAAAGATGTCAAATCTTTCCTTGGGTTAACTGGTTACTATCGTCGTTTTATAGAAAATTTCTCTCATATAACTAAGCCTCTAACTTCGTTATTAAAAAAGGATGTAAATTTTCATTGGTCAATTGAACAGGAACAATCTTTTAACACTTTAAAGCAAAAACTTATTTCTGCTCCCTTGTTACAATACCCAGATTTTTCGCAACCCTTTATTGTTACAACTGACGCTTCAAATTATGCCGTTGGTGCTATTTTATCACAAGGTGAAATCGGTAAAGACAAACCTATTGCATTCGCGTCTCGTACTATGAATAAACAAGAAGGCAATTATTCAACGACAGAAAAAGAACTTTTAGCAATTTTGTTCGCTGTAAATACATTTCGACCTTATTTATATGGGTATAAGTTTAAAATTGTGACAGATCACCGTCCATTAACATGGTTGTTTAACGCTAAAGATCCAGGTGGACGCTTGCTTAGGTGGAGGTTAAAACTCGAAGAATACGAGTACGAAATTTTATATAAACCAGGTAGAATAAATAGTAATGCAGATTGTTTATCTCGTTACCCAGTAAATGCTATCACTAATTCTAATATTAATAATGATACTTATGAACAATATTTTAAAAAGCAATTTACTAAAACTACGCCTAATTGTGATACACAAATTGAAGAACACAATCAAAGTTTATATTTAGCCAAACAAAAATCAATTGCTTGCCCGATGTCTCTAGACCTTGATTACTCTATGCCATATTGCGAACAGTTCTTATCAATGTTAGATGATTCCATTTCATTCCGCGAGTCGGAACGGACACCTGATACCATACAGGTTGTCGATTGTAAAAACAATTTAAAGCTTTATTTCTTATATTCTAAGGTTCATCATTATGACGAAATTAGTTACAAAACTATTTACAATTTATTAATTAAACTAAGAGACCGAATTATTTCTAATAATGACTATGATAAAGAATTAGCTATTTCCGATTTTTCAGAACCATTTTCAAAATTTGTGTATGTGAAAATTTATAACATGATATCTTATATTTTTAACGGCACAAATATTAAGATTCATATATACAAAAATCAAATAGTTTATCCTACTCCGGCCGAAATACCGAACATTTTAAAAGAAAATCACGGTACTACTATCGCCGGTCACCCCGGTATCAAACGCATGCTAAGTAGAATCAAAGCTTCCTACTATTGGAAAAATATGCGATCTGATGTTGAACGTTTTATAAAAGACTGCAAAATGTGTCAAGTTAATAAACCATTACGACTCTCTAATAAAGCGCCTATGGTAATTACTTCCACTAGTACTAGGCCATTTGAGAGATTAGCTCTCGACATGGTTGGTCCCTTTCCTGAAGCCGGTATTCAAAAATTTAAATATATCTTAACATTACAAGACGACTTAACTAAATTTTCTAATGCTTATCCCATGATCACGTGTACAACCGACGAGGTTGCACGAAGTCTTATTCATTTCTTTTCGTTATTCTCGTTTCCAAAAATGATACTCACTGATCAAGGCACTACTTTTACCTCTGAATTATTTAGGCAACTGACAGACATACTTAAAATAAAAAGTCTCTATTCTAGCCCGTATCATCCTCAGACTAATGGCTCCCTTGAAAGATCACATGCTACACTAAAAGAATATTTAAGATCTTTCGTTAACGAAAATCAAAGCGATTGGCATTGTTACCTTGCAACCGCTATTCTATCATATAATACTACTCCTCATTGCACGACGGAGTTTACACCATTCGAATTATTATACGGTTATAAGCCGTCCATACCTAGCAGCATTTATGAAACTGATAACAACACTACCTACCAAGAGTACATCCGCGCACTGCAATATAGAATGAAGTACTCTCGTGAAAAAGCTATTGAAAATATAATTAAAAGTAAACAAGCCTCAAAAAAATATTATGACGTCTCTTCGAGAGAACTGAGTTATAAAACAGGTGATATGGTTTATGTCAAACATCACCACAGACTTCGCAAAGCCTTATCTCCAGTGTGGAAAGGCCCTTTTAAAGTTATTAAAACACATGGTAAAAATAATGTTACTATATGCATAAATAGAAAACATGTTAAATATCATGTTAACGAACTAAAGCCGATGTAAACTTGTATAATTTGTTCCAGGTATGTAATCGATCCTTGCGTTTCGAATCCGATTGAATTAGTAACAAATAGCCCAGGTATTTACTTCGACCCTACTTCTGTTGTGTACTTTCAAAATGACAACTGGAATGTAGTAACCCACATCGATATTTTGCCTATTTTTCCTTACATGAAAAAAATCAAAACTTCAATCCAAAATATTTTATTTCTATGCAATAAAGCACAAAGATTAAACTTAGTTAATTTCAAAATTGATTGTAACGACGTTTTGAATCCTCTAGAAATATTAATAAATTCAAATGAACTAAAGTACCAATCTATATCTCACCTTATTTTTGATCAAAGAACAAAACGAGCTCTTGAATTTGGAGGTGAAATCCTTAAATTCTTTTTTGGCACTTTAGATGCAGATGATGCACGAAAATATGACGAAGCAATTTCGTCGTGTCAGCAGAATGAAAATGAAATTTATTCCCTTATGAAAGACAACATCCATATTGTCCAATCTACGATTAATAATTTTAATACTTCTATTGAAAAATTAAATAATAATGAAATTAAATTAAATAACCAGATAGAAAAATTAAATTTCATATTTTTAAACAGTACAAAGACAAATATAGAATTAATGAACTTAGAAAAATTTAACTCTATTTTTAATATTATTGAAGGTTCTTTATTATCAATTTCTAATATTCTAGATACAACTTTAAATTCAATTTTATTCGCAAAAGCAAATATTTTACACCCTTATGTCATTACACCTACTAAATTATATAATGTGTTATCTAACAATATTAAAATGAAACGAACTTCTGAGTTCCCTATTTCGCTTTCCTTAAAAAATATACACACGATTATTGACTTAGCGAAATTAACATCTTATTATTATAAAGAAAAAATTGTATTTGTTATTCAAATTCCTTTAATAAATCCTGTTAAATTTAGTCTTTATAAGAACTTGGCTTTACCTACTCCTCATGAAACAAATAATTATAAAACTTATGTGTTAATACACCCTTCTAAATTGTATTTAGCCATAACGGATGACAGATTGAACTACGCTTTATTAGATGGCATAAGTGATTGTAAGCGTGTTAATGACGAATACATGGTATGTCCCATGGCTTCGATATTGTCTACAATTAATAATCCTATTTGTGAAACTAAGTTATTAACTGAAGTTACTCTATCACTTCCTGAAGTTTGTAATTCTAATGTCATTTATGGTAATATTAACGTATGGCAAAAACTTAATGATGGTAGATATATTTTTGTTCAATCTAAGCCTAACAAATTGACTTTGAAATGTGACGATAAGATAAGTGATTTTACTTTGCAAGGCACTGGTATTTTATCATTAGAGAAAAATTGTATTGCCTATTTTCAAACTTTGCAATTTGTTCCTTCTACTAATTATAAGACTATTTTACCAGCTCAATTATTACTTAATTTTAATATTATCAAAGATGATTGTTGTAAGTATAATCTAGTAAATGAGACATATCAGTCTTTATCTCCGATAACTTTATCAAATATCGATTTAGAATCATTAAAATTTGCATCTCATAAGTTAGACCATTTAGAAGACCAAATAAACCAAGCGTCTAATCAATCACATATCATGAAATATGGTCACTATTATTCTGGTATGACTTATTTTATATTAACTGTAATTACTTTATATATTTTGTATAACATTTATAAAAAATGTTTCTGTAAGTCTACTAGCACCTCATGTTGTATTCAAATCTATAATCAATGTCATAACTCGCATAGAACAGTCAACGACAGGACTATGAATACGTCCATCGAGCTAAGTGATATTTCTAATGAATCAGAATGCGACCAGAGACCTGTTAAGAGTCTCCCAGCAGAAATAGAATTTAATAAAAATTCGAATAAAGTCCTATATAGAAACTTAGGCAAATCTAACCGTAACTTAACCAACCATTAGAAAAAGCGAATAATGTTTTACATCTATTTTATGTACTTTATAGGTTAACCAACTATCATAAAAGGTGAATAATGTTTTACATCTATTTTATGTACTTTATAGGTTAACCAACTATCATAAAAGGTGAATAATGTTTTACATCTATTCTATGTACTTTATAGTTTAACCAACAATTAGAAAAGGTAAATAATATTTTACATCTCTTTTGTACTTTATACATTTCATTTTATTGTAATCATAATTTTACCAACTATTAGAAAAGTAAGTAATGTATTAACGTCTCTTTTACATTCTTTATACATTTCTTTCTATTTTATTTTCAAATACTACTAAGTTTATATTTTTTTTAAAATTCTAGAAAAGAATTTTGTTTTAAGATTAAACGATATCGACTTCTACTTTTATACATGGAGACATTTATTATAAGTTATTGTATTAATTTGAATTTATATAGCAAATAGCTATTCTTAGATTGATTAACTTTTGATTCACTGAGTTTTAGAAAACATTTGTTTATTATAACTTAATGTATTAATTTGAATTATATAGCAAATAGCTATTTTTAAATTGACTAATTATTGATTCACTGAGTTTTATCTTTTTACATATTGTTATTTTAACTCACTCTGATTTCTTATATTATCCTTCGCTTTATTAAAAAAAAATAAAGCTCAGTCTTAAGGGGGGAGATGTTATGAGCAAACCTTATATGAAGTAAATGCATATGCAAGCATTATGTCACTTCAATAAAACTGATTTTTATGTTAATTTTCCACAGTCTTCCTCCAGATTTTGTCCGGTTAACACATAACTTTGTAAATATCAAGCAGTGTGAATATACATTAGTTTCAGCCGAATTAAAGTGTTTTTTTAAAAAGGACTAACAGGCCGCCATCCTTACAGTTCGCAGGTGTCCCGATAAATTAAGTAAAATTTTAAATAAACTATATTGTATAAAATGCTACAAAAATAAGAGTATTTATTACTATAGTCGAAACTTACAATACAGAAAGGTGCGTAATAATAAAAAACCCGGAAATACAAACATTTATGCTCATCACACAAGTGCTTGTCCCCGTCGGGGATTGAACACGAGCCCCGTCGATTGCGTAGTCAGGGTCGCTAACTACTCGACCAACGGGGGGCATAAACGAATTACTCTTAATATCATCCCAAAGAAATACAAAAAAGTGTCATATATTTAATCTGTAAACAAGTAACAAGAATTTGTTTTAAAGAATCGTTGCTCATCTTTTCCTTTTAAGTTATTAAAATCAAATAATATTCATGATGACAAATACAAAAACGTATTTATAATATGTTGACGATACATACCGATATGAATGGCTTTAAATAATGTGTACTAATTGTGAATTGAAGTAATACTAATCCGTGATATAATATACGTTTCAAAATACATTAATAATATAATACAATAAGATAAACATCTATCAATATGCGTTGCTTTGGAATTTGTATTTCTGGGTTTGGGTGTTCATTACGTATGTTGTAGTATTTATATGTATTTATTTCTATCTTTTCTTTTTTTTCTATTCTATCCAGATAGACTTGCCTTGATACTGCACATTCATAAATCCCTTCATGCAAACACGCCGGTTTCGGAAATTACACCACCATCGAATAGCACCAGACTAGTTTGATCATGGCACGTCATTCTTGGTATTCCCCGGTACCTACATTCATCCACATTCGCATTGTATATATTTACATAATATGTAATAGTATAGAATAATAAACAAACACACGGCCCTCCTGCAAGCAAACATATTAAAACATGTAGAAGGGAGCAATTATCCCCTGTGTTGGTTCGGGCTCCTTTGAAGAATAGATCAACTGCCGTTTTGCCAGACAGGTCGTAAGAGGCGACCGATTGGCCATACGTGTCACTACCACCGTGACTACTACTAGAGTTCCACAACGTCTCGCCCGGGTATTTAGTACCACCGCCTTACCTATTCCTGTCGCAATAGCGACGATACTTGTCATTGTCGTTTTCCGGTTTGGAGGGTAAGGTAGCCGATAAACTTATGCAGGTGGCATTGTCATCTCGCCACACGGACAGCAACGTACCATCAACATCTTTGGTGTCTATAGGCGATGGTTTCTTTTTCCATTATCATAATGATATAAAAGAAATCTCACCTTTCTCCAAACAAGACCACGTCAGTAACGAATACTGAAGTAAATGCAGCAGAAACTGATGAAGCGCTACTACTATGGCCAGGTCAAATGTTGCTGGTTCACCTAATCATTCTAATAGCAGTTACGCGTTAAGTCCTAACTGTCATTTAGCTCCGTGTGAAGAAAATCATTTCCTAAAGTGGCACGGACCAATATAAAAAAAACTTTGTTCAGTTTATTTATTTCAAACATAAATACAAACACACGCGTGATTCTTAGATCAGACTCCGGACTCGGACAGCGTCCACACGTTTTGACATTACATTTCTTACAAACTTGTTATTCTTTAACATAGATTATTTCATTCTAATTAACAATATTGTTCCTTTTCAGCATTGAAATAATTGGCTCATTATATTGCTTATTAACTACGACAATGTTTTTAACAAATTAATGAACGCCTATTTCTATATACGTTAGCAACAACGTATTCATTTCAACCATTTCAAAACAGATAAGTGTAATTGTTTGATTCTTTGTTTTGATAATTTAATTTTCAGGGGTATTTATTTATCTGTTTAAAAAGCAGCATGGACACGATTCTATCCAACAATGGCTACATACGCGTATATATATATATATATATATATATATATATATATATATATATATATATATATATATATATATATATATATATATATATATATATATATATATATATATATATATATATATATATATATATATAGGCTCTGAAACGGCTAGACCGATTTCAATGAAACTTTCAAAAGTTTGGTGATGATCGGAGCACTCCTATTTTTGAACTGTCAAATACAGCTTTTATTTACTATGATAATATTCTATTGTTTTATAACCCAAATTTGTATTGACACATGCGTTGTGTATATCTATGTCATTATGAACCATGTGGAATTACAATGGAGTATATTGAAGTATAATGAAGTATAATAAAGTATACTGAAGTACATTAAAGATAATAATTAAGGATTTTGAAGTATTCAAGGTAAGTTATAGTGCCGCGAATGTATCTGTTTACTGATGCTTTTTAATCTATTATTACTACGAAAAATTGTATTTTCCTTCACCAATCATGTTTCTTTACAGAATCATTGTAATTAATAAAAATGCCACCCAAAAAAGCAAGCATTGTAAACAAACATCCAAATCGAATAAAGTAAAGCTGAAGAACGTGAGTTACGCCTTGAGAAAAATCGTAACAGAATATCTAAAAGAAAAAATATAGAAACTGAAGAAGAGCGTGAATCACGGCTTCAAGAAAAGCGTGACAAAGAATCTTCATCGCGAGCTACCGAGACAACTCAAAAACGTACCCAAAGACTTCATGCCAATATAGTATATACTTTATGCCAATACACATTATTACCATATGTACATGAGTGTAGATAATGATCTTCACCCGTTCGAGATGAGGATAGAAGAGAATGAATACGGAGAGAAATAAATGATTTAATATATTATGAGCTTAAATTAAAAATTTAATGATGCAAGTTTATTGTTTAAATAATATAAAGCAAAATCTAGCCCAGCGAAGCGGGCTGGGTACGCTAGTTATTTATATATTTGATTAGTTTTTACTTTCTTTATTTAGGTTATACGTATTAATATGGTAACAATTTCACTTTTCTTGTTTTTAAACTACATGTTTACGGTTTTAATTTTTTTCTTTACATGATCTACAAGAAATTACTTCTTGTGAAGTTTATGATTTTTGAAAAATCGGTAGTATTGGGCCACGTACAATGTGGGGTTCCATAGTTACCCATCACAATAATACGGAGAAAGAAGAGTGTTTTCTTATTCCTTCATACTATGAACATTTAACCTATTTAACGACTAATGACAGATATATCCGCACTACAGGTTTACCGCCTATATAAACTTTTCCAAGTACATTTTTAAATTGGTCTACTCTTCCCCGTAAATGTTACAGTTTTGCTTTTGACGTGACAACGTCTTATAATTCGATAGAGCTGGCTGCACGCACGAAAAAACATGACTCATGCGGCGTTACCTCGCTCTGAGGCGTTCCGTTTAAGGCTTGGAGTACAAGCGAGAGCTTAAGACGTTGTCACGTTCAACTATCGTCTGTAAACCAACTTTACAGACAACCGATTTTTTTTAGTTTAATTGTATACACAATTACCGTGAATTTTTTACATGTCTAAAACCAATTGTCTGGAAGAGGAAGGAGACATTTGGCGCTAACAAAAATTAGCACTTTAAAGGTTAATATTTCACAAACGGAATTCCTAATCGAAAAGCAGTTTTCATAAGCCCTCAATATTTTTAGAAACCTATCTAACGATCGATTTCTGAATTAAATTCCAAAGTTGGACGGACTTTGGAACCCATACGTTCCCGCGTTTTTGAGAAAAAGACTATTGACAGTCAGACAGATGGCAACAAAGTGATCTTGTACAGCTCAATTATTTGCTTTTTAACAGTAAAAAAGTCTAACAAAACTTCAAGTTATGTTACATTCACAGTAGCCTGTCATATCCGTAAATGAGATTTCTCTGAAAGAATTCCACGCAACTAAATACGATATATTCTGTAAAAAGAGCTGCGTGGGACGTGCGAGAGAAATTAATGTTCTTCGTAGCTGTAATATCGTAATGTTAATTTGAGAACGGGATATATCTATATAAACACAAATGAATTGCCAAAATGTTTGTATACGAATTCGAAATAAATGCAACAAATTGATTCATTATTTTTTTTATGCAGTGTTCCTTAGGCTGGTTTTAGCGCCACGCTGATCGCACGCTGACGGACAATGTATGTAGCCTACGGCCGTCAGCGCTGAGCGGTCAGCGCGACTCAAAAACGCTAGTTACGCTACCTATGACTTCATACATATTGACCCATCAGCGCCGACTGTCAGCTTGCGATCAGCGTGACACTAAAACCAGCCTTATTGTCAGGACAAGGTTTGTACTATGTATAAAAAAAATGTTGAAAAATCGTACGCGATAGTTTTTAAAATCTAACCCGTGCGGGCTGAGCAGCTTGTATGTTTTTTTTTTGCAAACAAGCAGATGGGTCTCCTGATGGAAAGAATCAACCATCGCCTAAAGACACCAAAGATGTTAATGGTGCGTTGCTATCTTGTGGCGAGGTCTAATGCCACATGCATTTAAGTTTACCGGCTACCTTACCCTCCAAACCGGAACACGACAGTGACAAGCACTGACGCTATTGTGGCAGGAATAGGTAAAGTGCTGGTACCTAACCCGGACGAGACAATGCAGAACTTTACCACCTAGTAGCCACGATGCCGATAACACTATTCCGACCTGAAACTATAAAATATGAGTTTAAAAAGTAACCAATCAATATTTGAACAATTTCAAGCCAGACAGAGCGTTGAAAAGTCCATTTGTTAACTTACGACACTATTATTGTACTGTTTCCAACGACTTTAAAATTTTTTACTACGGCTTCTATGGTTCAGCAATATTCCCCTTCGAGTTGGATATTTTCTGGTAACGGAAAGTAGTCGGATGACGGAACTCGGATGTATTTCGTACCCCTCCATAAAAACAATCCTACGGCTGCTTCGGAACATAATTTCTCGAATTCCGATCGAGTGTAGTCCTCAAGGCACTTAACAAAACGTCAATCGCGTGGAAGCGCTTAAGATTCGTACATACATGAATAAGGTACAACGTCGCGTCGTGCTTACGATGCGGCATAATGTGTAAGAAAATTTTTAAGAGCCTTAAAAAATGACGAAAAATGAATCAGGCCCCAGTTCGTAACCGCTTTAACTGATTAATGAATTTGACCTTCAGACAGTCTAGAGTCTAGACTCTAGTCTCTAAAATAGAGTACAAGAGTCTACGCAAATAAAGGACATAAGTATATCGCGACAGACAATAAAATATCTTCATGACGTGGAAAAAATATTTGCAAATGTGAAAATAGGTACAAGGTTCATACGGTCGCCGGATGTTTAGTAAAATGCATGATATTTAAGCAAATCATTGTGCGTGAACTTCCATCTTGACACTTGGTCTTATTTTTTCACCCTTCTTCAATCCTGTTTATAACTATCTATACTTAATTTTTGGGGGAATTTACTACGCAGTACTTTACTTTCAACGTGTTTATAGGGTTCCGTAGCCAAGCAACAAAAAGAGAAATCTTTATATATTCGCCATGTCCGTCTGTCTGCCTGTTCGTCGATTCTTATGTCACAGATAATTTACTCGGAGACTAGGGCTATATGATTGAAATTTAGAACGTACCTGTATTTTATAAACAGCTATAACATTATACTGTATGATTTTGAAAAATAAAATTATTAAGGATATATGTAACTGGGGGATGAAAATAAATTCAAGGAAACATAGCCGTATGGGATAGCATTAGAGAGGTCTTTGTTGATATTATAAAAAATTCTAAGTTTTTTTATTATGTCAATATTTTGTAAGAAATTTGCTCAGTAAACGCTGAAAAGTGTTGTCCGCCCCTCTCTAGCTTTAGAATTATGGAGTAAAAGTGTAAAAAATATACAATTTAATAAAAACATTGAACGAATATTAGTTAGAATAAAATTAATCATGTAGTTAGTGAGATATGGGATCATTTCGATAGTTGTATAAAATATTTCGGTAGCTGTGCAAATAAATTTGTTTTATAGTGTCTTGTAGAAATACTAAGTTATTTTTGCTGATGTAAAAAGAGTCAATTACGCTGTAGTAAAAAGTAATTATATTTGCTTCTATAGAACCCTTCATAATCAAATCCGACACGCCTTTGGCCGGTTTTTCGTGTGTTTCTAGTTTCCCCGTGTTGGTTCCGGGCTCCTTTGAAGAATAAACCAACTGCCGTTCTGCCAGGCAGGTCGTAAAAGACGACCGATTGGTTATGCGAGTCACTACCATTGTGGCCACTAGGTAGTAGAGTTCTGCATTGTCTCGCCCGGGTCTGGTACCACCGCCTTACCTATTCCTGCCGCAATAGCGTCAGTGCTTGTCGCTGTCGTGTTCCGGTTTGGAGGGTAAGGTAGCCGGTAAACTTATGCATGTAGCATTAGACCTCGCCACAAGATAGCAACGCACCATTAACACCTTTGGTGTCTATAGGCGATGATTGACTCTTTCCATCAGGAGACCCATCTGCTTGTTTGCTATCTTATGACATTAAAAAAAAAATCTAAATATTATTTTATGCAGGCTTATACAATTTATTTCAACAAATTATAGTAACTCGAAGAAAGTTTCTTTACGTGTGCATGTCTTAATTTTGCGAAGCGCAACAAATAGAAACTGTTAATAATTAATTCAGCAGCTTGACCGGGCTACTATTCCCGTAACTGTGGCGCGGAGTTTGCCTTATATTTACCGAAAAACCTTATATTTTGTAGTATTAGATAAACATCTAAAGGCGATAATGATGGTATAAGATAACCTTCGCATATAAATAATATGTGTATTGAGATGCCAGTGTTTGCTCAAATTTTACACGAGAGCATTGAGGCTATATGGTCATATATATGTAATGAGATAAGACTATTATAGTGGTCTCGTCACCTCATGAAGACTATCTACACCATTGGCTACACTGCCAGCCAGTAGCGTAAAAACTGGAACGAGCTCACCTACAATTTAGAAATTAAAGAAGACCCTACTGGCACAAGTTCGCTTAATTATTATCCACCACACTTTTTACCACAGTCAGAAACAAAAACAAAACCACCCAACATATGTTCGCATGTTTCACTTCGTAACTGATATATTATTCTTACAAGTAATGAATAGCCGTCATCCCACAAGAGTTAAAGCAGAATAACTTTCACTTTACATATACATCAGTAGTATTATGTGTGTTTCTAGACATTAAAGGTGCCTTTGAAAACACTACAAACGTAATAAGATGTGTGATTGTACGCAGCATCGACTCGACGACCACATAACGGAGATATGATGACATCTTATTCGACCATCGTATTCCAAGAAGATGTCCATAATGCGGATTCTGGAATTGATTCGGAAAAAAAGAAAAAGGTGTAAGTTTTGGTACAGAACTAGATAGAAGACAGCTTCAGCAAACCATATTATTAGAACTGACAAAACAGTTACACGAGCTGGTCGAAACGAGGTATTCTATGTCGATGGTCGAAACTGGTCAACTAACAAGTATGAAATCACATTTTCACAAGGCGCTTGCTTGAAATCCTGAGAAAGCCCTTATTTTGTCGTGAGACTTCCTCAACAGTTTAAACAAGGTGACATACCTAAGTGTAAATTTGGACCAAATATCAATGTAGAATTTTCACTTAAAGCACGGGAAATAACAGACAAAAATTGTAATATCCTAGTATCGCCAGTACCAAGTGGGACCTGAAGTTCTATATTGTTATCAAAATACCGACAATCAGTTATGGTTCCCTAAATTTTTCGAGTAAGAAAATTTATTAAGTGAAATATCATCTCTTCCTAAAAAACAAGTATCTTCACGTCCGTATCCCCGAAGGGGTAGGCAGAGGTACAACAAGTGCACCCACGATTAGCCGAAGGTATTTGGTCCCACAAATGTGGGATTATCGCAATCGTGGGGCCTATCGCAAAACCGGGCATTTTCCAATCCCGGGCAACTTTGTGTTTATCAGAAAACTGTAAAAACACTATTTTTAAGTGCCCGACCCGGGAATAGAATCCGAGACCTCATGTGGTCAACGCCAACGCTGGCCCGCGAGACCACAGAGGCGATATCTCTTTCCAAATTAAGAGCAATGAAGTTGCTAGTAAGCTGCCTGCAGATAAGCTTAACAGTGTTATATATTAGGCTAGAACCAGTGTGACAGGAACGAAAGCTGCTAAATTCTAAGCACATAATGTAGTTCCTGATTATGCGAAGCTAAATAAAGAAAGAGTGTTTGTTCCCAGTTGCGAAAACTCAATTTCACAAATAGAAAGGCTCTTTTCTTTTCATTTGCGGCTTGCGCTGCAATAACGTAGATACTATTACATCGGTTCCCTTGTGAGGGAAACTGAAAAATATTAATCTAATCGGTTTAGTTTCTCAAATTTAGCAATTTAGCGTCACAATTTTCATAACGCAACGAAATCCTTGACCAATACGTGTGTGTATGTATATATATATATATATATATATATATATATATATACCCTGTCTTAGACACACTTCCGTGTCGTTTTTAGACACTGACCTGCTACCAATATAATAACTAGCTATAAAAAACCATTTTTATTTATTTGTCCAACCATGGATTCGAATGCAAAAACTAACAATCCAGGCAATATCCAATTTATGAGACTTGAATTTAAATTTGTAACTGTTAAAAATTAGTACCTCTAAGTAGTAACTACCCGCATATAAAGTAATTTAATGTGGAAGTTCATTGCGTTCCGCATTCTGCTACGTTTCTACGCTATGCTCTCATGAACCATACATTTTTTAGTATTAGAAGTCTATATCTGGATATAAGTTATATGGTTACAAATAACACGATAATTTTCACATATAATAATTTATTAAAACATTTTGGGTTGTTGGTAAAATAATTCAAGAATCGGGTCGATAGAATTCTGAGAGGAACAAGAGTACACCTGTAGCGTTATTCTTACAGCACAGTCCCTAATTGATATTCCTTGCAGGCGAGGGACAATTCATTAATTATATAACGGGTAAGATTTTGATACATAGCTGCCGGCCGATTAGGTCCTTTGTAATTTTCAACGTAATTACCATAACTATCTATTTAATGGAACTCGACCAATGTATCATTCTTATGTTAAATATGAAAAAGTGTTGAATTAAATTTTTAAATACACTATACAATGTTATAATTAAAGCATATTTTACAGAGAATCAAAAAACAGCCGATTTGGTGTCAAGTAGAAGTTAGAAATATATTCAAAAACAGGCAGGCTGGGCTAGCAAAGGATCACATTGTTTTACCGAAGAACTCGTTCCGCGGTTCACTCGACATGCTTAGCTTTATAGCTGTACTCGCCGTTTTTTGACCTCGGTGGACACGCGCGTGCTTAGTTACTATAAAGTTAAGCGCTCAATGATATTACTAAATACTAATATACTTGTAAAAATAATAAATTAATACTACTAGTATTATATTCGAACTATAAAAAAAACGGGGAAATGGTCTTTTCTGCTGACAGGCGAGTGCCGGGTGCAGGGACTTAGCTTGGAAATACTTAAAAAATTAATAAAATTGGTCAACGTTACAGTGGGCAGACAAATCAGGTATCGGCGTCCAGGCCTGACCGGGCTCGAACTAGCTGCAACGGAGGGCAGAATAGATGTAGGTAACGTCCCGCCCGTCGCCGTCGCCGGGTTCAATCACGCCGTTCGATTTTTAGCATTTAAGTCGGACCACGGATCCTCATTTAGCTGAGGCAAGCACGCGCGCTCGGATCAATGTTCGCCGAAGTTAAGAAAGGGTGAGAGGAGCTCACAAGTCCCACAATAAAGTTCGGCATTTCGAGTGAACCGTAGAACGAGTTCTTCACTGATGCAATGATTCGTTGACCAAGCTGTTTAGTCTAGTCGAGAAGTTGAGTTCCTGTCAAAAATAGTTACAAGTTTTTTAAAAATATTGTTGATGGTTTAAACGATCCGGAATGAAATCTAAAAAAAGGCGTATTTTGAATTTTTTTGGAAAAAAATTGCATTTTTAATAACAAAAAACTGGAAAAAATAGCCGTCCAGTTTTTAACCAAAATCTCAAATTATAACTCATATATTACAAACAAACATCAGAGGTTTACATGCTAATCTCGCTGCAGTCCATATCCACCTGGAGACTTATAAACCATGTATTTTGTTCCTCACGGAGACGCAGATAAAGTGCCCGTCTGATTTGGCGTACTTAACCTATCCCGGCTACACCCTGGAGCATAATTTTAAAGCTCGGTCAGGTGTGTGCGCGTACGTCCGTGACGACATCTGCTTTCGGCGTCTCCGGTATCTAGAAGACCCCCGCTACTCCGTACTATGGACACTGGTGGACACAGGCCTAGAGAAGCTTCTCTATGCCTGTGTCTACCGAGCGCACAGCGGAGACCAGGAGACGATCGGTCTTACAGAGTACCTAAGTGAGGCGGCGGATGCTGCTCAACACAAATACCCTTCCGCTCAGCTAATGCTTCTGGGGGATTTCAATGCCCACCATCAGGAGTGGCTTTACCCATACCAGTGCACTGACCTCGCTGGGAGAGAGATGCGTAAACTCGCTGTAGCATTAAATCTCACCCAGCTGGTTCAAGGAGCGACGCGGGTTCCTGACGTTAAGAGCCATACAGCCAATTGCTTGGATCTTCTGCTGACTACGGATCCAGACCGTTACTCGGTGGCGATTTCCTCGCCCCTTGGCAGCTCCGATCACTGTCTGGTGAAATCTGTATCCGTCTACTCGCCGCCCGATCACAGTCCCAGGGGCTCTCGGCGCGTGTGGCGATACAAGTCAGCAGACTGGGACGAGATGCGTTCCTTCTTTGCGTCTCATCTCTGGTGGCCTGTCTGCTTTTCTTCTGAAGACTCCTCGGCCTGCGCGGATGCTGTGACAGATGTGCTGCGGCAAGGAATGGAGTATTTTATTCCTTTCTCCGACGTAGCCATGTCCAGTAAAGCTCATCCCTGGTTCAGAGCCAATTAGTAGTAGACGCGCTGAGGCGCTAAAGCAAGAGGCATATCTGGCTTGGGTAGATGCTCGACACCGCAAGGTCAAGGACGTGTCGGAGAAGAAGAAAGCCTTCAACCGGGCCGCCAAGTCCTGCAAAAAGGCTCTACTGAAAGCTCGATTTGACCACGTCAGCCGTATTGGGAACAAACTGGCTTCATACCCCTCAGGTAGTAAAGCCTTTTGGTCCCTGGCAAAGTCGGTTGAATCGAATTTCTGCCGCCCCTCACTCCCTCCACTGCTGAAACCGGATGGGACGCTGGCTCACACCGCCGTAGAGAAAGCGAACCTGTTCGCTACTCTATTCTGTCTTCTGTCTAGTCTGAATCCCGCCAACGCGAAACCAGTCTACCTGGATGCGAGGTGAACATGCCGGAAATTCGCATCCGTCAGACTGAGGTTCTTAAAACGCTGCGGAATCTGGACGTGAACAAAGCCAGTGGCCCTGATGGGATTCCAGCCATAGTACTGAAAACCTGTGCGCCTGAACTCCTGTTTTGACACGCCTCTTTCGCATTTCGATGGCTACTGGAAAAGTGCCTAAATCATGGAAGCTTGCCAACGTGCAGCCTGTGCCCAAAAAAGGCAGTCGTGCCGACCCCTCCAACTATAGGCCAATTTCAGTCACGTCCATACTCTGCAAGACTATGGAGCGTGTACTGAACAGCAGGCTAATGGCACACCTAGAAGCGAACGAACTACTGAGTGACCGCCAATACGGGTTTCGCCGAAATCGGTCTACTGGGGATCTTCTAGCGTATGCCACTTACATTGTGAGCTCGGCCATCGAGAAGCATGGTGAGGCACTAGCTGTCTCTCTTGATATCTCGAAGGCCTTTGACAGGGTCTGGCATGATAGTCTTATTGGTAAGCTTCCATCGTATGGTCTGCCTACTGGTCTCTGCGCCTGGATCTCAGATTTTATGAGTGGCCGGTCGATCAAAGTAGTCGTCGACGGCTGCTCATCCGACTAAATGGCTATAAATGCCGGAGTCCCTCAGGGATCAGTTCTCTCCGCAACTCTATTCCTGCTACACATTAACAATCTGCTGAAGCCCGGTATCTATGGGTACGCAGATGATAGCACTGTTGTGGAGAGTTACGTATCGCGGCTGGGCGCCGGCGGCGCGGGCCAGTACGGCACAGATCCGGTCTCTCAGAGAGGCAATGGTCGATCGTGTGAACCTGTCCTTACAGGCAGACTCCGATTGGGGCGATGCTAATCTGGTCAGGTTTAATGCAACTAAGACCCAGGCGTGTCTATTCTCCGCTAAACGGAGTCCACTCCATCTGTCTCCGTCTTTCCAGGGTGTGGCCGTGCCGATAAATGACCACCTCGAGATCCTTGGTATCACGTTAACACCTACTCTCAACTTTGGTTCGTACATCGAACCTAAAGCCCAAGTTGCCTCAAAAAAGCTTGGTATTCTGGCGAAGGTGAGACAGTATTTCAGTCCGGGACAGTTGCTCAACCTTTATAAAGCACAAGTCCGTTCGTGCATGGAATGCTGCTCTCACCTCTGGAAGGCCATCGAGAGGCGTGCCAAGAGGCTCATAAACGACGATGATCTGGTAGGCAAAAAACTCCAGGGCCTCGCTCATCGCCGCAGAGTGGCTAGTTTATCGGTTTTTTATCGAATACACTTTGGAGAGTGCGCTGCGGAATTGCACGACTTAATTCCGCCATCCCCGTTTTTCAATCGATCGTCGAGGTGCACAGAATCTAGGCATCGTTATATGGTGGACGTTCCACGTACCCAGACAAAGCGGTTCGACTTAACATTCTTCATTCGAACCGCAAAGGACTGGAACATGCTTCCTGAGTCTGTGTTCCCGGACGAGTACAATCTGGAGATCTTCAAGAGAAGAGTGAACAAGTACCTTCTAGGGAAGCGCGTTCCATCTTAGGCCTCATCTTAGCTTACTATCAGGCGAGATCAAGGTCAAGCGCTTACCTATCAATAATAATAAAAAAAAAGTTATTAACTTTAGAATTAAAAAAAATAAAAATCTAAATGTTAATTAATTTATTTTTGAAGTTTAAGCTATTACTGATTTTACATTCTTATTAGACATTATACAATTACTTTTTAAATTTTGTTATGCCATTTGTTTATAAATTTTGGATAGTTTTGGATAATTTTTGGATAATATAAATAAATTTTGGATAAACAAATGGATAATTTTGTTTTTACTGCAAAAGTTAATAACTGATGAAATAAAAGTATTTTATTAACTTTTAAAACGTCATCATCTTGAGTGTGTTTGTCAAAAGGGCTCCGAGAAACAAAAAAGCTCATAGATTAATTTATTTAAACTTCTATGCTGCCATTTATGACAACACAAACCAGCGGAAAAACTATTAATTAACAATTGAATAACTTTTCGAAAAATGGTGATAAAACTTTTATTATCACGGAATCATATTCTTTGAAGTGTCTAGATGACGCCAGAATTTTCAAAATTTTGGAATTAATATTTAATTGCATAAAAATTATTTAAAACCTACGCTTACTTCAATGGCGGTGCGCGCATGACGAATCTGCCGCGCGAAAGTCGATTTTCAACATTAAATTAAAATTATAAATATTGGAGCTACAATTCTGGAAGTCCAGACCTTTTATACTAAAATTTCCTGCTCTTTCAGAAACATTTATAATATTTCAGGTTTTATATTGATAATACATCTTTTTCTAGATGTCATTCCGGATCGTTTAAGTCATCAACCATATTTTTAAGAAACTTGTGACTACTTTAGGTAGGAATTCAACTTCTCGACTAGACTAGTTTCAAATATATAAATATTTATGTCTGAAACTTTTACTTTACACTTGCTAGTCTAGTGGCTTTCTTCTGACCGTAAATCTACAAATTACAGTAGGATCTCTGAGACAGATATATTAGGTATATAGGTAACGATTATGTCTCACGCTTGTTAATATCAGAAGACAAAAATAATCCATAGCTCTCCTAATGGAAAGACATGACCATCTTCTATAGACTCCGAAGATTTGCTTTATACACAAGACTTTACATTTGCTTTATCTTACCCTCTAATACAACAGTGGTAAATATTGTAACTGTAACGGCAGGAAAAGTAAAGACAGTTGTTCCTTCCTTCCTTCTTTGGTTTACCTGATGGAAATTATAAACAAAAAAACGGGTGTTCTTTTACGTGAATACGTCTACGTCATGCGTAACATCTTGCGATGGTAACATTTTCCATTCGTTCTTCCAATCACAATGTTCATTCTTACCTACGGTCTACCTACCTAGATAGACCATGTCCATCTTGTGGATAGCGAAGTAGAGCGTAGGGTGGCACTACTATCGGATTGTGACCGATACCGAAGAAGCAGTGAAATAATCAAAAACCTACGCAATAACAAGTCTCGGGTTATGATAAAATCACAAATATAACAATAAAATAATAAATATTGTAACTGTAACGCCAGGAAAAGTAAAGACAGTTATTCCCAACACAATTGAGGAGTGGCAGATTTCCGCTAGTAATCAGGATGTAAGGCGAACAAAACATATTTGTTTGGTTCGCATTTTACAAACTTCCTGTTGGAAAAGCAAATTGCCTGTTCTTTAATAAAGGGACCCAGACCAATGTCACAAATTATGAAATTATACAATAGTTTCACCTGTAACCAATACGTTATTTGATAATGATTATGTCGCGGAGACTAAAATCATTTCAAAAAGCTAGAGACGGCAGTACTGAGGACTGATTATACCCAGCGTTATAAACAGCGTTTTTTGATCGGCGTTTAATTAATGTTTGCAAATCTTTAATAACAAATAATGAAGAATATCAATTAAATTAACTGTTATCAGTATCCGTGGTATTTGTTTTATAAGCACTTTTTAACAGCGCACGTTTACACTTGCCGACGAGTGTATTTGAAGCCTCATTATAAAAGCCAGTTATTTCATCGGCACAATTCCCAACTCCGAAAAGGTCAGTAGTTTGCAAACCATTACCGGAATAAAACCTATTTCGTTCAGAACACAGATATGTGGATTCGTACGTGATAAAGGTCCAGAGCGGAAGTTACTTTGCCGCTCCGCTTCACCCAGATACCGGAAACTGTTCTTCGACCGGCTTAACGTACTTTGTATTAATTAAGGTTAATTTTCGGTTGGATGTAGTAAGAGATAGGAGTGGGTATTTATTATTATAATTAAGAAATTGGTTTATTACTTATAATTTCGGCCCTTCTTTGGTATACCTACTTGATGGAAATTATAAACAAAAACTAAAAAGAAAAATCATTTATTTGCAGAAATATGGGTGTAACAAGTTATTATAAATTTAGTTACCAAACATATTGTACCAAAGTTTTCGGACGCAACGTGCAAATATTTAAAAAAAGAACTTTCCTATTGTAAAATAATAAAACACTAACCTATAGACAATGGTGTTAGTGGTGTGTTTCTATCCGTGTGACAGATCTATAATCCCACATACATACATACAAATTACCCTATTCTCAAAACCAGAATACGATAGTGGCAGGACTACCAAGCCCGAGCAAGCCGTAAGGCTCTACCGCCTAGTAGACACGATGGCAGTGATACTTTAGCTGATTATTTGGCTTTCAGTCAAACTCAATGAAAAAACTATTTCATTTACAAATTTCCGAGAAATTTTACGTGTGCCCTTGTGAAACCTACAGTGGTGGTAGGGAAAAATTAAAAAGTGGAGTAAGAAATAGAACAAATTTACCGAAGGCCTGAAAAATAAGGAGACATCAGCGGCAGTCCGCCACACTTTCCACCACGTCACTGCAGCAAGCACAAAAACAAACAGTTTACTCACTCGAGATACGTTTTACTTCGTAACCGAAGCATCTTCAGGGGAAAACAAACACTACCTCGATCAACAAGAGCCGAAATAATACATTAAGTACACATTGTACGTTATTTGGTAATGGATGTCAGAAAATAAAGGTATTTTCATTTTCAAACATACAAAAGGATTGTTGATTATGTAACATATTTCATATCCCGAGTGATCCGGCCACCCAAACGGATTTACGGATTTACGGATTTAAGATAAATAAAAGACACAAAAGGACATTAGGTATGGAAAACACTGGAAAATAAGCATTTATTGCAAACAGCGGCTTAATGAGATCCCTTTCCGTTTTGCGGGAGTCTAAACGACGTCGGCCGGCGGATCGCGCTGCCTCAGTTGGCTAGATATATATTTGTTTCCCGGACAATACGTGCCATTACTGCGGAAACTACGAATATATAAAATGCTGTTTTCACTTCAGGGTAAACGGAGAGAACCAACCGTCTACGGACGCTCAGGTTAACCGCCGTTCGTCATCACTCATTCGAAAGGATAGTGAGCCCCGTCATCACAATTGCCAACTTAAACGAGTATAGTTTTGTTGTTGTCTAAGCACAAGCTTTCGTCAAAATCATTAGAGTGGTTTGGGAGAAACCAATCATATGTTAATACACAAGAGTTACTCGTTTCAAGTATAGAATTTGCCTAACATTGAGAGTCAAACCCAAGATATAATCTAAGCCAAAAAAGCCAACCACTGACCATCAATAAATAATCAAGATCATTAGGATGCCACGATATCGTCAGCGCTTGTCACTGTCGTGTTCCGGTTTGAAGGGTAAGGGAGCCGCTAAATTTATAATAGTGGCATAAGACCACGCCATAAGATAGCAACGCACCATTAACATCTTTGGTGTCTATCCTGATGAGAAGAGTCAACCATCGCCTGGTTGACTCTTCCCATCAGGATACCTATCTGCTTATTTTCTATCTTATAGTATAAAAAATCCCCAGTTTATCGGCTAATCATTTGCGATTATGATTCCCATCGCTACTTTTGCTAACTTTAACGATTATAACTTTTTTTTTTTTAAGGGGCAATGGGCCTACCTCTCGTTCCCACCACTGTAACTTCTGTAAACCAGAATCAAATCGATTATAACTTGTTATTTTCCACAGCCGAGCTATATTTTAGCGAAGGCTTTGCAATCACAGTTAAAATAAATGTATATGTAATGACTCGAATAACTACCAAGTACCATATCTCTAATCCCGTCAATAAATTAACTAACAATACTCATTGTACCTGCACTAGCGTTAAAACAATGCATAATGTATAACTATAGCGCTCAATACGTGGCTAGCTCTATGAACAAACCTCTCAGGAAAAATAGCTGGACTATGCTTGACCTCAGGGGGTATAGACGTAGTGGCTTTCATTTAGTTTTGGTTTATTATAAAGAGCACTTAAATTCTTTTTAGCCAACAGAACTGTCATGCACATTTTGATGAATAATTAATTTTCTATCTACTTTTTATTTTGTATTTATCTCTATTAAGTTGAACAGTAACCAAACAAGCACTATTGACGTGATTGTTATTTAAAATACAAAATAAAAGCCTTCATATCAATGGATTGATTGAAAATTCGATAAGAGTTCTTTAATCTCCGGATAAATGCTAATTAAAAGTTTTGAAAGATGAGATTTCTTTTCGATGTAACCGGAGCAATTGTTTAATAAATACCCATAAATGCAAATCGAGCGGCAAACGGTTGCTTCAAAAAATAGCCCGAAGCTTAAAATGAACCGGCTTGTATCTGTAGAATAACTGTACGATCGAAATACAAGGGAAAACATGTGACTATGGCTGCAGTAATATTTTATCCCACCAAAAACCTTTTCATGTAAAATGTTGCCATGCCAACACGATATGACTCGCGCTATCAAAAAGTTATCAGATCTCATGTAGAATCAAGCTTCTAACTCTACACGCCCTCACTCAACAAGCCCTAACTTTACAAACTCTACGCCTTAGTCAAAATATGTGGCTTGGCTGTTTCGTCACCGTCACGTCATAAAGGTGAAATATTTATTTATAGTTCACTACTTTTCTATTATACAATACTTTTGGTGTAACGCAACGGCCAAGCCACATACATTGAGTAAGGTGTAAAGTTTGTGAAGTTAGAGAGTAGAGTTAGTGCTTGTAGTTTGGTTCTACACGAATGAGAATGAAATAGAAAAGTATTTTCTATTTAAAAATATTATCTACTAGCTGCAACCTGCAGCCCGCTGGATTACAAAAGTTTTTCGTAAGTCTCACAGGAACAACTCATTTTTCCAGGATAAAAAGTACCCTATGCCCTATTCTAGGTCATCAACTACCTGTGTGATGACCTAGAATCGGTCCAGCCATTTCCGCGTGATTGCACAAATAAACATCCGTACATCCAAACATTCAAACATTCAAACATTCAAACATTTGTAATATTAGTACAGATAATACAGACTTAATCGCTTTAAACCGACCAGATACAAACAGTACAGCAAAGAGATATTACTACAACATTTTACTTTTAAGGGTCATTCTTTGGAGTACAATTTTGGAGCGTAACAGACTCTTATCTCCTATGTAAACAAATAATGTTTGCATAAATCTACTATAATTTAATACCTTTAAACGAGCAATTCTTGTATATATATATAATTGGAATTTCGGAATCGGCTCCAACGATTTTCATGAAAGTCACAAATTAGGGGTTTTTCGCGTCAAGGAATCGATTTATCAAGGTTCCAGGTCCAAGAAAAGCTCGGTTCCCAAGATATGGGTATGTGAAAAACCGAGCAAAGCTCGGTCAACCAGGTACAGAAAAAAAAATTATATATTCTATAGGAATCGATTTATCAAGGTTCAAGGTCCAAGAAAAGATCGGTTTCAAAAATATGTGAAAAACCGAGCGAAGCTCGGTCAACCAGATATTATTGTTTATACATACTATATGCATCATGTCATATTGATTTTATAATGTAATAACCATTTATATAGGAGTTATTTACCCTCAACACCTCAAATCCGGTTAATTTTTGCACGATTTGCACGCGTAACACGTGCGCCGTCTTCTGATCAATCGCAGATATCTTTTTAATTCACTCACGCTTTTAAACAGATTTATACATAAAATTAAAAAATACAAATCATTATATATTCTGGTCAAATTTTTCCATCCCATTGTAGTGAAAGTTTTTATTTTACGAGTATAAGTAAGTATGTATCACATTTGGCAAAATTTTAGCTTTGCTTTTTGTGATGGGTACTGCTATGAACTGGCGAGGTCTGGACGTATCGGGATTGGTTTTTGTGATTCTATAGTTGTGCTGCTGCTTATGGGTCAAACAGTCGTGACCTTGATTTCCTCCATTTCGGTTCAAGAGTAAGTTCTCCAGTTTTTCAATTTTTGGTTCTTAATTTTCATGAATTTCCATGTCACATTTTTAGAATATAATCGTACTAGTTTAGTAAACGGGTATTGAGCTAACTCCCAAATGTAAATAGCTAATAACAATCTAGCAGCTTATATCTTTCCAATTGCGAAAAATTTCAAAATATGTACTTTTTGGTGATTTCCGTGTTGTAATTTCTGTGTATAAAACACCATGACAGTTACATAAAACCCATAGAAATTACTTTATTACATTTTATTTGCAATAAATAAAATTAAATACCTATTCAATGTTTATACTGTAATTCATGCGATCACCAGATTAAGTGATTAATATTGTTTGTCAGTTTTTTTTTTTATTTTATTTAAATCTGCTAAACCAAAGCTCATTATTATTTCGACTACCTCGTGGTCCAGAGTTCGATCCAAAAGGTGGTATTAACGTTTTTCGACGTTTTCTCGAAAGTCTTAAACCTAAGTATCAGCTCAGAATATGGTATAGTGGTGTATTACCACTCCCGTGCCTCGGATGAGCACGTAAAGTTATCGTTAGGAATAGTCGATAATCGTTAACATGTCGGTAAATGCGGCGATGAGGATCATTTTTTTTAAACCAAAACCAACCGTTTAGCAAACGAGTCCCTTAATCGAAAATTTGCTCTCAAACTTACAATATTTTTTAAAAACCAATTTAATGATACCCCACATTCTGGGGTGCACGAGAAAAAAATTAACTTCTCTGCTTTATACGAACCGGAGCTATGTAGCCCAAAAAATATTTTTCAGTATAATAATAATAATATTATGTTACCACTTGTGGCCACTTTTTAGTACTAATAATCTCTGTGTTAGACTGTGGATGGACGGATGGATGGACATAGCGAAACTATAAGGGTTCCTAGTTTACTTCGTAACCTTAAAAAAGAGTGTGTTCAATCAATAAAATTAAAATAAAAAACAATTTTCAATGAAACATTTTAAAAATTGTGAAGATTTAAGTTGATTTTTAAGCACAAGTTTCACATCAGTTTCACGTTTAAAGTTTGATAATACTCGTAATATTGAAAATAGTAGATATACATTATTATTTCCAGTCAGAACAAAATGCTAAACGCTAAGTTTAGCTGAGAGGAGAAATTCAGAAAAAAGGAGTCGCTGAAAAATTTGGGCTAATATCATTTTAGTCGTCCATAGTAGCCCAAATAACTTTTATCTAACCTTATTTTCATATATGATACAGTATTTAACAAAATTTTACCTGCTGATTCATTTCCGTGGTCTATGTGGTGTGGTGTGTGGTGGTCTTCCTAAGTAGGGTAACCACAGACTAAACAAATACTAATAGACACGGCGTTGGACGCTGAATGTATAGCCGCTCATATGAGCAAACGATTTTAAATGTCAAACGCTTGTATCGTGAAAAAAAGAAAAAGCCAAGTTGTGCTATTTTTGTCGTGCTGAATCAGAAACCAAGATTTAGAATATACCCCTGGATTCTATTTTATATGTACGTACTATAACTATATTTTCTAGGTGTAAATGCAAGCTACACTGATAACCAAGGAAATGACCTTCAAAGGCGTATCCAGTTTAATCGTGGGGGTAACAAACCGCCACCAGACTCCAAGTCGATACTGAGATATGATTCCAGGATAAGCACATAAAACCTGAATAAGAATATTATACCTGAATAAGAATAGAATCGAACTCAGTCACCAACTCCGAGCACTCAGATCATATCTGAGCTATATTACTAGGTGATAGAGTTCCACAACGACTCGCCTGGGTATTTCGTACCACCGTCTTACTTATTCCTGCAGCAATAACGTCAATGCTTTTCATTGTTGTGTTCCGCTTTAGAGGATATGGTAGCTGATAGACAAGTGCATGCGAGATCGCCATCCCGCCATACGGGTAGCAACGTACCATTAACATGTTTGGTGTTTACAAGCGATGGCTTCTCATTTCATCAGGAAAGCCATCTGCTTGTTTCCTGACTTATGATATAAAAAAATTAGAACGCTAGTTACTGATTTTATACAACTTAAAATATCTGTCTGATATTAAATATATGTTTAGTACGTACCTCGCGTTATAGACAACTAAAAACACCTAATAGAGATCATTTTTTGCATGACTGGATTTGAATCAGCGTCTCTGGCCGGCTCGCTCTAACTAACTGAGCCACGTGTCGCTTGATTCAACGAAGCGAAATTATTCTTTGTTTTGTGCCCAATTCCCAATTCTATTAAAATATCGAGTTCCGTGTAGAACGCGAAGTATTTGAGTGGTGTACTCTTAAGCAGGAGCGAAGGCTCGGAATGTTAACGAGGTAATATAACAACGACGTGCTAGCACCCAGCCAACATCTCCCGACTATAGTCTACCCTCTTCGTCGGCGGTGGAACTGAATTTCAATATAATGTTTTATTCAAAACACACTTGTATCGTTTTACAATAAAATTAGACTATTATAATCCAGCCGGTTTCGCTGACATTAGCATTGTGAGGACGTTAGGTACAACTACAGTTGACTACAACACTGAATTAAATCCGTGACGAGTGTGTTTTGAATTGAATATTGTATCTCTAAACACGATTGTGCGGATATCAAACAGTTCTCTTGTAGCTTTACCTGCTCCAATGCAAAGTTAGCACCTCATCTTATTATTCGAAGATGATAATCTTAATCGATCAAGTTCCATTAAATTTTTGTTAGGTCCCTTTATGTTTTTTTAAATAATTTTTCATAGACGTATAAGGAGAATGGTTTTGCTTAGAACTCTTTTTTCTGACTTCAAGATTTAAAGAAAATTACAATTTTTCTCGGTTTCAGTCTTCAGGAATTCTAAGTTTACTAAAACCCATTCGAATTCTGCCAACTGCGTTTTGATCGGTCAAGCCGTTTAAATGTTATGAGATATTTACATCTATACACTCGCAAATACAAATATTTACATCATAAAAAATTGTCCTACACACTTCCTCCTTGCTACAAAATCGTTTTTTGAAAAATAACTTCCTACACGGCAAGTTATTGAACCAAAGCCCTGCCGATTTCATTAAATCCTATACTTTAAAAGAGCAATTCATGTATATACGTAGGGTAGCCCGTAAACTTACGCGTGGGACAGTCCCATCCTGTCATAGGGATAGCAACGCACCATTTACATCTTTGGTTTACATAGATAATGGTGGTATCTTTCCATCGGGACAGCCTTTGGCATGTTTGCTATCTTATAATATAAAAAAATCTCATCTGAAGTTACGTTGATTTCGAAATAATGTGTTGAGTTTACTGCTGAAATGCTGCTAACGAATCATACCATGTATCTTTGTCAGACAGTACGTAAACACCAATTTTAACATCACAGGGTAGCGAACAAACAGGTGAAAATTGATAACCATTACCCATAGACATCAATTATGTTAATGGTGCGTTGCAATCCGTGTGACATAGACTTGACGTCTCATCTTAGGTTCGGGTAGAAACGAGACTAACGCTTCGTCCGGTATCTGCCATACAATGTCAAAATTTAAAGGTAGGACTAATGTTGCATATCTGTTTGCCTCCATGAACATAATTCAAATTTTATTAAAAGTTAAAGGAACCTTAAGTAATAACGTTTTAATTGTACAAAATACGTCGGGGGGGCGAGTGTCACGGTAACGCGGTGTAGTGGGGTGGGGGTAGGGGTGCACGCGGCAGGCAACAGGTGGGCTCGCGCGAGTGTGCGTGACTGTTCTCGCCGAGATTCACGGAAATGTAACATCATATTATTATTATGTACGTGAAAACGTTATTAGGTGGTATTTAGGCGGCCTTTGAAGAATTCCGATATTTTATCGTATAATTTAATATAGATCAGTGGTTTCTAACCTTTTCGACGTTATTACCCGTACGTACGATGAGAGGAAATATATATATTTTTCAATTTAAAATGATTTCAATCAAACAATATAAGCAATATTATGTTAACTAATCAACAAATTACTGTGTAAATTAGTTTAGTCATAATAACAGACTTATTAATTATTAGTACACCTTAATCGTTATATCGTAATATGTTATGCATATCCAAGCTTTTCCCTCGGCATCACCGAAAGTAAACTGTGAGAACATGTTTAATAGTTAACAACAGTTAACAACAAAGTTAACATTAAGTTACGACTTTGTACTTATTTGTGCAACAAAGTATTTGAATAAAAAAAAGTAATTTTAAGTTTACAGTAACAACGTAGCTAAGTTAATTTTTATAAATCAACTATCAGAGCCGCACAGCTGCAGTTTTTCATACCAACTTTCAGCCCTGATAAGATTATTTTTGAAAAAAAGGGCTCACCTTCGTTTGAACTTTAACTAACTCCATGTCAAATTTCATCAAGACCGGTAAAGCGGTTTAGCCTTGAAACAGTAACAGACAGACATACTTTTGTATTTATTATATTAGTCTTGATATCTTCATAACACTGACTATTATTTATTCGCCCCAGGTGCCATATCTGTTACCCCCATTACATGGCTGTTGTACCCTCAGGTGTGTAATCACTCCAAGTTTGATACTAATGTCATAGATATTAATAAACCAACAATGTAGAAAACTGCTATCACTGCCTTCCACCATTTGTTATATCATACATAAGGGAGCAAATAAGCAGATGGAACTCTTGATGAAAAAGGACAAACACCGCCTAAAGACACAAAAGATGTTAATGGTGCATTGCTATCCGTGTGGCAAGGTCTTAATACCACATGCATAAGTTTACCGGCTACCTTACTCTCCAAACAGAAGCACGGCAGTGACGAACACTGATGCTACTGTAGGAATAGGTAAGGTAGTGGCGCCAGACCTAGGCTAGACAATACAGAAGTCTACCACCTAGTAGACGTGATAGTGACTCGCACAGTCAATCGTTCACATCTTACGAACTGTCTGGCAGAACGGCAGATGGCCTGTTCTTCAAAGGGAGTCTGGACGAAAACGGGATAGATTTTTACTCGTATGTCTTCAGTGAATGAACATGAACCTTCCTCACTAAAAGGAAATCATGATCTGAGACGAATTGGCTAACCAAGGCCACGAGACAGCAACACGCTCAGCATACAATAAAAATACCAACAGCAATCTCTAATCGCTGTTGAAATGGGAGCGAGTTATATGTCTGAGTATAACAGTGCACTTTATTTCCCACCTCTTGTGACAGTACTGGCAGCACGTGAGATTACACGGTAGTGACGAGAGCCGCTAAATATATCGAGTATTTCTTTTGAACCGTGGCACCGGCGGCGATAAAATTGTTTGTTTATCCGGCGCCAGATGGCGCGAGTCGCCGCCCACGCCGAGCCGACACAACTCAGCGACTGGAAACACAACCCTTCCTTGAACTAGCCCTTATTAAAAACTACGAAGGTCTAGAAAAAAATATTAATTTTGAATTGCTTGTTATTTGTCACTGGTCAACATGGAATATTTCTGGCTAATTGATATTTTGAACTTAAAGATAGCAGGTGTGATGGGTTTATTATTTGTGATCATTGAAAGAAATATATCGAGATTTAGATACAGAGATTCTGTCGAATAAAGTGAAGAATCTTAAATGAACTTCGTAATATACTATAGCTTGAGTATTATTTTGTCATACAACTTGCGATAAATTATCATCAGAATTTGTTTTTGTGTGAAAGAGCATAAAATTAAAAGATCGCTACGGAATTCACGTCCTGATAAGTTTTGACAGTCGTTAGTTGTTTCAACTTCGAAAGTTAGTAACAGTTCCTCTAGTCTAGTGGCTACATCAACACTCTTTTGTAATCTTGTGGCTACAACAACACTGTCTTGTGTAGCTAGCATATTCGGCTCAAATCATGATCGGTTTCAATCCCCAAGACGGACCAAAAATGTTGTTAAAATTTTCGAGAATAAATCTGAGCAGCAATTAGAATTCTAGTACTTCAGATAAATATGTGAAGATATCGGTCACGATTATACCAGGCTATATGTGATAGTCGTTAACTACAATTTGAAAACTAGCGGCGGATGTGGCGACGAATGGAAAGTCGGCCAGTGAATAAGTAAATTGCTGTTAACCTGTGTAAATTAAACGTCAATACATTTTGCGGTTCTCCAAGAGCTTGTTGGTTGGTAAGATGGGTGATTAGATACTTTCCACAGTCCGCACTTGGTGAAATTATATTTTAAAATAGGTATTGTAATACCTATTTCTAAATAAACTCACTTGTACTTCCAGTTCACTTCCATTTTATTTTTATTGTTGCTGCTGGGTGATGGTTCGCATCGCCGCATTATATTTATTTATTTAATAATTTTTTGTACAATTTAGAGTACAAGTAGAATATGAACTAGCTGCTACGTAGCATTCTCTGCCACTCAACCCAAACCAATTGGAGAACACAACATATGAACGGGCCAATGAAAAGACAATTAGGAGAATTTACATTAATTAAACAAATGCTGTCATGGCTTTAATCGATCGACTTAATAACGTTTATCATTTATCTCTCGCATTAGGTCGATATAGTAGTAGATTGACCTGTAGTGGATAATCCTTAAAATAATTAATAGCGCTTTTGTCCGACCCGATGACCGAATTCGGTTCTTCATAATTTTAGTCAAATAGATGAACTACTCGAACATAAGTATAGTCTTTACATAATATATTGTTAGATAACTAACATAAATTGAAGTGATTTTAATCCCGGTTACTTTTCTGTGTCACGGGTGTGTTAATAAGTTCAGTAACATAAAAACTCATACTTATTCCCAGTTACAGACATCTACGCTCGCATGCCTGATCATGCTAAAAATCTAACCAGAGCATTTCGGCTTTGCGATCGCTGGTTTAACCAACTGGTAGAATTTAGGGGTCGTCCATAAAACACGTAACACTTTGCGGGGGTAGGAGGAGTGGCCGTCAGTATCTACATGGCGGGGGGAAAGTGGCATGATTATCCTTATCACGTAGGCCTTTTCGCTGTTTAAAAATTAATAAATATTATTTTTCGGAACTTTTGTGTGATATTACACACTAGTTATAATAATATTTTACAAAAAACAAAGCTTAATAATCTTAGAATGCATATCTGAAATAATACAGATGAGTTACATTTAATATTTTAATTTATATAGATTCTTATAATTCAATATTTTAACAATTTTACCGCCTGGCTTTCTTCGATTTCTTTATGATTACTTTTGCCAAAATGTTCAAGCTTTTTTTTTAAGAAAGATCATGTAGCAAATATATTCCATTCAAGGAAAATATTGAAACCGACACTAAAATGCTCCATCCTTCTAAACGTTTGTGAAAGGGCGTAAATAGGGTGAAGCCTTTCACCATTGTTGCTTGACGCAACAAAGGCTTATCATATACAGCCCATAGCTCATATTCATCTGAAAAAGAATAACTAGAAGAGAATGAAATTTGTGATAAGTGGGTTAAACATTTCAACTATGACTTGAACTGTTCAGTTTTTATCATCAAAGCAGTTAATGAATGGTTATCTCTGGTAGGGATGGAGGATGTGTAAATTTGAAAAAAATAGTAATCATTATGCATTGCGTAATATAATGTTTATCCGATTGTAAAGGAGAATATATGCAGGTAGGTCGATGACGTTATCAAGAATAATACAAAAATGATTAATTATATTTAAAAAATATGGTATTTTAAAATACTCGTATTGCCATTCACATTCCTTTCAGTTTTGCTACAATTTATCAAATATTTTCACCACGTCGTTGTCATCCAGTCCATCCGTCGTCGTATCAGCACTGGCGTTATCTTTGTGACGATCCTTTCACCAATATTACATGTAGAAGTGTGATAAACGGCTTATACGTTGTGCTTATTTTCATAAGCGCGCTTAGTAAACGTCTGTTCGCTTAAAACGCTAAGCCAAGCCTTAAGTTCGCTAGTCATACGAGTACAAGCCTGCAAAAACGAAGCACGGCACGGCACAACGTGTTGCCGAAGACAACAAAATGCGAATTAAAAACATTGTTGCTTACTAAACGAAAGACAACTGGATGTGCTTACACTTATAAAAGCTAATAAGTACACTTAAATTTAATAGCTATACATCAATATCACATTGTGCTCTAATCACATTAAAATAAGGTCACTTTCAATCACGCTGCCAAAGCGCGACGCTTAAATGAAAACTGCTTTTGAGCACGCTTTTTTAAATATCATAAGATAGCAAACAAGCAGATGGGTCTCCTGATGGAAAGAGTCAACCATCGCCAAAGGTGCTAATGGTGCGTAGCTATCTTGTGGCGAGGTCTAATGCCACATGCATAAGTTTACCGGCTACCTTACCCTCCAAACCGGAACACGACAGCAACAGGCATTGACGCAATTGCGGCACGAATAGGTAAGGCGGCGGTGGTACCAATACATATGCACGTCTATATGCTTTTGTGGAAAAGCAGACATTTCAAGTAGCTTTTCATTTAAACGCTCATCTCTGACTACATGTGTTACGTCTTGTGTTGCTTGGTAAGCTATATTTAAAAATAGTAAGTACATAGGATTAATTATTTTGATCTGGAAATTTATTCAATCAATATCCACAAAATTATGACACGTATATATTTTTAAATAATGAATATGACGATCTGTCAGGGTTTTTTTAACTCACTGTATATCAGTTTCATGGAATTTTCAAAAGTATTTACGAAACCATTAAAATCTACGAGCAATTTATGTATATCTGTATATTAATACGTGACCAGTTTTTACCCGAATTTTAAACAATTGCGCGAACGGTGGAGGGTGATATTTGGTACAGTTAAAGTTTACTTTGCGGAGGACTGCAGAAACCTAATATTTTTAAATAAAGTCTATTGTAAATTCATTAAATTAATAAAAATTAACATTACACACACTACGTTCATGTGACATACGTGATATTATACACACATGCATAAATACTGTTTTCTTTACAGCTATATATATATATATATATATATATATATATATATATATATATATATATGTGTGTGTGTGTGTGTGTGAGGAAGTATGAGAGTATTTGCAACCTAAGGTAGCGTAGCGCTATCTAGAGTGGAATAAAGTGTAGTTGACTTATACGTTGCGTACGTCACTTACGTCATTTATATCTTAACAGTCGTAACGAAATCCGAGTCAGTAGATCGGTTTATAAGAGGTCTCACAGTTAGAGAACCGACCGTGCCTAACGTGCGCACTGATTCAGCGATAAGACGACTATATGGTGGTATATTATAATTTATTGTCGTCTGCGAAATATATATATATATATATATATATATATATATATATATATATATATATATATATATATAAACAAACGTCGCTTTTATCAAAAAAAAACTAGCAGAGCTCGGTTTTCCAGGTACTTTATAAATTATATTACGATCGCTAGGTTGTTAAATGTAATAGTACCTAAAGCGTGGCCGACGTAACAAATGTGCTGCCCTCAACGCGACTGAAATGATAAACCATCACCAACGTCGATGTGTCCGCTGAATTACACCTTGAAACGCTTGTATACGGGATATTTCATCGAATGGTAACTCTTGGCAGTATGACGTCATAGCCTAGTAGTGGAATATAAAATAGCTGCTCTCAATAGCTTCAGAGATATTATCCAAGTGTCTGCGTGCACGAAGCGCACGTAATGCATCTTAATGCAGAGGCGCGGAGGTCAGGGGTCGCGTCCCGGCGCAGACACGGATCTGCACTTCGTTTAATTGAATATGTATCCCGCACTCATTTGCATGTGGAGTGCCTTCCGTCGTGCTCCACATACATCCTGATGAGATGACGCTCTATGAAATACATGTTTGTGAGATATTTACTCACCTTCAATATTTATACTCACGTTAGTACCAACACGCACTTCGTGCACACATTTGCATTCCCGCACGTACGAATAATCGACGTTTTAGTCCGAACTTCCAAGTTTATACGAGTCGTCATAGGAGCTACTACCATCGTAACTACTAAGTGGTGGAGTTCTGCAACGTGTCTCCCAGATGTGGTACCATCACCTTACCTATTCTGTATTGCCGTAATAGCGCAAATGATCGTCACTATCACATTCCAGTTTCGAGGGTAAAGTAGACGGTAAACTTATGTCTGTGATACCATTAACATCTTTGGTTCCCATAGGTGATGGTTGTCTCATTTCATCAAGAGAATCATCTTCTACTTATGATGTAAAAAAACTGGGAATCGAACCTCATACCACTGTACTCATTGACACGATCAACACTAGAATATGGGAGTGATAAATATTCAATTGTGTGTAATTACAATCGAAAATAATTTAAATAAGTGTTGATTGCCTTAAGAAAAATTCAATGTAGTAAAATTTTGTAAATGGTGGAAACTTTGTAAATTACCAAAATCTTAATCATAAAAATGAAACTTGTAATTTTATAAAAATAATTTTGTAATATGAAATCCTTCTTGCACATTAGTAATAAGTACAAAAGTTCCCCCCTAGAAAAAAAGACCAGCCCGCTGAGTTTCTTCCGCCGGATCTTCTCAGTGTGTGGCCGCATTCTGATCCGGTAGTAATTCTAAAAATCGATACAGTGTTTTAAATGTTATATTATACAATGATAATTTTTTATATATTTGCACACCATATAATGGTAGAATATGTTGGTAACTTAATTAATTTTTAACAACTTGTAACACCCATGTTCTTGCAAATAAATATTTTCTTTCTTCTTTCTTTCTTACTATATATGTGATATTAATGTCAAAATGATGATGTGGCATTGTTTCATAAAATGCCGAAAAATTTCGTCAAATTATACGATTGGACAATAGAAAATAAGCAGATGTCTCTTCTGATCGAAAGAGGCGACCATCGCCTGTAGACACCAAATATTGTTAATGTTGTGATGCCATCCGTGTGTTGGTTAAAATGTCATACTAACTACCTTACTGTCGTAATCGGAACACGACAGTACTAAGCACTGATGTTATTGCGGTAGAAATAAGTGACGGGGTTGTATTAAGCCTGGAATAGAGGTTGTACAATCCAACAATGTGAGGTGAACCATTGGCCAAAAATGTCATATTTGACCAAACGTTTGTCCTTTTCTAACTTTACCCATTCAAGGACAAGTGAAATATACCAAAGGTTACTGGACCGTTTCTTCAATACCGCATATAGAAATTACTATTATAATTGACACGATATTTGTTGCTCATTTTTGTAACTTGCACCATTACTTGTGTCTTTGGCAGCAGTCTTCACGAATATTTGAATACTTTTAAAGAGATTAATCTTTACAAAAGACAGGATCTTTCTTATTCTTGCATATGCAAATGGCAATTTTCATTAAAGTCTGGCCGTGTCGAATGAAATAGGTTTTTATATTCTTTTCTTTCCTACTCTTGGCTACTTTCAGACACACGCTAATACACCTCGTACGTTAGATGTGTCAAAATAAAATATTTCTACCAGCGAGCTATCAGAATAATCATTCAAATAAATTATCCACGCTGGTCCACCACTAAACGGTACGAAATTAAATGCTTGAGCTCGCCTGTTCTATTCTAATCCATAACATTGGTACAGTCACACTGTACGTGGCCCAATCCGCCCCGCCCGCACCACCCAGCCCAGGGGTACATTATCGCGCGAGTACATTTTAGTGCCAGAGATCCGGTGGTGCGAGTTTATTATACATGATGTTGTGGCAAAGCTGTATAATCCACTTTCTTGCTTCATTTTCATTTAACCAGATTGTTTCATAATTTTTCGTTCGTTTTAACGTTGAAGTGCTTGTTGCGTAATACGATGCGGTTAATTTTAATACAAGCTTTTATTTTATACGATATGTTTGCATATAAGTGGTCCGAATAAAAAATTTAATACAGTGTTTGTTGTAGCAACTATATTAGACTGAGTTGATTTTTGGTAGGTATACGTATATGTGAGTTTTGTCATAATTACTACATTATCACGTCACATTTTATTAAGAGTCAAGATTTTTTTATATTATAAGATAGCAAACAAGCAGATGGGTCTCCTGATGGAAAGAGTCAACCATCGCCTATAGACACCAAAGGTGTTAATGGTGCGTTGCTATCTTGTGGCGAGGTCTTATGCAACATGCGTACAGTACCCGGCGATAAATATTGCACATCGAACTTTGGAAAGAGACAATCGGATAATTTCGGCTTCGTAAAGCGTTATCTCTGTCCCACACTACCTATGTGACGTTTAGTCAGTCGTTGTTCAAGTACGATAGAGTGCAGTCGCGTCCCGAAAAAAATATATATTTAGAGTTGATAACACCCACAAATTTAAATAATTTAAAGTTGTAATATGGCATCTTTCGGAAAAAGAGGGAAACCTTTACGAGGTCAGTCACGTGAAATTATCTACAATGTTTATAAATACTTTGTAAGCGAAGCTGATAGATTTAAAAAAAAAGTAGATGAAAATGTAAGTTGTTATTTTAAGAAGATTCAAGAGCGAGTTGCAAATGCCACTGGAATTTCAAGAAGAACTTTGAACAATATATTAAACGAAGTCAGTACTGAAACACATTCGACTGAAATTAAGTTCAGCACTCCAAAAAAAGGGAGACCAAAAAAGCAATTTCGTTTGGATATGGACGATTTTGATTACGATGTTGTTCGAAGAATGGTGTATGATTTTCACTTACGATTTAATGAACTGCCAACAATAAAATCATTAAAAGCTAAGTTATCTGAAGCTATTAATTACAATGGGTCTGAAAAAACGTTGAGAAAAATACTTCATGACATGGGATTTCAGTTCACTAAAATGGAAGATAATCGAAAAATTCTAATGGAAAAGCACGACGTTAGTCTCAAACGAATGGAATACCTTGATAAAATACGCAAATTTCGCGAAACAGGAAAAAATATCGTCTACATGGATGAGTCATATATACATGCATCCCACACTAAAGGGAAATCTTGGAGTGACGATAAGAAAAAAGGAGTAAAAAAGCCAATTTCAAAAGGTCAACGTTTGATAATAGTTCATGCGGGAAATGAAAAAGGCTTTGTACCCGGTGCTTTTTTAACGTATAAATCCACGGACACTACAGGTGACTATCACAATGAAATGAATAACGATAACTATGAGAAATGGCTGGTTAACCAATTAATCCCAAATATACCCAGTGATTCTGTTCTAGTTATCGACAACGCACCCTATCACAACAAGTATGTTGAGAGACCCCCCAACTCAAACACCATTAAACGGGAAATGATCAACTGGTTAAACAGACATGAAATTCCAGTTGATCCAAAATTAACAAAAACCCAGATTTACGCTATTATATGTCAGCACAAGGAGAGGTATATAGAGTTTTCTGTGGACAAAATACTTGCCGAACATGGGCACACTGTGTTGCGATTGCCACCATATCATCCGGATTTTAATCCAATTGAAAATATATGGTCTCAACTGAAAGGCTATGTAGCCTCTAGAAATGTGGGTATGAACTTAACTACAGTAAAAACATTATTGACTGAAAAAGTAAACATGATCGGCGCTGAAGAGTGGAAAAAGGTTTGCGATCATGCAATCAAATGTGAGAATGAATATAGAAGCATTCAACACAGTTTAGACAATTACACTGATAGATTAGTAATAAATACGGCTGATAGTGACAGTGATATTGACCTCTTTGAGAGCACAGATAGTGAAATGGAAGTAATTGAGAATTAGAATTATTATTATTTTTATTGCAATGTCTCATTTTAGCAATAGGTATAATGGTGTTTATTATGTACACTAAAGCTGTAATGTTCCAAAATAATTAAATACGTAAACATAATGTAAAAATGTTTTTTTATTTTATTTTACCCCAACCTAAAGCCATCACTTATAGAAAAATTAGTGTATTTTATACAAAGAATAAAAATATCAAAAGAAGCAAATCATACTTGTTTTAACAGCTCCTAATAGGTACCGGACTGTTTGTATTTTGTGCGACAGAGATAACGCTCTACGAAGCCGAAATTAGCCGATTGTCTCTTTCCAAAGGTCGATGTGCAATATTTATCGCCGGGTACTGTAAGTTTACCGGCTACCTTTACCCTCCAAACTGGAACACGACAGCGACAAGCACTGACGTTATTGCGGCAGGAATAGGTAAGGCAAAACTCTACCAAGATGTAGGAATTGATAGATACTATCTGATGAAAAATAGTACGACAATCAAATTTGGGCTTTATCAATATATAGATAATATATGTAATTGAAAAGCATTGTTGCTATATACAAAGTCGTGGTACTGTGCCCAGGCGAGACCTTGCAGAACAATCAACTGGTCACGATGGTTATGAAACGTTACCAATCGTTCGCTTTAACGTCACTCCTGGCAGAATGACACTTGCTCTGTTTTTATCGCTGGCCTGGACCATCACGTGATATCAAATTTCTGTTATGTGTATCTCAAGATAAAAACTAAGTGTCCACCACTGTGTTTATCTGATATGAGCTGTTAAGATAAACGGATCCCTACTATTCTACTAGGTCGAAGAGATCCGCAACATCTCGCCCAGGCATTTGGTACCACCGCCTTACCTATTCCTGCCGCAATAACGTCAATGCTTGTCACTGTCGTAAACCGGTTTGGAGGATAAGGTAGCCGGTAGACTTATTCATGTGGCACTGCAACACTACCACATCCATAGCAAAGCACCATTAACATCTTTTTGTCTATAGGCGATGCTTTCTCTTTCCACCAGGATAGCCACCTGCTTATTTGCTATATAATGAAAAAAAAAGGGTTAGTTTGCCTATTTTATTCAAAATCGATTGAAAAAAGCAGAACAAATGAAAAAACAAACTCATTCTCGCATTTATAATATCACTAGCTGCAGCGTGCAGCCCGCTGCATTATAAAAGATTTTGGAAAATCCCTCGGGGTCACACTATTTTTCCGAAAAAAAAGTATATTTCAGGCCATTATCTACCTGCTCGCTAAATTTCATTCAAATCCGCTTAGTAGTTTTTGCGTGATTGAGTAACAAATATCCAACCATCCATCCAAACATCTAAACTTTCGCATTTATAATATTAAGATATAGATTTGGGATGATTAAAGATTATACATATAAATTAAGAACATAAATTGACAAATAAAGTGACACGAATTGTCGGTTACGTACTGCCTGAAAGAAAAGCAAATGGTTTGTTCCAGTTCTTCAAGGAGAGCCCGGACCAAAACGGCTTTACTGTTAACAAACTATTCCCCGGGACTTCACGTGACCCCCCCTTCTGCAGGATAAACAGTTGGTTTTGGGGATTGACAAAAATCATGGTAATAGTAAATTGAAGTTAAAAGAAAAACTATCACGGCTTAGAAGGCTTTACAAGTTTTTGAGTAATAGTCGACCAAATTATAAAATGTACTTGGAGAAATTTATAGGCGGTGTACCTGTGGTGCGGATATATATTTGTCATTGACGTTAAATAGCCTCTTCTAAGTCCGTATTATTGTGATGGGCAACTTCGGAACCCCACATTGCGTGTGGCCCGCCACGTACTTTACAAATTTTTTATACATTACAAACAATTAGATGGCTCCCCTTATGAAAAGAGCCAATCGCCTAAAGAGAGAGATTTGAATTGTAACTCAGCGGTTACCCTGACTAAATACCACAAAATAAATAAGTACAGATGTCATTCTAAATACAAAGGGCATTCGAGCAACTCACACATAGACACCTCTCACGGACGAGAAATCGCGCGCAATAGGTAAAACTACAGACCACAAAAATACTAATAGACACGATTTTGGGCGCAAAAAGCGTAGCTGCTCATATGAGCAAATGTATGTAAATGTCAAACGCTGGTAGACGTTATATCATAAAAAAATTGAAATACGGCATATTGTCCTATTTTATCCTATCGAATAAAAAGCTAAGGCTTAAGATATATTGCTGAAGTGATATTTTTTTCATCAATAAGTATTGTAACTCTGTATTTTTTATTGCTCTGTCTAATGCAAGCGACACTAACTATCTAAGAAATTCCCCTAAAATGCGTATCCAGTTTAATCCGTGGGTAAAACAATAACATTGAAATACTTTATAATATTGATTACCATTTCCCGGTATTCCTGTTTCAGTTCCAATGATAAATCAAATACTTAGATACGACTGCTACCACCAGTTTTTTGTGTACAAGCCAAAGTTGATAATAATAATAATAATAATAACATTTTATTTCAGATTTAAATTGTCCATATACATTTTGATGTTAGTTATCTTCTATATATATATATATATATATATATATATATATATATATATATATATATATATATATATATATATATATATATATATATATATATATATATATATATATATATATATATATATATATATATATATATATATATATATATATATATATAAAAATCAATTGCTGTTCGTTAGTCTCGCTAAAACTCGAGAACGGCTGGACCGATTTGGCTAATTTTGGTTTTAAAAGATTCATGGAGGTTCAGGTTAGGTTTAAAAGTTAAAAAAATGTAAAAAAAACAGAAAATTAGACACAAAGTTAGCAGAACAACGTTTGCCGGGTCAGCTAGTCAATATATATAATAATCAATTGCTGTTCGTTAGTCTCGCTAAAAGTCGAGAACGCCTGAACCGATTTGGCTAATTTTGGTAAAGAATGATAGAAAAAAATGAGAGTAGTTAAGAAGGCAAAACAACGTTTGCCGGGTCATCTAGAATAAAATAATTCTTAAATCTAGTGTAGTTAATAATAATAATAATAATAAAATAACCTTAGCGCTACACTATATGATATCTAATAACCGTAGCGCAACTGCCGAGCGTGGGTATGAAAAGTGAAGTACATACATACATGAGATTGACTTCCGTATCTGTTTTGTGTCTAAGCTGGGATCAGACAGTGATTGAAAACGGCGACACCAAATCTGACTGAGTAGCGTCTCAATCAGATTTGGTGTCGCCCGATCATAATAGTTATATGTAATGACGCAATCAGAACCGGAATAAGTTCGACTGACTGTATATAAAATTGCAGAACTCTGTTGAATAGTATACGTGAAGCAAACACTTTTTACCCTTTTTTATAAGAAATACGCGGAAAGAAGAGTATGAAATTCAGCACTGTAATACGGGTACTATAACAGAGAACTGTGAAAAGTTTACATTATGGATGAGAGCAGAAATGAATATTTTTAAATAATATACATACATTAATACATGAAATTAATAAAAATAAACACTACGCACACTACATTCATGTGACACACGCGATAATATACACACTTGTATATTATTTTGTTTACGGCTAAACTCAGTTGTCAAACTTAAAGGAGATTTTATTAATTAGTCGAATCTGAAATAGATCGAAATTTGACTAGAGAGCAATCGCTAGTAATAGTTATAAAAATATCTTCACGCCCGTATCCTGGAAGAGGTAGGCAGAGGTACAACCACCCCACCCACGATTAGTCAAAGATATTAATCATTGATTATTCCCACAATGTAATGTTGATTTTAAATTGATTAATATCAATTTAAAATCAGCCTAACTTAAAATCAAAAAATCTCATACTTCCAATATCTTCAGAGTGGAGGACTCGTCAGAAAAACCAGCGAATGTGTAAGACATCTTTTTTTCATGTTTTTAATTGCTTGATTAAAATAAAAATTAATTATTGTGATGTGATTTTCCTCACCAAGTTAACATATCTGAAGCTCTATAAGTTACCCGATTCGAGATTTTTCGAATAGAGAAAAGATGGGCGTCTCGTCACAACGAAGCTGTTTACAAAATTATATTAATCAAAAATAAAAATGTTCCCGTGATATCGGGCTTAGTGTCTGCCACCAAATCGTGGACACACTGGTTGTGCTTTTAATATAAAAATATATTGAGGAATTTAGTTTCTCAATATTTTTTTATTTCATAGAATAATTAACAAGCTGATGGTTTCCCTGAAGGAAACTGTATGGTTCATAAAAAATATTACACACTGCAAAGCTAAATATTATATTTTTTATTATAACAAACAAGCACATGACTCCCATGATGGATAGAGACAGCCATCGCCTATAGACATCAAAGATGTTAAAAGTGCGTTGCAATCGGTGTGGCTGGGCAGTAATACCCTTGCATCAGTTTACTCGCTTCCTTACCTACCAAATCGAAACACGACAGTGACAAGTACCGACGTTAGTACAATATCATACCTGGACATACCTGGTAACATACCTGGACGAATACCTGGACGAAACATTGCAGAACTCTACCTAGTTAGTGATATTTTATTAGCCTTTTCTTGACTTTTGTAAGATCTTTAGCAGTGAGGTAGTTTATATATTCTTCAAAAAGAGACCCGGATCTACACGTGGAAATAATGCGTGCTTCTGGGTATTTTAATCCAAACTGTCCGCAAATTTCGAGTATTTGTGTTGCTCTCGATATTTTTTTTCGTTAAAAAAATCTATTCACGGTTTTCCAAACCCTTCAATCCATGTTTTGTTGAAAATCATTTACGAATATTTGAAAAAGGCATCAAATTGAAAGGCACCTTCCGGGGACGCTTCGACGACTCCGAATACGCCGCTGCGAACGATTCCATTACATGAACAAAAGTGTTAGGAATTGTGGGATTATACGACTTCCATTCTATGCAAATGTATTTTTAAATAAGAAGGAAAAATACTTTCTAAAAATATAAACAACTAGCTGCTACTCGCAACTTAGTTAGCGTGATGCGAAATCACTACTTCCTTCTCAGTCGAGTAAAAAAGTGACTTGTGTCACTCCTGGATAGTGTACTTTTATAGTGGTAAAATAATTTTTAATAGTGGTCCAGAAGTTTTGAAGTTTATTCGTTACAAATATATAAAAATACAAATGATTTCTCTTTATAATTTTAGTATAGGCACAATGCACCAAAAAACATACGTCGAATAAAAAACACACACACACACACACACATACACAAATCAGTGTAACAGACTTGCAACTTGTGTCTCAAATGATGGTCCACTCGAGTGAATGCTTTATTTTCCTTTATCCTATGTTGACACAGTAAAGCTGAAGTAACGCAGAAAAGAACGTTCATCTGCTCTTTTTTTCGTATTCGTATTTTCTTGTAAATTGATTTGTGGCTCCAAAGCCATTTATAATTTTTAAAGTTATCTAAAAACAGTAGCGTATTTTAATGCTTTTACTTGAATACTAATTTGCCACAAGCCGCAGTATTGAACGTCACGTTCGTCTGCTACAGAACTCGAGACAAAATGGCCAAAGCGTGAGAATGTTCTCTTTTGGGATTGGATGGTTAATTTTTCATTAATTCAGTGTGAAAGTGCATGATGCTGAGTGCAATGTTATTAGATATTGTTAGATCAATCCATTTTTCGGCGTAGGGACGTGACGACCCCATCGCCCACTGGTGGGATAATTTTTGTACAAAAATTATTTAACACCGGTGCAGTCAGTCAACCAAATTAGTGGTAGTGCCATACTGCATTTGCAACTGAATAGGCCGGCACGCCCGCGGAGATACCACTCTCTCACTTAACACCGACGTAAAGTAGCAGCCCTGCTGCTGCGTTTCGTTCGGTTTGTGAGAGTCCCGGTGGCCTACCCTCCCCCCCCCCCCCCCCCCACACGTACACTATGAATGCGCAATTGAAACAGAATCTACCCCAGGGGGGTACCACTTGCACCAGCAGTGGAGAATCCCCCTCTGGGCATCCGTGCTCTGGATTTCAGCCAGATCACGGATGCTCAGGCTGCCCTGCGTATTCTTGGGGGGGCAAAATTGCGCTCACAAACAATCCTGTCCGGGGCAGACAAATCAAGAAGGCCATGACACCCCCTACCACGCTTACTGTGGATTTCTGTAATATTAGGGGGCTTCATTCCAACTTGAACGCCATCCAGTAGCTCTGCTCTTCTTTGCCGAAGCCTAAGCCAGCTTTGCTCTTCTTGACCGAGACACAGATATCTTCTCCGGCTGATACTTCCTACCTCTCCTACCCGGGGTACAAACTGGAACATTCCTTTGTACCGAGGGCTGGTGTGTGCGCATACGTCAGAGAAGATATCTGTTACCGGCGCCTCGGCAGACTTGAAGTCTAGACTTGAAGTGAAGACCTATCCATCCTCTGGTTACGCGTAGCTTGCGACGACCATCCACGCAGCTACGCGTGCCTATACAGGTCCCATAGCGGGAATACTGAAGTTGACCGGCTCATTGAGCGTTTACAAACGGCTGTAGATTCCGTGTTAGAGCAGACTTCCTCCGCAGAGATCGTGATCTTGGGCGATTTTAATGCCCACCACGCCGAATGGCTTTGTTCGCGCACCACCGATCATGCGGGGAGGTCTGTTCATGATTTTGCCTTGGCGTATGGTCTTACACAACTGGTAACTTCGCCCACGCGAGTTCCCGATATGGATGACCATACGCCTTCACTGTTAGACCTTCTGCTGACCACTCATCCAGACCATTATCAGGTATCTGTAGACATCCCACTTGGTTCGTCAGACCACTGCCTGATCCGGAGTAAAGTGCCGGTTTCGCGCCTATCACGGCCTCCTTTAGCAGGTTGTCGTCGCGTTTGGCACTATAGGTCAGCTGATTGGGACGGGATGCGGTCTTTTTTTGCGTCCTACCCATAGGGGCGCTTGTGCTTCCCGCTGGATGATCCGAGTGTAGTCGCTGACTCTATTGCCGATGTGGTGCTGCAGGGCATGGAACTTTTCATTCCATTTTCTGCGGTACCAATTGGTGGTAAGCCTCAGCCTTGGTTTGGTCGCTCTTGTAAAACGGCTTCACGCCGAAAGCAGGAGTGTTACCGGCTTGGGCTGCTGCGTCCGCATCTTGTGATGAAAAAACCAGCATATTACGTAATGAGTACAATTCCGCCTCGAGGTACTTCAAAAGAGCTATCGCCAAGGCAAAATCTGAACACAAAGGCAGAATTGGCGAGAAATTAATTCGCCTTCCTTCAGGGACCCGTGCGTTCTGGTCTCTCGCCAAGGCTGTCTTAGAAAATTTCTCACAGCCCTCTCTTCCATCTTTGCACGGAGACGATGACTCTTTGGCCCATACCGCAAAGGAGAAGGCCGATCTCCTGGGCTCCTTCTTTGCGGCCAACTCGACTCTAGATGACCAAGGGAACGCACCGCCTACCATCTCGCAGTGTGATAGTTCCATGCCAGAACTACAATTCCGGCAGTCATCTGTGCGTAAAGCACTTCTTTCCTTGGACATCCACAAGTCGAATGAGCCGGATAGCATCCCTCCGATAGTGCTAAAAGTGTGTGCTCCAGAGTTGGCGCCAGTATTAACACGCCTATTCCGGCTCTCCTACTCACTCGGCGTGGTACCGAATTCATGGATGACAGCTTTGGTTCATCCCATCCCTAAAAAAAGAGATCGCTCTAATCCGTCTAACTATCGGCCCATAGCCATAAGCTCCTTGTTCTCCAAAATTATGGAGACGATCATCAACTCTCAGCTCCTCAAGTATTTAGAAGAGCACCAGCTGATTAGCGACACTCAGTACGGTTTCCGTCGCGGCCGTTCAGCTGGTGACCTTCTAGTATACCTAACTCATCGGTGGGCGGAAGCAGTTGAGTCCAAGGGGGAGGCGTTGGCAGTTAGTTTGGACATAGCGAAGGCCTTTGATCGTGTATGGCACAAAGCGCTTCTCGCGAAGCTGCCTTCCTATGGGCTTCCCGAGAAATTATGTAAGTGGATCTCCAGTTTTTTGGCTGATCGGAGCATCAAGGTCGTTGTCGACGGTGCGTGCTCCGACCTTAAATCTGTCAATGCTGGTGTTCCCCAAGGCTGCGTGCTGTCACCGACACTGTTTCTTCTGCATATCAATGACATGATGCGAATTCGCAACATACATTGCTATGCGGATGACAGTACTGGTGATGCTACATACTCCGGCCGAAGCGGTATTTCTCGGGAACAAGTCGACGAGTGCCGAAACAAGCTTGTGTCTAAAGTCGAGAATCGACTTGCCGATGTCTCTGAATGGGGTCGTCAAAACCTGGTCACATTTAACCCCAAGAAGACACAGCTTTGCGTGTTCACCGCAAAAAAGACACCCTTTGTCGTATCACCTCGATTTGGGGATACTCTCCTGACAGCCTTAGCTAGCGTCGGAATCCTGGGAGTCGACATATCGAATTACGTTCAGTTTCGCGGTCATTTGGAAGGCAAGGCTAAATAAGCCTCTAAAAAGCTTGGTGTACTCAGCAGAGCGAGACAGTACTTTTTGCCGGCCCATCGCCTTCAACTTTATAAGGCGCAGATTCGGCCTCACATGGAGTACTGTTCTCATCTCTGGGCCGGAGCTCCCCAATACCAGCTTCTTCCTCTTGATCGCATACAGCGTAGAGCGGTTCAAATCGTTGACGACCAGGCTATTTCGGAACAGCTTGACTCTTTGGCATTACGCAGAGATGTAGGTTCACTCTGCGTCTTCTATCGTCTTTATCATGGAGAGTGTTCCGACGAATTGTTTGGAATAATTCATGCCGCCGAATTCCACCATCGGACATCGCGTCAAAATTTAAAGTTTCATCCTCACCATCTCGATGTCTGGAAATCCACAACTGTGCGTTTCTCCCTCTTACTTTGTTGTGGTTACTCTGTTGTGGAATCAATTACCGGCAGGGGTATTTCCGAACGGATACGACATAGGGACCTTCAAGAAAAGAGCTTATTCATTCTTAAAAGGCCGGCAACGCAACTGCAAGTCCTCTGGTATTGCAGATGTCCATGGGCGGCGGTGATCACTTACCATCAGGTGCACCTCTTGCTCGTTTGCCCCCTCTTCTATATAAAAAAAAAACTCTTGTTTCATTTTGTGTTTAGACACTTCATTTTGAGTAAACAATCTAAAAATAAATTATCTCATATCACCATAAAGGATCTGACGAAAAAATATATTTGTATGTGTTTGTATGTGTTTCAAATATATTAACACATGACTGTAAAAATGTTTTATTTCTGTTGTCACAATTATTCTTACTGATTTATACCTACGAAGTCTACGAGCGTGTCGTGTTATAGGCCAGCGAGTGTGTCGATATGCCGGCAGCGCGCAGTCTTATACAGAATCGAGTAGACTGAGCCGCAGCGGCCCTGGCCATCTGCATCGCAACGAAAATACAAGATACGACAATACAACATTAGGAGGTAGGGCCGCATCGCGAACTCAGTGCATTTCTGTATTTCTTTCCAAATGTTATTTGGAAAGAAATCTCTTTAGTTGATCATCATAACGTGTATCTTTCAAATCATATACTGCTTTGTAGCCTTTAACTAAAACTATTAATCGTTCTCCAATCCTAATAATTAATAATCAAACAGGGAGGAATACGTGCGCGCAATTCCGCATGCCATCGCACATTGTGACGGGGCGAGGTGCAGTGCATCGAATTCACCAAAATCCGCCGTGCAAAAATCGGCCCGCTGTGCGTCACCATAGCGATACTTCATATAAAATTTTAGAAAGCGATGTAGGCGAAAAAAAAACTATCGTATGAGTTAACGTGTCTTGCTTTTTCATAAGATAGCAAATAAGCAAATAGGTAGACAATGCAGAACCCTACCATATAGTAGCCACGATAGGAGTGACTGGCACAACCAATTTTTGGCCTCTTACAAGCCGCCTGGCAGGACGACACGTGATATTTTCTTCATAGAGTGCCTAGAATAATACGGGGGAAATAAATCAACAAGTTGTAATTACAATAAGCAACGGTTTTTAGTTCAAACTTGAAACTCTTTAAAAAACTAAACTAACTTTAAATAAAATGTTCATCACTTGAACCCAAGGGTAACACCAAATCGTTTGAATGTTGTTCACCCACAAACATTTTTCAGCAGCACACACAGGTAATACACGTGTCGAGGCTAATCATGAATTCACGAACAACTCTGTGCTCTCATTAAGTTACAAAACAAACATGCGTGTCTCGAATTGCTCCAGGTGCCCTTATCTAACAATAAGGTTTTTTTTTTAAATTATGCCGTTTGCAGTACTACTCATAAGCCAAAATCAGTATAAAGAAATCTAATATATTGTTAAGTGTTGAAAGTCGATTCTAATCCAATAGCAGGAAGGGATTGTGTTTTTATGCGTGTCTTGGTATATTTGTAATATTTTAATTACGAGTACTAGTTACCGCGTGATATTCTAACATGAAACTACTAAATATAAAAGTATTTATGTTTAAATCAATGTAGGCTAATAGTCTCGTTCCACTGAGTTTAGAAATCAGGAGCTTAGTATTTCCCGTAATCGAGTCCATAAATTAATGGTTGTTGTTTTTTTAATATCGTGGAGTGGGATACTTACTTGTATATCTCAACAGTTCTAGTCGTCGATTGCACTTAAAACGCTGCAGGTTAGCAATAAAAAGGGGCCATTTAAGCAATAGTTTATACGAGACGCCCATAAAACGGTAAACGGTCGTCGGCGCCCGCACCCGCCGCGTATCCGCCCCGTGTCCGCTCCGTGCCCGCCATTACGCAGCTCACATGCACATTGACTTATATTACTAATGCTCTCTCATACAGTCTGGTGTAGTCAATACTATTATTATAAGTATTTATATCATAGTACCAACTTTTTAACGATAGCTAGCCCTTCATGAAAGATTGATTTAGCTTTCCTATGAAAAGACCGGCAATTGCAGTGCAGTCGTCGTGCTGTCAGCATAAGATGAATTTGACGCGATCACCATCGTCACATATCGGTGGAGCTCTACATTGAATTGTATAAAAAATATATTTTTAAATTATTTATTTTCACATACATGGATCGGATCCACGGGGACTTTATTACCTTGATTAAGACATAAAGTTTTAATTCCGGTTTTTCTAGCTGTATGTGTGCTGAAAATCTTATTTAAATCCGTTTATCAATTTTTGTGTGAATGGTGTCAGATAACCGGACCATACCGACTTATATATTCACTATATCAGCAAGGTCTTTATTTAGGATTCTAACGTATATTTGCAATGTTTCCATATTTATTTGTTTCTACCTTTATACACTCATAACCGCCATGGTTGTTTTAACAGGCTTCATTCGAACGCAGAACTTTCATCAGCAGTAGAGGATTTAGGGTTAATGCCACCCTTGGCCCCATTGATCGAGGTTACTTTTTCGCTTCGTGAGGAAATAATTATTGATTTTTTTTTTAATATTTGATTTTTAAATAATAAAAATGGCGAGTCTAACATATTCTCTCTTTAGGATTTTTTTCAAAAGTGCTAAGTTTTTTTAATAAGCATGATCAAAATATATCGAACACATGAGTTTTTCTTTCTTGATGAATACATACATACTTAGTTTAAGTTTACAAGAGAATTAATTAAGTAATTCTAAGTGTTTAATTCGACAAAATACTGGACCCATAAGTTACCACTGCGAACATGCCGCTGGTTTACCCCCGGATTATGGCAATCATACTTACATAGGGTTCTATCGCGGTTCATAAAACTCTCAAAGTCGTATAATCATGTCCAGCGATGGAGAACAGCGGTCGTTGTGACGCGTATCGTATGTGCGGCCGCCCGCCCGCGCCGGGAATAGAAAGAAAATATAATTTGAAAACTTTTGAAAGTTTGACAAGTCTGAAGGTTGTTAATACTCTGGCTAAATCTCTCTGCGACAACCTGCTTTGTTTAACTTTCTGTTACACTACTCGGTACTCTGCTTGTTTTGTTACTGGGCACAAGGATCTACGTGTTATCATGATATACGAGCAACATGTCACCCAGTCCGCTGCGATAAAAATTTTCCATGAACCCTTCGGAAACAGACCATTATCTCCGGGAACAAAACCAACCTATAAGCTAAGTCAAAACAAAGACTACTTATATACTAAATTTCACATTTAACCGTTAAATTATTTTGGCGCAAACAAGTGACTACACACACAAGTGTAGATACACACAGATTCTAAAAAAATAACATTCATTTACTAGAATTTAATACACGGCGGTATTGATAAAGATTTAAGTATATTTTTTAATACTTTCTGGCAATTAGTAACAAAAGCAAAATCGTATCTTTGTCTAAATGCGAAGATAACGCAAAGTATCGCAACTCACGTTTTAATGTTAGAAATGGCCGGCGGAAGTTCCTACCGCAGCTGCAGAATTACCTTTTAACATTAATTCCTACATTGCTATACAACATCTGTAAAGCAGTGAAATGTTCTCACAATGAGCCTAACTTTCATTGAAAAACTATTATCAATAAACGTGCTCAAATTGTATTCTAATAGCAATATACAGGCTGACTGTACGTACTGGAGGGTGTTCAGTTCTCGATGCTGGTATTAAATATGTAAAAAATACTTTAATAAAAGTTTTGACTAATTTCTCTCCAATAAAATGTTTATCTCCGTACAACGGAGTCGACAATAGAAATCGAAGTACATTGTTTACGAACGGTGACTTGACGTCGCGGCACGTGTCAGTACTAATCACGCACCCGCGCGGAGACAATAGTTTTTTGAATATTACTACATTAATTTCGTTGAGGCTTACTATGTAGAAAATTTTCTTTTTTATTGGTTACATATGAAAATTAGCTATGCCGTCCTTCAATTTATACAGTTTTTTTATCATTGAGCCTGTATAAAAATCATATTATGAAAATTAAACTTATTTGTTGAAAATATTATTGATATTAATATATTTTAGTAAGCGCCTGCTTTTTTATCTCGATCAACATATAAAAGCCAAGAGAAAACATTGTTCTAATAGTGAATTTCACTGCACTGTGTCCACCGGGGATCATTCATCAACTATCAAAGGAAATCTGTTAGAAATCGAAAAAACAAAAACACAAAAACCAATGTCAATCAAAACATGTTAAGTTATTAAAGAGAAAACATATTTTTAAAGTTCTTTTACCCTTAGATAAAATATTAGTCTCGCGGCAAGCGCCGCGCGACCAATCATTTATCTAAGCTTTTACCATTAGAAAACTGCACTATCCAGGAGAAACATAGATGACTTTTTTACCCGACTGAGCAAAAGGAAGTTAATTTTGGGTCACGCGCAAAAAGTCGCGAGTAACATCTAGTAATAATATAGTATGTTAATATGCTATATCCGTCCATGGTGTTTTGGCAAATAGACTGAATTAATAACAACCAATTTGACAGTTGTATCTTCAACAAGATGACCTCTATCAACTGTCAAAGTTCGGAAACCTCTGTCGGAAATACTATAATATTACATAGATGCAATATGGTAAAAAAACTGCATATACTGAAGAAGGTTATTTGAACTACATTTTGATACAAAATATGTGAAAAAAATAGCTGCATAATTAAATTTTCACTTAAAGCAGGGAATTCACTAGACGGTCATGCCCACGATCAAGCCCGCAGGCATGCCCGCCCGACTTTGCTATTATACATCTATGTCTGCAAGTATATTACTGACGCGGGCTATCAGAGTGCTAAGTGTGAGTTTTTCTTTTCGCATTCGATCGTAAGCGCGTTTGGAGTTTACTAGGAATTTGTATGTGATTTGTACAGCGCCACCTAGTGGTAAACATGAGAAACCAGTTTACCACTAGGTGGCGCTGTACAAATCACATACAAATTCCTAGTAAACTCGAAATGCGCTCACGATCGAATGCGAAAAGAAAAACTCACACTTAGCACTCAGGTCTACAGTAGCAAAGTTCGGCCGACATGTCTGCTTTCCCCGCTTAACTATCCATTAAAAATGTTTTTATATGGACACCCGCGCATAGATACCAAAGTTCATTGTTTTAAAACGACGACTAGCCATCGTTGCACGTGTTATTCATAGCGCGTGCCTGGCACCCGAGCAGTGACAATAATATTTCTGTATAATAAATCAAATGATACATTAAATGCTTTTTCGTTAAAAACTACAAAATTATAAATTAATAGTAACAAAGATCCTTTAAACTCTCTTTTAAACGATCCTTTAACTCATGCCACATAAGTGCAATAAAATAAATATTTTCCCAGCTATCTATGATGTATTTTAAGGAATTTAAATATTAGCTTACCATTAAACTGACACGTAGGCACTCTTGGTGAACACTGCTTATTACTCAATTGCTCACTAGTTAACACGTAGGTAAACATACACACACTCGCACATACATACCAACGCACACTCATACACCCATATGCACATACACACATACACAGACACACACAACACTAACACACACTCGTATAAATTTCACAGTTCTAGGAAATTCACAACCTCAAGAAAGCATCAAACTTACACACTAACATATTATAAACTAATAATCTCATGCATTAATAGTGGCTTCATTTAAAATTTAATGCAACTCAGAATAATTTATATACGTAAATGTATTTAAAGTATGCTTCATAATATTTCTTTCGATGGGAGAGCACTGGCGACCTGTGCCACAGGTTTTCATAATATACCTTTTCAGGCACCAGACTCTCACAATGTTGGAATAAGTTTAAAAAATTTATAAACTAGTTTCAATAAAATAAACTAGTCCAATGCATGTTTATAACCTGTATAAAAATAGCTTTGCACTAACTTTTGTGATGAGTAAATAAAAAAATATTATTAATTAAACAAAAATTTATCAATAATTAATTATAAATAAATTATGCGTGGTTGCAGCGAAGGTTCCAAAAAAAATCAAATTTATTTAATTTACTTTAATAAAAACTTAATATTACATAAAATTATATCGAAGACCTAATCTAAGCTAACGATGACATTTGCCCGAAGTGTGGAACAAGAGTGATGCCTAATTTAACTAATTAAATAATCAAGCCGCGGTAACGACGTCACTTGCTGTACGTTGCGCCGAGTCAGGTCCCGTGGCCCGTGCCCGATGTTGCAAGAAGTGATGCGCATTCAGCGGTCTTCATATATCACGATGGCGTAACACCTCCCCCCGTAGAGCAGCGACTATTGAAGACTTTCGTCGTAAATTGAGCTGGGGGTTGATGAAAATTAACCCTTCTTTGTTCAGGGGTGCCTTCATAAATGCCATCCTCTTGAACGCCGGTTAAAATGTTAACTTTTCTATGACAGATTTTCCTGTATGATATAATTCCAATGATGACGGATGCTGTAACTATTATAGCGTAGATAGGTATCGTGGTGTGATAGACGATGTTTCCATCTTGTTTCAAAGTTACTAGGTCTTGGTGAGATATCTTCAGGTTGCTCGCTTGTAGGTGGTCCAAGTTAATGGTGTTCAGCTTCAAAGATGGTACTTCGGAGTGATATATTATTTTGTCTTGAGGTAGATTCATTATTTTTACAGGTTGTCCTTTAATATGGTCTTCCGAGTTTGATATCCTGAAGTCGGATGTTTCTATGAAGCAGTTGTGTGGTATGATGGCGAGGTAGCTGCCTTGGAGTGTTCTATAGTGGTCTTCTTCACATGATAAATGAGTCTTTGTACGATTCGGAAATATCATTGTATAATGTGCTTCATCCAATTTCTCGAGGGCTGGCTTGTCTAAGGATACATATGTTAGGGTGTATAATTCCGTCTTCTGTTTTACGATAAGTTGCTGGACACAATCGCGTGTGGTTTGATTCCTTAGGCTCCATTGCTCTTCACATAAAAACCATTTACTAATCTTCGGCCATTCAGCCTCTATGTACCTTGAATCTGTTTGATGGATCGCTAGGAATGGGTGAGGTGGTATGAGGACTTGGGCGTTCTTATTGGGAATTATAGATAACTTATACATATCATACGTTTCTTGTAATACTACTGGGAATCTATAAACTATAACTATATTATTATCTGAGTAATACGAACCAATTTTTAGGATATCGTAGTTCTCCCTAACATCTAAGTCAATTATTTTAGGTTTACCATATAAAATTTCTAATCGCTTAATCATATACTTAATAGAATTCATGTTTACTAAAGAGTGATGTAAGCTAGATATTTTAATTAGTGCTAATGCATCTTGAAGCTTGAATAATTCTTGAGATATCGAGTCAACGTTATCTCCTAAGATTAGAAATACTTGTGCCAAATGGGCGTATTTTATTAAATCATTGTCAGTCATTATTTCTTTCTTAGTTATTTCTCCTAATAGTGTTTCGATTTGATTTTGATTTTCTACTAAATTATTAATAATTTTTGTATATTGTGTAGTCCATTCTTTTGACAAACTAACGTGACTATTCAGTTCTGAAATTAATTTATTTTCATTTTCTTGAAGGGTTTTTAGAACATTATCGTAGCGCAATGCGTCCGTGTAATCTAGATTACCCGATATACTTTTAATTACGGATTCTAGCCCGTTTATTAACCCTCTTTTAGTACGGTTAACTCTAAAGGTTTGTAATTGTTCGAATACGTTTTCAATCTTATATTTCAGATAGTCTATGTGAGGTTCGTATAAGTTCGCTGTTTTATTGTTAAGGTCAGGCGTAATGTCATCCAGTTGCTGTCTTACTAGTACTATTTTATCTTGTAAGTCTGATAAGTTAATATTTTGTATAAATGAATGATAGTTGGTCACTATTCGCGTGGGGCCAAGTTTAAATGGTAATAGTCCAGGTCCATTGTCTAAATTCTCTAGTCTTATTTCTTTGGAGTCAGTTCTTGGTAGAATGAGAATTACTGTCATTGCAGTTCTGTAACAAGTACATGTCATGTTTAAGATGTTTTGTCAGGTTTGTTGCTTTTTGGGATTCTCTTGAGTCGAGACTTAGCTACTGGGCTGCGTTTCTTTTGGTATATATATGTATGGGGAGATCAGCAATAACTTTATCTTGGGTGTATCTTGGGGCTAATTTGTGTCTTGAAGCGAGAGGATTGTGAATAAACACTTGCTGGTCAGGAGAACATTCTATTTCACTCTCTCTATTTTTATTCCTACTTTCCATAAGATTTGTACGTTTTTCTAAAGTCATGTCATGTATAAGTTCGTACATCTTAGTCATCCTTATTTTATGGTCAGTTATATATTGCTGTAATAATTGTGAGTTAAGGTCAATACAGAACGGGTCTCTGGGGTCAAAATGTCCAGTTACTATATCGATTGGCTTACATTTGGTAAAACTATGAATAGAGCTATTGTAACCAAGTATTGCATAAGGCATAAGGTTAATAACGGATTCATCTTTTTGTTTTAACTTAAGAATACGTAGATGCTCTAGTATTGTAGAATGGAACCTTTCTACTATACTGTTTTCATTTGGGGCATCCGGGGCAACTCTATGATGATGAATTTGGTGTAATCGTACAAATTCCGAAAATAACTGATTTATTAATTCGGTTCCATTATCAGTGATGAGCATTGTGGGTAACCCATGGTGTGTACAAAATTGCAATAATGCTTGTATAATACTGATAGCTGTACTATCTTTTAAGTGATAGGCCTGCGAATACTTGGAAAATGAATCGACTATTGTTAAGAATTTTTCGTTTTGGATGGACAAAAGATCTAAATACACAATTTCAAACGGTTTAGTAGCTGGAGGAACTATACGGAAATGCTGTTTAACAGAATTGCGGTCATATTTAGCTTGTCCGCAGACAACGCATTCATTGATCAATTTTGTTATGTGCTCTCTCATCTTAGGCCAATAATATCGGCACGATAAGGCTGAGAAGCATTCATTGATTCACACAGTGGTTGGTTTTACCATCTTGGTATTTGCTTATTATCTCCTGTTGGGATAGGTATTCCTTTACATTTTCTAACTCGGTTTTTGTAAAGGCAATTTCATGGCTGAACTTTTAAAAGTGTTTTGCAAAATTGGAATAACGGTGTACATCGCAGATACTGGGTGAATAAGTAAACCTGTTTTGATTTTGGGGTTGACATATTCCCTAACCGCATTAATTATGTCCTGCTCAATGTTTGATTCCGAAATCTGAATTTCAATTCGTGTATAAGTATCAAAAGGTTTTGATATAAACGGCTTCCTTTTAATATCACCAAAAATCTTAAAAACTATCTGTTTTAGAAATTTATTTAAAGGATCATCCACAATAGGAATGTTTAAAATCGGATTTTCTTCAGATATATGTACTGTAAGAATTCTAGAATCGTCAACGATCTCGTCAGTGGTAATGGTTCTAGAGTCGTCTACTGAAAGGATTTCCGATAAATTAGGAATTAGTGAAGCTAAATCCTGTAGTTCTTCGTTATTAATCTCTATACGAGATAGTGCATCGGCATTTGTATTATATTTTCATTGTTTGTAGATGACCGTAAAATCATACTCGCTTAATTTTAATTTCCATCTTGTTAAACGAGCGTTTGGTTCCTTCAGACTCATAACCCATTGGAGGGGTTTGTGGTCTGTAATAATTTTGAATTTTCGACCAAAAAGGTATGGTCTAAAAATTTGGTAGCCCAAACGATCGCCAATAACTCTTTTTCAATTGTGCTATAGTTAATCTCACAACTGTTTAAAGTGCGAGACGCATAAGCTATGGGTTTATCTGCTCCTACTAATCCTTGAGATAAAACGTCACCTATCTCTACATTGGATGCATCGGTGGTTAAGATGAAATCTTTTGAGAAATCTGGGTATTGTAAAATCGGATCATTAGTTAGTAAGGTTTTACACTTTTTGAATCATTCAATATAGTTATGATCGTTAATGTTGACCTTATAGCCTTTTTTAAACACTGAGTCAATGGCTTTGTAATCTTAGCAAAATCAGGGATAAATTTTCTGTAATACCCGATTAGGCCGAGAAAACGTTTGATTTCGGTTGGAGTTCTGGGAAGTGGATAATTCTCAATCGACTTGATTTTATTAGGATTAGGCTTAACACCATCTTTACAAATGACATGTCCTAAAAATTCAGTCTCTAGCTTTAAAAATTCCGACTTGTCCATTTGAATTTTAAAATTGGATTCACGTAACTTTTTGAAAACTTTTTCTAAATTTATTATATGCTCCTGAAAGGAGGTACTAAATACCACTATGTCATCTAAATAGACCAGACTTCGTTTTGGAGATCTCGGAGTACGTTGTCCATCACCCTTTGGAAAGTTGATGGTGAATTTTTAAGACCCATAGGCATTCTTAAAAACTCATAGTGACCGTTCTCGACATTAAATGCGGTCTTGTGAATGTCGGCGGGGTTCATTTCCACCTGATAAAAGCCACTAGCTAAGTCAAGGGTGGTAAAGTACTGACATCTACCTAACTTGTCCAAAACGTCGGTAATAGTAGGGATGGGATATTTATCATCAATCGTTTTCTCGTTAACCTTCCTAAAATCAACGACAAGACGCCATTTCGTTTTACCCGAAGCATCAGCCTTTTTAGGAACAATCCAAATTGAAGAGCTCCAGGCAGAATCTGATGGTCGTATAATATTTTGCTCGAGCATTTTAATAATTTGATCTCTGACCTCTTGTCGGTGAATGTGCGGATATCGGTAGCTTTTGGTATGTACAGGAACTTCATCACTGGTCCTAATAGTATGCTTGATCTTGTTGGTGAAAGTTAGAGGTTCGCCCTCAAGATAAAACACATCTGCGTATCGTCAGCATAAGGCTTTAAGGTTTGCAACTTCTTCGGGATTTAAGTGTTCTGTACGGAGACGTGATAATACTTCTTGAGAACCATTCGATATTTCATAGGGGTTATAATTCTGACAATCTACATTAAATACTTCTACACTAACAGGCCGATCCATTGAAAAAATTAAATCGTTTTTACTATTATTAACAACCTCTATAAAACCACGATTATTCTTTACCTTAGTCACACAGTCGCGTATAAGGCAGTTCGATATTGTCTGTTCACAAACTAAAACTTCACCGTCATGTACATTTATAGGAATTTTAATTATCTTAGAAGATTCGGCTGGTATAATATCTTCATACAGGTTAGCATTTCTAGAGTCGTACATTTCTATTTGGTTCGTTGCAAATCGAGTTAACAGTAGTTTATTCTTCAAGTCGACTTTCGATTCCCATTTTTCTAGAAGGTCTAGGCCAATGAGTCCGTCAAAATAATTATGGAACTTATATATGTATAACGTTATGTTGTCACGTTCGTTAAGTTCGGGAAAGCAAGGTAAAGTTATCGAGTAGTTGTTGCGTGTTGTCGCATGAACGTTTGTCACTTCAAAAGGCTCATAATTGTACGGCAAATGTGAGAAAAACTTTTGAACGTTATCAGGGCTAATAAAAGATTGATTGGCACCAGTATCAATAAGCAGTTTCAATGGCGGGGATTTAATCTTAATGTAAGGAAGCTGTCGTTGCGTTTGTAAGTTTAGCTCTATTTTGGTTTGTCGGATTTCGTAACTATCTGAAAATTTTGCTTATCTTCAGGGGTAGAAGGTCGATGTGTTTCCTCTGTCATAGGGGGCTCGTAATAGGGTTGTAGTTCGTTAGGGTTGTAGTAGTCTTGGTAGGGGTAGTCGTCATAGTAATAGTCACTATAATAGTCGTATGCGTTTTGGTCACTGTCATGTGTGTAGTAACTGTCGTAGTTATAGTCTAGCTCGTTCAAGTTAACTTCCCTCGTTTTGAAGTAGTTACTAGGGGGTGGATTTCCAAATTTCCGCCAATCATGCCCACTTGGTGGTAGTGGCTTAGATGTGAAGTGGCTGATACCACTCATAGGACGTGGATTTCCGTAATTGTATGTCGGTCGAGTTTGCTGTCTGTGGGGCATCCTAAAGACATTACTGCTAGGATGGTGATTAGGTGGAGGAGCTGAGAACATCTGTTGGGTACGCGTAGGCATGCGATATTGTGGAGCCCGATAGAGATGGTTAAAACTAGGCTTCCAACCAGGTGGTGGTTGTGTGGGGCCGGAAAATTGTCGCGGTGTGTCAAACATAGGTTGTCTAGAGGTACTAGCCATGTTCATAGGATTTGCAAATTGTCGAGAAATATTAAAGTTATGATTTTGTCTATAAGATATCTGTAAGTTATGGTTAGGGCTGTTGTTCAGTTGCCAATCCTTTTTGCTCGATCCTCCCTCATTACGTTGTTGTAAGTATAATGTATTTATTTCCTCCTGAACAAATTCGAGAGCCTTTTCCATTGATTTGGGCCTCATACAACGAATGCGGGACCCTAAAGGTTCCTTGAGACCTCGCAAATAGGATTGTAAGGTTAATTTTTTATTCGTTTTATTTTATTAAGTGTTCGCTTGGCTTCAATAGTGGTGGCTATACTCTCGTGAAGCGAGATATACGTCATAATCGTACTGAACAAGTTTTGGCAACGTTCGTAAAATTCTTGAGGGGTGCTAGAACCTTGTGTCTGTAATGATAAGTCACTGTAAAGTGCGGTTTCGTCTCGATGGTCGGCAAAGTTATTAATCAAGGCATTCCTGATGCCGTTCCAGCTACCAGCTATGCCTTGTGAGTTTATTAACCTGGCGGCAGGTCCAGTAATTTTATTTAAAATACCGTTGAGTAAAGTCAGGTTTTGGAGGTCATGTCTCGGTGTAACGTCAAAATGTGCTATGACTATCTGATCACATAAGTTTATAAACCGTGTTAACATATGAGGGTTCCCATCGAACTCAGGTACAACCCTTAGAGATTTATGAATTAAATCCAAACTGTCCGACATTTCTAATGAAGTATTTAAATGCCTATGCTCGTCATTTACAGTAAGCCTACGCCTATTTCTATTACAATCTATTTTGATCCGCGATTTTCCTGTGTGGATAATCTTGGAAAATTCTTAAGTCAATTCCTATAGTAAAACACACACGTAATAAATGATTATAAAATAAAGAGGCTTTAAATTTAACACACAAAATTATTATTTTTTTAAAGTTTCACGTACAGGAAATATAATAGTTGTTAGGGCGTTTGTCCCGGGCGGTTTCCACGTGGGAATGACAACAATGGTGCTTGATGAAGTTATTTATTCTTGAGTTTGTTCTTTCTTACATTGTACTAAGCAATCACCGTAACGTGAACGATGATGAGTATTAATGGATGTACATCGGCGCGCGTGCGGTGCGGCCGAGGACCCGTCGGTGAGTAGAGTGGCCGCCGGCGCGGCGCGGGTGGGGGCCCGGCGCGGCGTGGGTTGCCCGCGCGCTGCGCGGCGTTGTGCGTTAACAGGCTGCCCCCGTTGGAACATCCTGTTCCAAAGATGAATTGTTGGTTGGCAGGGGACACAGGCGATTGTAGGCTCTGGTAAGAACCCCTGCCGCAGTACGGATGTCGGCGACACGAGCGATGTTGTCTTGTCCGGGATGCAGGCGAATGACTCGTCCAAGGAGCCAGCGATTGGGTGGTAGGCGATCGTCCTTTACCACCACCAGGTCATCAGGCGTAGCAGTCTGCCATCGTTTAACGTTTAACACTTTAAAGATAATTTATAACGCCACGTATTTAGGTTGTATCTGTTATGCTTGTTCAGCGTGGGCTGATAAAGTTACGAGTGGTGCGATCCGGCGCAAACTACTTCAAAATCAGCGTCTAGCACTAATATTTCTATGCAAAGCATATCGCACTGTAAGCTCCGAAGCTTTACCCGTTTTATCAGGCGTTTTACCATTAGATTTAGAAATTCAGCGTCGGGCTTCAATGTATTACAATTCTAGGAATTTTACTAACCCAGAATTTATCAACTCGCAAGCCCAAACAAAAATACGTCGCCTTTTTAATCCCGTAATCGACGTTACTAATGAATTAATTGATGAATGGCAGTCGCGTTGGTCTTGTTCAACTAAAGCACGGCATTTATATAACTTTTTCCCGTGCATCCGGGATCGCTTAAGTAAAACTTGGATAGAAATAGATCATTGTGTTGCACAGTTTCTCACTAGCCACGGTAATTTTAAAGCTAAATTATTCTCGTTTAAATTAGTTCCTTCTCCCTTTTGCGAGTGCTCTACATTAAACTGTAAATATGAACAAACTGCACATCACATTCTTTGGGAGTGTAATCTTTGGCAAAACGAACGTCGTCAAATGCTTGATAGTATCCAATGTATATCCGGTGTAATTTATTACTCCGATCTTGTGGGTACACGTGGGAACTTCCGTGCCTTCAAACGATTTTGTCACACTTACTACTGGAAGCAAAATTAAGTAGGCCATTCTGGTAGGTCCCTAATTTCCAAACTTCCGTGGTGCAATAGCAATCAGGCTTAACCTGATTGTAAAAGTCTCATTTCGTAGCATTTTTATGCTTTTAACATTTTGCTGTCTCCTGCTAAAAAGGGAGGGAAACAGGATGTATTTTCCTACTCCTCCTATATACTTCTGATTAATTTCGTTGCGGGATCCAAGTCAGCTTAGCTTTTCCCCAGGGCACCCTGAGCTCGCAACTCAGAGGTTATCAGGACGGTTGCCGCTGTTGATTCTGGTTTACAGAAGTTACAGTGGTGGGAACGAGAGGTGGGCCCATTGCCCTTTTAAAAGTCTGCCATCTTTGCGTTGCCACTTCACACGTTTCTGGAGCTCTGAAATATATTCCTTATAAAATCTGGTCCAAAAATGAGTGGCAAGTGCCCGTACTCTCTCGTAACGAGGCAATGTGCTCATCTTTGCTTTATTTTCTTCTACGTATACCTGTGAAGAAGGCAACATCGTTATTGTTCGTCCCAGAATAAAATGTGAGGGAGTCAATGGAATGAGATAGTTAGGGTCAGATGACAAAGGGGTCAAAGGTCGAGAGTTTAGGATTCCCTCAATTTGAATTAAAACTGTATTCATTTCCTCGTAGGTTAAATGAGCTAATGATAAAACTCTGCGTAAATGATATTTAACTGATTTTACAGAACCTCCTGCAAGGCCATTGAAGTGTGGGCTATAGGCAGGATAAAATTTAAAGTTGATAGATTGATCTGCAGCATACGCACTAAGATCATTACATTTAGATTTTAAAAATTTGCGAATTTCGTTATAAGCTCCTACGAAATTTGTGCCATTGTCCGAGAAGATGTTGAGGGGTTTTCCTCTACGTGCAATGAATCTATTTAGACAAGCAATAAAACCTTCAGTACTTAAATCAGTGACAAGCTCCACGTGTACAGCCCTGACAGCCAGGCAGACAAATATACATATATATACCTTTATAATTTTGCAACCTCTACCTTTTCTGTCAGCCAAAGGGATTGCACCGGTATAATCGACTGCTGTGTTACTGAAAGGATATTCAGAATGTAAACGTTCAATAGGAAGGTTACCCATGATAGGTTGTGTTGATTTTCCTGAAAATTTACAACATGTTATACATTGAGTGTAGAGGGTAGTACCCGGAGTTGTCACTTTGAATTTTCGTCCGTTTAAAATTAATTAAAAATATATAAAATTCTGTTTCAAAATTAGTAAAACACATTTAAAAAGTCATAGCAGTGAAAATATATTGTTATATAATAATATTTTAAAGTGTAAGCTGGATTATTTGCTATATCCCTATACAATGGCTAATTGTGACGGTTGTAAGAAGCCCATCTTAGAGAGTGAAAATATAACATGTACCAAAAAATCTTGTGCGCGCGAATACCACTGTTCGTGTGTTGGTGTTGCTGCGGGTGAGAAATCTGGATTAACTGCTTGGGTCTGTCCATTATGTTCTATAAAGGACAAAAAGAAGGGTGACAATAGCAATACTCCCGTGAGGTCTGCTTCAACAATAAAAAAACTGTCAAATCCTGTCGATTGTGGTTCTGTTACCACGAGGAAAAAGATTTCATCGCCGTCCTTACAAGTTCCCGATGAAAACATTTCCGAAAGCATTTTGCGTGATGAAATTTTAACAGCTATACGTTATGACCTTCCGAAGCTTATCCGGGAGGCGGTAGATTCAGCTATTAATAATTTTACTAGCAAATTACTAACTTTTGAACAATCTATCCAATTGATGAGTAATGAGTATGACGATTGCAAAAAAGTGATGAATTGTCAAGCGGAAACGATAAAAAAGTTGAACTCGGAAAATAGTGATCTTAAGAGAAATATAAAAATACTTGAGACCAAGCTCGGTGATCTAGATAACACTATTGCTAGTCAAGAGCAGTGGACTAGGCTGCAAAACCTGGAGTTAGTCGGTGTACCCGAACGTGATGGTGAGACACTTATACACACGGTTCAGAAACTAGCGGCCTGTGCTAAATTGTCCATTGAAGGTAAAGACATTGATTTTATTCATCGTGTTGCATCAAAACGTCCTACCCAGGGAAAACCGCGGGCTATCATCGTCCGTTTTAATAATAGAATTAAAAAAGATACGTTTCTTTCTGCAATAAGGAAACTACGTCACCTATCTACCGAGGATATTGGCATGGGAGATAAAAAACCTATATTTGTTAATGAACATTTAACTATAAAAAATAAACGTCTACTACAAAAATGCAAAAATATGGCAAAGGAAGTCGGTTTTAAATATGTATGGACAAAAAACTGTCGAATTTACGCAAGAAAAAACGAGAAGTCTCCATTTATACTCATAGCCTCCGAGACAGACTTACGAAAAATTGTATAGGACGACTAAGTGCTCACTGTTATGTAATTTCCAAAATATTTAATTCTAATTTACTACATTTAATGTATTCACTGGTATTTAAGTTTATAACCTGTTATATACACATGCCTAAAGCACATAAAAATCAACTTATATTATTATATTTACGATATAGGTACATACATTATATTTGTTCATCCTTGCTACATTCCATTTCCTCTCTCTCTATATTACACTTTTACATATTCAACATGTACACATATACACATCAAACATACATACACACACTATTACAAAGCAAACTTCGCTCTTCCAATAACAAATTTTGTAGAAAAAAATGGTACTTGATAAGCACATATCGCCTAGATCTAATAAAACTAAAACTTGCAGTTTCCCGCATTAATTACACTGTATCAGAACCGCGGCATTACATCATTTCAAACATTAAAAACGTTAAATTTACAATAATAACTCACGTAAGTACCTTGTTTGTTTATAAGTTATGCATACTATCTCAACTTTATATTATATGGATTCAGACGCTTTGAGTCTGTATTATCAAAATGTCCGTGGTTTAAGATCTAAGACCCTAACCTTTTCTAGAAACCTGTTAACAATATGTCATGATGTTGTTCTTATTACCGAGACATGGCTCAACGACGGCATCCTTGACTCTGAAATAACAGATAACCGCTATAATGTATTTAGACGTGATAGACGGTCAAACGGTGGTGGCGTTATGGCACTGTGTGCTCAGCACCTGTGCTCTCGTTCCCGTCCCGAGTGGCAATGCGATACTGATCTTGAGTGTTTATGGATAACAATTGAGGGGCGTTCTTTTAACGCAGGTACTAAAAATTTAAATATCGCATTGGTTTACATGCCGCCAGACAAATATTTACACTTACGTATACATAAATTAATTTCTTGCATAAAATGGGTTATAGAACTAAATCCAGATGATTACTTCCTGATAGCTGGGGATTTTAACTTGCCCTGTTTACAGTGGTCTAGTGGTTTACCAATATTATTAAAAAAAGGAAACATAGGAACACAAAATGCAGCGACGGAATTAATTAATTTCTTTAGTTTTACCAATATGACACAATTCAATACATACGTTAATTCAAGTGGCAACACTCTTGATCTATTTTTTTGTAATTTCAATGTAAACTTATCCGTTTTTGCTTCACCTTTAGTACACGAAGATCAGTATCACACAACTCTTCAGCTCGACGCCACTGACATCGCCGTATCACCTATGCCTAAATCACGGATTAAAAAAAGGCTTTTTTGGAAAGCTAACTATGAAAATATTAATAATGATTTGTCTAATGTTAATTGGTTAAAAATTTGCGATTGCTCTTCGATCGATGAGATGGTAAAATTATTTTATATTGAAATTGAAAAAATCTTAGATAAACACATCCCGTTGGTCGAACGTAACACACAAAGTTATAAATATCCTGTCTGGTACAATCATGCTCTTATAAAGGTCACTAACGAAAAAATGAAGGTACATGCTAACTGGAAAAAGTGGAAAAACCCGGTCGACTATGATATGTTTTGTTTACTGAGAGCCAGACAAAAACGCATAAGTAAAGAATGCTACGAAAATTATCTAAAAAATGTACAGAATCAGATAAAATCTAACCCGAAATTGTTATGGTCATTTGCTAATTGTAAACGGCGTAGAAATACCGGCTTTCCTAGTATCATGTGTTCTCGCGGTAAAACTTTGATAGGCGGTGAGGAAATTTGTAGTGGCTTTAGCCAATTTTTTCAATCAATGTTCGCGGAGCCTGCTGAAAATTATAACTATTTTGAGCACACAGCTCCTCATTACGCACGTATCGCAACGACAATTGAGGTGGGACAAGAAGAAATATTAAAACTTTTAACAGGAATCAACAAAAACACTGGGCCAGGCCCAGATGGTCTTCACCCTATTTTCATAGTTAACTGTGCAGTTCCTTTAAGCGAACCTATCTCTTACATATTTAATCGCTCTCTTCGTGAGGGTACTTTCCCAACCGCATGGAAGTGTGCGCATATTGTACCAATACACAAAAAAGGATCAAAACGTGAAATTGAACATTATAGACCAATCTCAATTTTAAATATACTCGGCAAATGTTTCGAAAAAGCAGTATATTCATCAATATATCAAATTTTACGTCAAGGAATACCAAACGAACAGCATGGGTTTATCAAAGGTAGATCTACCAAGAGTAACCTTTCCGTATTTATGATGCATGTGACAGAGGACATGGGATATAATTCGCAAGTTGACGTAATTTACACTGACTTCGAAAAGGCGTTTGATCGTGTAGACCATGAAATTCTTCTTAGAAAGTTGTACGCTTTAGGTATACAGGGTGACCTTTTGCGTTGGGTCGAATCTTATATAAAAAATAGAAGACAAGCTGTCGTATTAGGTGGATATCGTTCAAATTTTATTACTATTCCTTCAGGTGTTCCTCAGGGTTCAATACTTGGTCCATTAATATACTCCGCCTACTTATATGACATAGGAAAATGCCTTCGTAATGCACGATTTCTACTCTATGCTGACGATGCTAAAGTATACTCTTGTGTTAAGTCACCTCAAGATTGTAAATTGCTGCAAGATGACCTTAATAGGTTATCCCAATATTATTCCAAAAACAGAATTGACATCAACGTGTCGAAGTGTGTAACCATATCATTTACTAGAAGTGCTTCCTCTTTGGTGTATGATTACACACTTAATGATGTCATTATCAAAAGAGTAAACTCTGTCAGGGATCTCGGCGTGATATTGGATAATAAGCTTACCTTTGTTGACCATGTGGAAAACATTGTGAATAGAGCATATCGGAATCTCGGTTTTATAATGCGTATAAGTAAACACTTCACTGACCATAAATGCATTACGATACTTTATAACGCTTATGTCCGCTCCATTATGGAATATTGTAGCACAATATGGAATCCACAATACGTCACACACGAACATTCCCTTCAGCGTATACAAAATAAATTCTTAAAATTTATTTTCAACAAATGCAACATAGCTGACACACCTGATAACATACATTACTTAATGCCCCTTCGAGACCGACGGACATTCTATGACATGGTTTTCCTTTACGAAATATGTTCTGGTCAAATTGATTGCCCTCAGCTAACTGATGCAGTACTGAATTTAAGAGTACCACAGAAAAGAACAAGACATACTAGTTTATTACACGTACCGACAGTTAAAACAAATTATAAATCAAATTCCCCAGCGCAGCGCTTACCTAACACGTATAATAAATATTTTGCTGATATTGATCTCTTTGCTCACACGAAAAACGTCTTCAAAAAGGAAGTATATAAATACCTGAACTCAAAAAATCTCTCACCATACCCATCCTAAATAAATATATTTTTATCTTAATAATCCGAAAATAGGAAAATATTTGGAAATTTATTATTCAATTAGTTGTTAGATTTATCATTTAATTTTTTTTTTTTTTTTTTTTTTTAATATTTCTTAATAGATAGATGAATTATATTATTTATGTACATTTATTATAATATATATATTTCTTAATTCAATTGTATTGAAAATCATAACAGACTTTTTTTCTCAAATAAATTATAATAGATTCAATATATTATTATTACAATTACAATTCTTTTTCTATTCACCTTTATTTTACTTTATTGAAAATTATCATTTTAACTGAATATTGGTTTCACTAAAATAGCTAAAAAATCATTTTAATAATATACGCATTACAATGTAAACTTAATATGTAAACCAACCATTATATCAACCGGTCTTGGTCGTGCGAATAATTTTATACACAACTCGCTTACTCATCAATCATCTTCATATTGCACCACACACACACACACATAGAGAGAGAGAGACGGACACACAGGGTCACACACACGCACGCACATACAATCTTTAATGCATATAGACATTAATGGCATGTGTATTAGGGAATTTTATTAGTACCTATTGTGTTTGTGATATTTTATCAAATTATCATTCATTCCAATTTCATGTTTTATTTCTTTATTTAATTTGTTCAAATCTTAAAGTTTTTGTCTTAGATTTTGGTTCTATTATTGTTATTATTATTTAATTTTTGTATTTTAAATTTTATTCGTTTTTATATTTCAATAAAATGTAATGTTTTTATTTAAATTTAAGCTGACTAAGCTCCGAAAGTCAAAATTGTTGTGTGTACGAAGTAGTAATCCGTAATTGGCTTATGTTTGATGTAAAATAATTGTATTTTATCTTATTGTTAAAAATGCTGTGGATTAATTGGTAATAAATAAATAAATAAATAAATTCATGAGTAATTTTTCTGGCTAAATTTCGACCTCCTATTATCCAAAATTTATGTCTGATTATTGATAAAAGTAACTGAGGTCCAGAATGTGTTAGGTTTTCATTTAATAAAGTAATATTTTGCCCGATATTATAAATGTGCGAACTTGTTTTCTTGCACTGGCATCCCTAAATTTCAAAAACGTCTGTTAAATATTTTTAACAGACGTTCACTTTGGAATAGATACTCGAAGAAGCATGACGTCCCGAACAGTTGGCCTCCATTGATATCATTCTTGAACGTGCATAAATAATTTAAGGTAATGTATTTGATAAATTATATTTCATTATATATTATATATAAGTATAAGGATAAATAGAATGTAGAATTAAAGAATAAAATAACGTTATTAGAATTATGAACAATGTGAAAAGAAAATACAAATGTAATATAAATTGATTACGTAGTTTCAATTAGTTAAGGCAGCTCTTAATATTTAATACAAGGGCGGAACCTGGCCGTTGCCATAGCTACTAAATTATATTCTCTCATGCACCACTTTAATTGCCAAATACAGGGTTCTGCCTACAATTCAGAAGTGTCATACCCCACGCTTATAAATGAATTAATTGTAAATATTAATAATTGGTAATAATACTAATAATATATAATGTGACATTCTCTCGTATGGTTAGTAAAAAGTAGACTTATTATAACTTTGCACACGCGTGCATTACCGGATTTAGAAATCTGTAAAACTTTTGTTTTATAATATTTTGCACACGTGCATTACCGGTGAAGTATGGTGATTTAGAAATATGTAACACCTTTGTAAATATTATAATATTTTTGCGCCGTAACCGTTTTATATGAAAAATATTTTATTTTTCTATGTTCTGTTAAAGCACCAAATATTATTTTTAAAACGATATAATTCACTATTTTTTTTAAGACAATAACAGTTAATTTATTTTCTCCCCTTTTTCTACTGGTCCCAAAAAAAAACGGACGCTGATAGGACGGAGGTATGAAGAATATACTATGCTTTGTCGCTTTAAGTTTCAGATAATGCGACGTCGTTGAAGATCGATGAGTTCTCTGAAATGAATCACTCGTAACAGTGGAGTGGTCACAAGAACATGAAGGTGTTGAATAAGAAATAGTTGCAGTCCTAATAAGTGCTGTTGCTGTCACCAGAGACCGTTTTCCTCGTGTAAGCAGAACATCTTTTGCTACGGATATGAAGTAGAGCATGAGTGGAGAGGTAACTTACTTTGATGATTTAACAAGGAGGATCATTAAGAAACAGTCAGAATTTTCAATAAGGTGGTTGTGAAGCTGCGAACTGCGAATAGAGGTGACATGTAGGAACACTAATGCCTTTAGATATTTTACTTCCATAAATTAAAACTCCAATCGGTGTCAGTAGGCAATCGTCACCGCCCAGTATTTGTTTATCTAACCGCCGCCTTTATTACGTTCAAATTAGGATAATAAATAAATGTTTTGTTTAAAATTAAGACTTTCCGTAGATTGGCATAATTTGATACAAAAGACAGAATTCTTTTAAATTTAGTTAGAGGGTAAAGTAACTATGAAGATCTCGTGTAACATGTTAGTGTCGTTTTTCTCAGACAGAGTACTTATAGACGATGATTCTGGTTATATCAGGAAATCAATATGTTTAATTGCTGTCTTATGATAATTAAAAAAAAATAGGAAACGGAAACAAATAATATATTTTAGTAACTATTCCACTAGAAAATCTTGATTGAACCCAGAATAATCAGATTTATTGTTTTTCCCGTTTAACCTTGTTATAGAGCAATAGTTATAGTTAGTCATAATTTTAAAATGTGCTGCTAAAAGATGATTTTCAAAACAGGCGTAACGGGTGCCTTTTTTTTGTTTGCGAATAAAAATAACATCATAAAAGAAAAAAAAACTTACAATTCCGCCAAACCGTTAGCAGTTTATCGGCAGACATATTGCTCTCTTATATATGACATTATTTTAGTTTTATAATATAATTTAACACTTCACTTTTCACTTCTACTTAATTTGGTTTTCTCTATTTAAATAAAAAACTTATAACATGGTAGTTAAAATATTCCATACGCAATAACTTCTAGCAACTACCTTCACACAACAAAAATATTATGTAGTTAGGAAAAAAAAAAAAAACTAATATTTTTCTTAATACTGCAACTCCGACTGAAGCACACCTGTGGGTTTTTAGATTTTTTTATCTGTCCTTAAGACTTGCGTGCACTCTATACTAGCCACATTTTACTGCATAGGTGCTCAGTGGTATATAAGTGATTAACAATGTCAAGTACATTTTTGGATCTATGAGTTCTAATGTATCATGTAGTCCGGGGCTTGCTTGACATGGTATTATTACAGCCAAGACTGATTTTAGGTCAGAGTATGAAAGTTCAGTTTACTAAATTAATTACTTGTAAATCTTCTACAATATCTACGTCAGGGTAGCTATTTTTACGAATCAGATTCCAAATTTGATAAAATTGGTGATAGCTAAAAAGAATAGACAAAATTTTAAAATAATAGACATATTGGCAAATTTTTACTTTTGATTCATCAAAGTATTGAAATTATAGTTACAGAGTATATATTTCTGGTGAGATTGAACAGTTGAGGGATAATTCTAATATTTAGGAATGAAACTCATTTACTGTCAGCGATAAGTACTCTGTGCACCACATTTTAAATATTTGTCTTAAAAGCAACTTCAACCGTGATTCAACTATTATGAAATTAAATTACAATGCATACAATGTTTGTATTTATAGGTCTATTTATAGGTCTCGTTATCTTGTCTCCTTAATAATTATGGAAAGGGATGCCATAAATAGATAGTGTAACGAGCATGAATAGCCATTTAGGTATTTGAAAAACAATTTAGCTACGCTACCACTATTGCCTTGTGACCCGACAGTACAAATTGAACTGCTTTTGGATGGGAGAAAACTAAGCAACGATGGTGTATTGCTACAGAGATTGCGTGAATTTAAAGCCATACCATACCATACCATACCATCTAGTAGTTTTCTTTAGTGTTCAATATATCATAAGAATAAAATATATATAAATACGTTTTTATTTGTAAGGTTGGCAGATGTTTCTTTTACTAAGCCCACAAATATATAATAGTATACTATGTGAGTTCAACATGGTATGGAAGCTTGTTACAAATGTCTGTATGTGGTATATCAACCGGAAGTAAAAATGTCTCGCGTGAACTCCTAGACACTCAATATACTAACTGTAGCATAGTTAATAGTTGTAGTTTGGACAATTTTCACCACTTATGTCATTAAAAGCTGAAAATTGGCTATTGGCCCCATTTCGAATTGCATAGGATTTGTGAAACCTCACTTTCTTTAGATTTGACAGACAATAATAAGAATAGATAGAAATAATAAATAATAGCCTATTATATAATAGACGATAGCACAATAAATAAGTTAATTATATTAGATATAACGATTGCATTAAAGAGATATAGCTGTATAGGAAGAGAAAATTTCATTGGATGAAATAAGGAATAATATTAAATTTAAAATATTAAGAACATAAAAATTTTCTGCAGTACAATGGAGCCTAGCCTATATTTTAGGTTAAATCCTTAGTAATATATCGATGGAAACTCCTCGACGTACAATAGAGGACAAAACAAAAATGAAATCTGCTTCTCAAGTAATGACTTTTCATTTGTTTTTAATTAAAATCTGCAACGCGTATTGACCAGTTACAAATTTGTTACTGTGGCTAGTCAACGATTTAATCTCTCGCTATCCCACTACTTAAAATTTGGTTTGGTGCAAAGCCAAAGTAATGATGAAAGGCATTCGGATTCTTCGGATGCGTTATTCTATTAATTAATGCAATTTTTGTACGAGATGTCATTTTTTAATTTTCTTCAGATATGAAGAAAATTAGAGAATAGCTAGATTTTATAAGTCACTCACTATTATTACGTAAGAGGTCTGAGACACACGGGGCTTTACAACTGAAATAGGGGCCTTTCTCCTCGTTATAGCGAAAGAAGTCAAAATAATCATGAAAACTATTTTCAACTACAATGGCTAAAAGGGGGAGTTCTATATACTTTGCATAGATCTCTTTCAAGTATTACAGAATGATGCCAAGTTAAAGCTTAATATTATGTTATGATAAATTTAGTGAAAACGATTGTTTATTTCAATAGTAAAATAAATTAAAGTTAGTATTTAATGAAATACCCTGAGGATGCTTGTGTAAGCGAAACCGGTCGGAAATTAAATATAATATTATATTGTGAAACAGTACAAGTGTGATCAGCTAGCAAATATTGTGTTAAAATGGAGTTTCACCAAGTGCCGACGATAAAAAGTGTAGAAGTATTTAATGACTTTCCTTGAATTCATATCAGTAAATAATTAATATAAGAATTAATCGATTTTAATGAGGAAAGGTGAACATAAAAATATTTGAATGTGATATATGGTCGTGATTCGGGAGGATTACGATTAATATGATAAAACTGGTGTAAGACCCGGTGGTTACTGGTGTAAGACTCGGGTGTCGCAACAGTATTATGGGGGATGGTTTATTTAATGTACCTATGTAATTGATATGTATGATACTATGGTTTTGGTTGTGAGATAGGAAAACTCGCTCCACTAACATAGACGGAGGATTACGTAATATACTTTGTAGTTTGGGAGAGTCACAACAGTATATTATGATGAATGGTTATGAAAAAAAATGATCATTAAAATGTATGATTATTTAATTTATTTGGGAAAAATAAGTTAATGTTGTAAAGTAGATACATCTATTTGATAGCTATGAGGCCCTCAGCCTCAGCCGGGAGGACTTAAATATTGTGATCGTATAACATGAGAATAAGAGCCACGGGTGAAATAATTTGTAGAGTATTGAATAGACTCGTATTAAAAATAAATATATGATAGAATCTATATATTTATTTTTATTATAATATTAATCTTGACAGTTATGTATATTCTAGAATCTGCCAAATGTATCAAAAGAGTTTCTGATCTATGTAGTATAAAAAAAATTAATTCTGGATTGTTTATAGAGTTGGTTATTTGATGAGCATTAAAGTTTATTTTAAATTTTTTTTACATCGAAAAATACCAATAAAATGCCACAACAATTTAAAAAAGGAGGTTGTTTAAAGCCACTTTTGTAATTTAGTGATTGAAAGTACTATGTTTCTTTATAACTTTGAACTCGATTACCCTCACATGGTTTATCGAGTCTGTTGTGACATAAAATTGTTACTAGAGAATAGGAGAACCTTGAATTATATAAAAAAATACTATTTCTTTTATTAATTAATTAAAATATTTGACATAGTATAGATTTTTATTGGCTTTATTTCCACATTTTATCACATTGTTAAATGATTTTTTGTACGAGTATATGTACTAAAAATTATTTTTAATTTAATTAACGATTAATATCGTATTACAACTATAAATCATATTGATATAAGCATAAGTTTTGAAAGATCTGAAATTAAATTAAAATATATTTGGTTATAAAATTATATACTTGTTAAATTAAATACATGAAAGAAAAAAAAATTGAAATTGTTTTAAAATTTAACATCTATTTTAATTCTATGTTGATTTAATTATTAAATGTACAGCTGCTGCATGTAGATTTCCATGAGGCAACATTTGTAAACAAATATAATATATAATATATATTAATCGAATGAATTGTTATGGAAATGGGTATGAATAGGAAATGTGGTACATTCTACAAACGAGATTGTAACATAAAGACATACAGCAACGCTCTACCTAAAAGTAAACCTTTAGAGATAATTTATTTAATCAAGTGTTGGTTTTATTCATTAAAAGAATATTTCTCATTTGGAAAGGGAAATAAAACGAATTGTGAAAAAAAATTATTAGTGTATAAAAATTTATAGTATTAAAACGTTCTAATTCATAATAGCACTGTTAAATGGATATCGATTGTATTGTATTAAAGTAAACATTGTAAGCAAATATAAAAATGTAAGTGTAGACATATTTTAGATATTTTTCGCATAACATTATATTTTAATTGTAATTATTGATCAATCGTAATTATTGATTATTTAACTGCTATAATTTATTAGGTTTGCATGTATGGTTTTAGTCGCTAGTAATTATTAGTATACAAATATGTATCAAATTAGTGCATTAAATCATTGTAATTAGCTTTCTTGTAAATAGCTCCGCTAAGTAGATACTTGTTATCCATTGTATTGTATTAAAGTCGTAAGCAAATATAAAAAAATGTTGATCTTAGTGTAGACATACTCAGATATTTTTCACTTAAAGTTATTATATGTAGTTCAATTGTTATTACTGATTATTTAATTGTTTTAAAATATCAGGTTTATATGTATGGTTTTAGGGTTTAGTGGCTAATAATTATTGGTACCTATATAAATATGGATAAAAAATTATTGCATTGCAAATTTTGTAAATTCTTGTAAATTTTTGTAAATTTTGTAAATCTTGTAAATTCTTGAAAAAATTCTTGTAAATTATTCCGCTAACTGGATATCCATTGTATTGTATTAAAGTGGGAAAAAAAATGTTGAGTAAGTATATTTAAAGATATTTTTCGCTATACAATATAGTACAATCGCAATTATGGACCAATTATTTGTTATAATATATTAAGCTTATGTGTGGATTCAGTTGCTAGCAATTATTTATTTACAAATATATATAAAAATGTATTAAACATTGTTATTAATATTCTTGCAAATAGCTCTGCTAGGTAGATAAGCAAATAATAAGGAGGCCAAGTGTTAGGTTTTGGAAAAGAGCGTGCATGAGGACATGCACGAGGTCAGGATGGTCGAGTGTTAGGTTTTCATTTAATAAAGTAATATTTTGCCCGATATTATAAATGTGCGAACTTGTTTTCTTGCACTGGCATCCCTAAATTTCAAAAACGTCTGTTAAATATTTTTAACAGACGTTCACTTTGGAATAGATACTCGAAGAAGCATGACGTCCCGAACAGTTGGCCTCCATTGATATCATTCTTGAACGTGCATAAATAATTTAAGGTAATGTATTTGATAAATTATATTTCATTATGTATTATATATAAGTATAAGGATAAATAGAATGTAGAATTAAAGAATAAAATAACGTTATTAGAATTATGAACAATGTGAAAAGAAAATACAAATGTAATATAAATTGATTACGTAGTTTCAATTAGTTAAGGCAGCTCTTAATATTTAATACAAGGGCGGAACCTGGCCGTTGCCATAGCTACTAAATTATATTCTCTCATGCACCACTTTAATTGCCAAATACAGGGTTCTGCCTACAAATGCATCAAAAGCTTGTGGTAGTGTTTGAGTAATAAAGTTGTAATGTGATGTGATGAATGAAGAAGTATTGGGTGCTTGGTGTCATAATCATAATTTGAGTTACTTAACCGACCACCAACACGAATGAGTTTATGTTCCTTTGACATAAAAGGATTTAAATTACATAATTGAGATTTCCTATGTAACTCGTTATTTTTGAGAAAACCGTTGTATTCTTTTGTGAGTGTGTCCAGTTGTACAATTTTACATAAAGTGTAAGTAGCAGATTTCAATTCTGGCACTGTTAGAAAAGATTGTGTAAACTTGTTGTTTTTGTTGCGACAATTGTGTATAAAACGTAATAAATATGCTGTGATATGTTGCAATTTGCCAAAACTAGAATACTTATGAACAAAATTGTTTTGTTCAGCAGATACATTGCAAAGCAATTTAAGTTCATATATGCCTGTAACGATGCATCACTAAATGTGTGTAATTGAATATGTATTGGTAAGTCACACAGTACTCGACGCGGTATGACAATGTTATTAAGTTGAGGTAGGGATTTTAAAAAGAGTAGCCAATTATTTTCAATTAAAGGTAATTTATCATCCCATGAGACCTTGGTGGCCCAAAGTTTTTGTAAAATTAATTTGGCATGTAAAATGCATGGGTTTATAAGACCAAGCGGGTCAAAAATTTGCCCAATTGTAGATAATATGGATCTTTTATTTACTGTCTTGTTATCAAATTAATATCTATAGAGAATAAAAGATTGTCATCTTTGCAAGACCACTGAAGTCCTAATGTTTTTGCACTGACATTGTTAACTAATTTTAATAATTCGTCATTATTGTCATTAGATTGTATTTGTTGCAATACTGATGAACAATTGGAACGCCATTTTCTTAAATGGAACTGTCCCTTTTTTAATTGATTAATTACACCATTGCATATGTGTACGAGTTCACTTTCAGAGTCATGACCACTTATGTAGTCATCAACATAAAAATCATGAAATATTGTTTCACGTACCGTGGGATCTGAGCATTCGTTACCCAACTGTACAAGACACCTAGTTGCGAGATATGGAGCCGAAGCTGTACCGTACGTGACTGTGTTGAGCTTGTACAACTTCAACTTTTCTGACGGGTCGGAACGCCATAGTATCTGTTGTAACTGACGTCATTGGAAAAATAGCAGTGGACTGTATCATTAGAAAGGTAAGTATGTTTTGTGTTATTTCTGTTGGTATACATGGTACCCGAGATCAACCAACCTAATTTAGTTTGATTAAGTGTTGGTTTATTTTTGCCTAATGTAATGCGCTTATTGCCTAAAACATTCCAAAATACCTCAGCATTTAGTAAAATGTCTATTTCAGATGGGTGATGGAAACCTGGGTCCGCCAACTGAACATGCGAAGGAATGTTTAGTAAAGAAGTGTCAATTTGTATGGGAGGTATTGATTGTGTAATTTGAGGTACAATAAAGCAATCAATTTTTTGTGTATAATTTTCAATAAGAGATGAAAATGTAATTGTTGAACGTTTATTAATGTATGATGTGTTTCTATTCAATCCTTCAACCTTTGTTGAAGTTGAATGGATTGGCAACTTGAGTTTATTGCTTAAACTTTCTGTCATAAAGTTTGTGGTACCGCCGTTATCTAATAAGGCACGTACCTTGTGTTTGGAACCATTGTTACCAACCACTTCTATGAGTGCGGTTGACAAAGGTACACAGCTGTTTTGTGTCATGGATGATAATGCAATGTTGTGTTGTAACTCCTCAGAAGAAGAGCAGTGTTCATTAGTGACCCTTTCATTAGTGGCTAGCACTAAACCCCCCTCAGCAGCATTGTTGCTGGACTGACCAGGAGTTGTTGAATGAGGGACGTTATCAAAATGTAATAGTGTATTGTGAAATTTGCCACATATCTTGCATGGCCCTGATTTGCACTGTTTTTTATTGTGACCTTGCCTCAAGCAATTGGCACAAAGTTTTAGTTGTTTCACCCTTTGTAGTTTTACATGTGAATTTAATATTTTAAATTTTTGACACAAATAAATAGGATGGTTTTGTTTGCAATAATGACATGAGTATGATGATTTTGTGTTCTGTGTGATAAATGATTTTATACTGTTGGTAGGTTCACTGTGTCTACGTTTAGTGTTTGTTTGTTCGATGGTTTCTAGCAATTCAGCACGCTGCTTCAAAAAGGTGATTAAATCACTTAAGGTGGGTAAGTGTTTGAAAAGGTTGCAATGTTCTTTCCAATTCCTACTCGAAGTCGCATCTAATTTGCTAGAAACAAGGTGTATTATGAGTAGGTCCCAGTTTTTCGTATCAACTTCTAATGAAGTGAGAGCCCTTAAGTTCTTATTAATAATGTCAATGAAATTACGCAATTCGGAAGACGATTCCTTTGTTATAGATTGAATGTCTAAAATGGCTTGAATATGATTGTGAATTAAAAGTTTGTTGTTGTGATAACGTTCACACAACAATTGCCATGCCACATCATAATTGTTGGCTGACAATTCTAAAGAATTGATAACTTGTTTAGCACTGTCCTTTAAGGCAGATCGTAAGTAATGAAATTTGTTTATTTTTGGAATGCTATCATTTAAATGTATAAGAGAAATGTATGTATCGTGAAACTCCAACCAATTTTGGTACTGGCCAGAAAAGGTAGGAAGATGTATGATAGGTAATTTGAGGTTTGTACCACCTGTGGCAAATCCAGAACCTGTAACGGAGAGCTTGTCACCTGGCACCGGGTTTCTGCTCAACAGGTCTCGGGCTGTGGCAAGGGCGGTGAAGTATTGGCTCTCAAACTCATCCCGGTCCTGACCTTCAGGCGATGACTCGTCATCTGAAAGATCCGACAAAGCCTCTATACTACACTGTATTGAATCATATTCATTGTACATTTCTTCTATTTTGGATAGTCTCAAAGTAAGTTCAGTGACCTTAATGCTGTTCAGGCATTCACATGATATAGTAGCATCCAAATGTTTGATAAAAAGCGTAAGTTTGGATTTGAAGGAAGCGCGTTTCTTTTTTAACTCTTTTAATTGAGATGCCATAGCAAACTTTATATAGAAAAAGAGTAATGCAAAAATAGCAAGTAGTGCAAAAAATTAATAGATTAAAGTTAGATAAAAGGCAAATTATTTTAAAGTTATTTTTAGCAAAATGTTAAAGTTTGCAATATTGTAACTATAATGAAATAATGAATACTTTTAAGCGAAATGTTTTAAAGTTTGTAATGTCGTAACGATATAGGTATAGCGAAAAAAAGAAGAATACTTAAATGCGTATGCGTGCAGAGCAAGAAAGACTAAAGGAAATTCAGCTGAGAGCAAGCTGTCATGCCACGTCACGCGGGCGCAATGACCTTGCACGTGGGTCGTCGTACTCAACCGGGCGACATGCAAGCGCCTCAGTTTGACAGCTGAAAGCAAAAATGATTTGAATAAATATCTTGAATAATGTAAAAGAATAATGTATCTATGTATAGGACTGGATGTTTAATGTTAAATAAGCTAAGCTTCGAATAAATAAAGATGAGGGTGTATTTTTGAAAAAACCTTGATTGGTTGTGGGTAGGAAGTTACTGTGTGTAACTATATTTAATGAATTTTAAAAGCTGTAATTTATGAAAATGTGCATAAATTAGCTTGTGTATAATGTATAATGAAAATAAATGCGAGTTTGCTACGTAGATTTATTGCTACGTAGAACAAAGAAATAATGAATGTTTTGAATGTAGGTATGATTATGATTGAAAATAAATGCGAGTTTGCTACGTAGATTTATTGCTACGTAGAACAAAGAAATAATGAATATGTTTGGAATGTAGGTATGATTATGATTGAAAATAAATGCGAGTTTGCTACGTAGATTTATTGCTACGTAGAACAAAGAAATAATGAATATGTTTGGAATGTAGGTATGATTGTGATTGCGAAGTATTTGGAACGAACTCACGAATTTACCATCGCAGGATATACTTAATGGTCGTGGAAAAATGCTGCCGGTGATATGCTCGCCCCTTCTTCTAATCTTCCATGAAGCACGAAGTACGAACTGCACAGGGCGATGTCCGCGTGGTCGTACCGCGTGGCTGCTTCTTTTTCATAAATCCGGCTCGATGTGACCATAAAACTGTTAGGGCGTTTGTCCCGGGCGGTTTCCACGTGGGAATGACAACAATGGTGCTTGATGAAGTTATTTATTCTTGAGTTTGTTCTTTCTTACATTGTACTAAGCAATCACCGTAACGTGAACGATGATGAGTATTAATGGATGTACATCGGCGCGCGTGCGGTGCGGCCGAGGACCCGTCGGTGAGTAGAGTGGCCGCTGGCGCGGCGCGGGTGGGGGCCCGGCGCGGCGTGGGTTGCCCGCGCGCTGCGCGGCGTTGTGCGTTAACAATAGTATAAGAATGACTATGAACTAGGAAAAATGATAAGAAGGAGAACTGTGAGAGATTCAAAGCACTTACCAAATCATCTGGTCTTTGTGTAACTGATTTTATTTGGTTGGAGTCTACGTCTTGATTCCTCCTTGCTGCGTACACACACACGTAGATTTCGAAATAGCCAGTAAAGTTAAGCGTCGATACTAGATCCCTAATCTAACTATGCACTGGCTATCCTACCGACTGCGCCAATTATGCGTGGTCGCAGCGAAGGTTCCAAAAAAAATCAAATTTATTTAATTTACTTTAATAAAAACTTAATATTACATAAAATTATATCGAAGACCTAATCTAAGCTAACGATGACATTTGCCCGAAGTGTGGAACAAGAGTGATGCCTAATTTAACTAATTAAATAATCAAGCCGCGGTAACGACGTCACTTGCTGCACGTTGCGCCGAGTCAGGTCCCGTGGCCCGTGCCCGATGTTGCAAGGAGTGATGCGCATTCAGCGGTCTTCATATATCACGATGGCGTAACAAATATTTATAATAAATATAATTTGTTGCGTGTATTTCCTTAAAGCGTGTAGAGATCCTCGCGAATATTAGTTTACTTTGTACACAGACTAGTTTCCGTACACTAGTGTAACTTCCGCTGCCATTTGTGCCGGATATTGCACGCCGCAAACAAACATACCCTGGAGATTTTATACCGCATTGCTAAGCTACACAGAAACTAGGGCAACAAACTTTGACAATATCATTATACATAGGAATATAATATAAACAAATATTATAACTCCTGCTCAAATACAACTTTTTTTGTTCATGTCATTGTAATATTTACGGCTGAGTACACTAAAATATAAAATAACTTGTTTTCTGAGGAAGCAGAAAATTTTCCGTAAAATATACCAGGCATTTCTTTTTATAAAGTTTAATAAAATCAAAACAAGAACTTTTATCAATAAGGGACTCGTTTATGGAATACTAGCTGTACCCTGCGCGCGCTGCGGTACTATGCCCTGTCGAAGATTGGTCGTACCGACTCAGAAAACTTTGTGAGCTCATGCTCAACAACTTTGCTGTAGATCATCATATGATCACATGATATATATTTATATGTCGGGGCTGATATATTTTCGTATTTTGAATGTATTATTAGTAATCAAACCTCTTTGGATGTACTGAATGTAACTGGCTAGTTTTATTACCATTAAATGTGAAATTCTGAAGATGCAATAAATAAAAAAAACTATTTCCGGCCATATTTCAATTGTTTTTCAAGCAAGCAAAATAAAGTACGTATGTGACGAAGAAATTCGGTACATTTTAAAGTTTTATTACAAAAAAGGTAAAAATACGACGAACGCCACGAATAAAATTTTTGTGATTTACGGACCTAATGCGTATCAATAAGAGTAGCACAAATCTGGTTCAAGCGTTTCAAGTCTGGAAATTTTAGTGTGAAAGATGAGGTTCGCTCTGGACGTCCTGTCACAGATAAAATCAGTGCCATCTTTGAGAGCAAGATCGGCATATTAGTAGCTACAACATTGCTGAAGAACTGGATGTTGATCATAAAATAGTTTTACGTTATTACGTAAGCCCCACAGACCGTGGCAAAGCCCGGCCTGACTCGGAACAAAGTGATGCTTTGTGTGTGGTAGGATTGGAAAGGAATCGTCCACCGTGAGCTTTCGCCACCAGGTAAAACTATCGATTCTAACCTCTACTGTGTTAACTCTAACTAATGAGGTTAAAAAAAGCTATTGAGTAAAACCGGCCCAAGCTGGCGAACAGGAAGTGCATGATGTTCCACCATGACAACGCCAGACCGCACTCATCTATACACCACGCAGTAAATATAGCGCTGACTTTGCTCCATTATATTGTCACCAGTTTCAGTCATTGCAGAACTCTTTAGGAAGCATAAAGCTAACCTCAAAAGAACACTGTGAACACTACCTGTCAGATTTTTTAAATCAAAAATCTTAAAATTTCTACAGGAATGGGATCATGGTACTACCCACAAGACGACAAGTCATCGATCAAAACGGCACATACATATTATAAATAAATAAAAAATTATACCTAAAAAAAAAATATTTTCCTTTGTATGAACAATACGAAAATACTTTTGCCCCGACCTTATATATCGACGGTCGCTACGTGTATAAGGACATGTAAAAAATGTAACATTTTTTTTTTATTACATATATGGCTTCAAATTGTCCAAACGCTCGAATATCTATATAAGATTTTTGTTTCATTTTATGTATTTCGTTATTTATACAAATAATAATTACAAACAATAGGTGTCATAGATGCGGATATCTATACTTATCTTTCTGTACGGTATTTCAAAATGCGCGTTTTAAAATTTAAAACGCTGTAAAAAGAGACATGTCTTTGATTTTAATTATAAAACACTTGTACTGGTTTCTTTCAAGACAAAGATATGTCTTTATTAACATATTTCCCCGTATTGGTCCCGGGCTCCTTTGAAGAATAGGCCAACTGCTGTTCTGCCAGGCAGGTCATAAAAGGCGACCGATTGGCTATACGAGTCACTACCATCGTGACTACTAGGTGGTAGAGTTCTGCATTGTTTCGCCTGGGTCTGGTACCACCGCCTTACCTATTCCTGCCGCAATAGCGTCAGTGCTTGTCACTGTTGTGTTTTGGTTTGGAGGGTAAGGTAGCCGGTAAACTTATGCATGTGGCATTAGACCTCGCCACAACATAGCAACGCACTATTAACACCTTTGGTGTCTATAGGCGATGGTTGACTCTTTCCATCAGGACACCCATCTGCTTGTTTGTTATCTTATTGTATAAAAAAAATTTGGGTGGTGATCTTAAGTTGTTTAAGATATGGTATTGAAAATTAAATATGTTGTTGTTTTTCATAAAACATTTATATTTTATGAACTCCTCGAATTGTGTTTTCTGTTTTCTTTTGGTTTAACCGTATAAAGAGATAGTATCTCCGACTTGTCCAATATGAACGTCAACGTAAATGCAGTCACGTCTCAGTTTTTTCGGGAAAATATTAAAAAAAAAAATAATTAGATTCTATTATGGACTCCCTAAATATAATAACTCATTGTAGAAAAAAAATGTTTATAATTATGAATAGAATTATTTCAAGAGAGATTTGAACATTAATTACGCTCGCCTGTAAGCCTCAGTATATATATATATATATATATATATATATATATATATATATATATATGGACATGTATTATACATATACATGGGGCACACTAAAAGTTTTGCACTTCTAGCTAATCGGAGCTATTTGAATTTCGAATGTTATATTTTTAAAACGTTGCAACCTTCTTAGTGATAAAAAAAAAACAATTTACGGGAAATGATTTGTCAATTGTTTTTTTATCACACATCAAAGTTCTACGCACGCAACGAAAATGGAATTTAGTCGAAAAGATTTTAGAGCGATGATTTTTTATGCTTTTAAAAGTTTTCTTTCTCCGCAAGACTGTGCCGCTCGTCTTCAAAATGCTTTTGGGAGAGAAGCACCTTGTTTGAGCACCGTGAGGCGATGGTTTGCTGAATTTGAGAGAGGTCGAGTTTCTTTACATGACGAATTTCAGGAAGGGCGGCCTTTTTCGGCGGACAATTCGAGAATTATTGGGGATTGGTATAAGCTAAATTCAGAAAATTTTTCACGAAGAATTGAAAGTTCGGAAACTTTGTTGTCGCTGGATCCCTCATGAACTGACAGCGGAGCAGAAACGGGCTCGCGTGGAATTGTGCTCACAGATGCTACTCAAGTACGACCACGGACATTCTAATGCTGTTTATGACATTGTCACAGGAGACGAAACGTGGATTTATTGTTTTGAACCCGAAAAAAACAGCAATCTTGTGAATGGGTGTTTGAAAATGAAACAGGTCAACAAAAGTGAGACAGGCGAGAAACGTTGGTAAAAAAATGATCGCGTTTTTTTTTCTCAGCTACGGGTCCCATCTGTACAATTCCACTTGAAGATCAAGAGTGTTAATGCCGAGTGGTATTCTACAATTTGTTTACCCAGGGTGTTAGAAAAAGTTCGCGAAAGACGACCTAAAAGCCGCATTCTCCTACACCATGATAACGCTTCTACACACAAGGCCAACAAAAAAAGTCATTTTTAGCTTCCGAAAAAGTACATCTCGTCACTCATCCTGCGCATAGCCTTGACCTAGCATCCTGTGATTTCTGTATTTTCCCCAAAATCAAAGATTTAATGAGAGGTTTTACTTTTACCAACTCCGAAGAGGCAGTGTTTGCATTCAATCAGTACGTAGAAAACATTCAGATCTGTGGTCCTCCTGTTTTAAAAAATGGTTCGATCGCATGAAAAAATATTTAAAATGTAAAGGAGATTATTTTGAAAACAATAAACATAATATTTTGGTTATAACATGCTTTTTTTTTTAAGTTACGCAAAACTTACAGAGTGTATATATATATATATATATATATATATATATATATATATATATATATATATATATATATATATATATATATATATATATATATATATATATATATATATATATATATATATATATATATATATATATATATATATATATATATATATATACGTAGGTCACTCGATAAGTTTTCACGCCTCAAGTAGAGGCGTGATCTACAATTGATATCGAAGCCAAAAATATAGTTTTTAGAATTTTTGTCTGTTTGTCTGTTGTATGTATGTCCGGGGTAAACTCAAAAACTACTGTATGGATTTACTTAAAATTTGGCATGAATATTACTAACAGGTCGGGTCAACATAGGCTACATATTATCACGCTATCACCTACGGGGGAGGTTTTGTGCGGAGTAAACGAAGTCCGCGCGGACGAAGTCGCTAAAATAAATATAAAATGACACACTGCCAGCATTACAGAGTTCATTCACAAAACTCGATGTTTGCTTATTATTTCTAACGTTCACACTCCTCAAAGGATATATTTTGGGAATAGAAAATTATTACATGTCTAGAACAATAACGGATACATTCGTTAATTTAACTTGTATTTCTGCTTCCACAGAGTGTCCCTGATTACTCAATATACATGTGTTTAATGAGGTCGGGGAAGTCACCCGTGCTGTTATCGTGACTATGTATGTTCGTGTGTGTGGTGACAGCGCCGCGCGCCTGCACGAGTATCGAACCTGTTAATTAAATTTGGCTGGATTGAAGTACATGTCCGGCCCGGCGTTAACAAGGCCGCTGACAACTAGTTCCATAACACAATAGTTTTAAATGGCTGCCATTTAGTGAACGATGGATAAATGAAGCTCGAATCAGCTCGATTGATTCAAGCGTCATTTAGTATGAGATTTTGTGTGGGGAAATTCTGCTGAAATAAGTACTCAATATTCAATAATTTATGTTACAATTATTATGTTTAATGTTGGAATATTAAACAAGTGTTGAACATATACACCCTATGCGGGTAGGACAATATAGAACTGGACCCACGCTGGACACATTTTATAATAGATTTATACGATTGTCATTAAAGAGCCGTTTATGGGGAGTAAATTTTTTCTACCAATTGATATTTCATCATTCATGACATTTTTTACTCAATATTTTTTACTCAATTTCATTATCATCAGATTATTTAGAAGACAAAAGTCGTGGAATTAATTTCTCTTCATGCCAATTCTTATGTTAGCAATTCTGCACTTGGTATAACCTGCAAATACTAGCCAGCCAGGTTTTGCGCACTTGTGAGATTTATGTTCATGTTATTGTGAGGTAATGACGCCATTATTAATAACAATGGACAAATATAAATAAGTATAGTATAAATATGTTGTGATAAGATGTTTTTGATTTATTGTAATTTTATAGCTTCTTAAGGATGTTACTCTGCTTAAAAATTATAGTGTGCGTGCAAAAGCGATTCAAGTGTTTAATTCGGCCAAACTGCTTCTCGGTTATACTTGTGTTTTTTGTAATCTGTAATAATTGCTATAATATTGTAACACAATAATAACAATAGCAAAAAACAAGTCCGCTGAATCTCACGTCAGATCGTGTGAGCACGGCTGCGATCCAATCCGGTAGTAATATTATAAAATGTTGACTCATTAAAAGTGCCTTTAAAGGTTTATTTTAATAAAACATTTTTGATATTTCGTTCGCTTATTTTATCATCGGATAAAACGGTAGATCACTCAATTTTTTTTATTGTCGATAGGGAATTGCTTGACCACGATCTCGCCTGATGGTAAGCTAAGGTGCAGCGTAAGATGGAACGTGCTTCCATAAAAGGTACCTGTTCACTCTTCTCTTGAAGATCCCCAAGTTGTACCCGTCAAGAATGTCAAATCGAACCGTTTTATTCGGGTACGTGGAACGTCCACCATATGGCGATGCCTAGTATCTGTGCGCCTCGACGATCGATAAAAAAATGAGGATGACGAAATTAAGTCGTGCAATTCCGCAGCGCACACTCCAAAAGGTATCCGATAAAAGACCGATAAACTAGCCACTCTGCGGCGATGAGCGAGTCTCTGAAGTTGTTTGCCTACCAGATCATCGTCGTTTATGAGCCTCTTGGCACGCCTCTCCCTCACCTCAAGCGTCTCCAGCTGGTATTTGGCGGATCCATCCCAGAGGTGAGAGCAATATTCCATGCACGAACGGACTTGTGCTTGATAAAGATTGAGCAACTAAAATAGTATATATAGTATATACTCAATGGTATAAGATAACTGCTACCTGCATACTACATACGTTTCGATGTGCCGTGTCGTCTTCCATCTATTCTTATCTTCCTTATCTTTCAAATAAGAGACCGACAGTATCGTACCATGACGTTATGGCAGCAGTTCGAACTGTAATCTGAAGAAAAACTTGATGAATTAGTATTCACTGACGCTTAGCACTTTCATCTTTCGTACAAGCCAATTGCAGAGAAGTATATTAGGAGACCCGAATATCGCACCAGGAAAACAACATAAAGGCTGCTACATATAAAGACAGAACGTGATGTTTTTGATTGCTTCCTCATTTGCCCTGACACGCTCGCTCTATCATATATATAATCTGTATATGGAAGAAGACTTAGAATAATATTATTTCTCTTTTAGTGACGGGTAGTTTAATGTGTGCTCTCGGCCAATTGTGATAGACATTACGAATCTTTTGATTTATTGCTCGAGTATACAAAATAAAATCTTCAGGTAAGGGGTTAAGAAGATATATGACGTCATAGTAGTATAAGAGATATAGACACTCTTTGATTCTGAGCTTAATTGTGTGTAACCATTCACAATCGTCCCACGTTGCCACTATCCCCCATGTAAGTCCGTGCTCCTGTGAAGAATAGACCAACTTCCGTTTTGCCAAGAAGGTCGTAAATGGTAACCGATTGGCTATACGTATCACTACCATCGTAGTAGTGACGATGGTAGTAGGTGGTAGTTCGCAACGTCTCGCCCGGGTATTTGGTACCACTGCCGTACTTATTCTGCCGCAAGAGCGTCAATGCTTGTGACTGTCGTATTCCGGTTTGGAGTGTAAGATAGCCGATAAACTTATGCATGTGACATTAGACCTCGCCACAAGATAGCAACACACCATTAATATCTTTGGTGTCTATAGTGTGGTCCTTATATTGTAAAATTTTAATGGATAATATGGACTTGGATATATTTGTATAGTCATTATAATAGTTCTAAATATTATACAAGCTTACACTACTAATTTTGCAAAAAATCAAAATATCTCAAATATTTAGAGAGTTTACACATTACGCTTACTGAATAGTGGGAATACCATACTCGTATCATCGATATAAAACTGGATGCATTCCTCTCGTCAGATGCGCGGAAGTGACTATACGCCTACACATAAAAGGCTTTCAACAACAATAGCACATTTCCTTATGAGCGAGTAACATTTGGTCGGTAATTAATCCGGACTACAGTTCGCCGTGTAGGAGCCGATGATTAGCGTCGCAGACGGGGCGGCTATTAATGTTTGTTACTTGGAGGTGCGCGGAATAATAATGCCACATTTTGCCACTTACTACTTTTGTTCTATCTAATCTGAACGATAAGGAAGCAAAGCCGGATACGGTTTAGGGCGTTTGCCAAAAAGTACTACTCTTTGTATGTTAGCTCCGTTATGTTAGGATCACAGCACTTCCCTAGAGCAATCGTCTTTATTTTATTTATTTATTTTCGTAAACTTAATCCTATTTAAACTATATATCTTACTCTTTCTTGTCCTATGTTTTTTATATAATAAGATAGCAAACAAACAAATAGCTCTCCTGATGGAAAGAGACAACCATCGTCTATAGACACAAAAGATGTTGATAGATTGTTGCTGTCGTTGTGGCGGGGTCTTAATGGCACATGCATAAACTTACATACGTTACCCTCCAAACCGGAATACAACAGCAACAAGCACTGACGTCATTGCGGCACTTAAGTATATACACGAGTGCATAGGTAGTTGTGAATGACCGGCGACCTGTTCCCGTCCAGCCTATGACGCCTTAGCTCTTGTTCTTTTAATCGTCTATGGCAGTAGACGGTGTGTTTTTGTCCAAACAACCATCTGCCGTTCCATCGGTTAAGTGGTTAGAGAAATCGGCTATGTAATTAATGTGGCTCAGGTTCAATTCCCGACCGGACATTACCCGGACTCGGACCGGTATACAAACATTTTTGTTACATGCATATGTGTTTGTATTTTTGGGTTGTGGTGTTTAACTACACTAATATTATAAAGGGGTAAGATTTGTTGGTTTGTATGAACACAAAAAATACTGGATCAGTTCTTTTACCAATAAATAAAGCTACATTATACCTGAGTAACTATTACTTTTTAAACGACTGAATAAAAGGAGGTACTGTGGGTGGTCACACGAACGAAGTCACGGGGAACATTATTTAAATATAACATTATTTATATATTAAGTATTTATGTGTATCAGTGTCGTTGACTGACATTCCTATCACAAGCAAATAAGTTGCTTACCTTGGAATTAGATTAATTGTTCATGTAATTTTTCCAGCAATATTTATTTATTTACGAACTTTATGTCATAAAATCCGGTTTGATTAAGAAATATCTAATAACAAGGAACACTACTGTTCCGGAAAACCACAGAGGTGACACACGCAGTGGCGGTAATGTAATTACGAGGGTCTGGTGGCCGCGCTCACTGGACGTCCGAATTCATGTAGTGGCCTCCTCTTTACCGTGAAAATCGGGAAATTGGATTTGTTTTCCCATTTTCTTATAAATAGTTTCCCTGAATAGTGCCTACACTAACTTTATATCGCATGAGTCAAATTACCAACATGAACCAAAAAATCAGTTGTCATGTATACACGCCTTAATTCCCTTCAAAATCTATAAAAGCAGAAAATCCAATTGCGCTCGAGAATGTCGAGACAACGAACATGTTTTTGCAACTTTCTGACCTTCCCACTTACGTTGCACTTTAATCGTCAGATTTTCTCCATGTATCAACATTTTTTACCTCGCAATAAACAAACCCACGAGACCATAAACTGACGCGCTTCAGTATTTCCATGTCACTGGTTCATTTTTACATTTTTGAAAATCTGTAAACGCCTTTCCCACCATTTAAATAAAAAAAGGTCATAATATTATAACTTTATATTTTTCATTACGTCTAATTTACAAAACCATTATTAGATCGCCACGACGCTTGAGTAAATCCTCATATTTTAGCATCTTGGGCTCCTTCCCTACATTAATATATTGGGAGCCTGAGGGCGGCGGTTGTAACTTGCTATTAGAAAGCTTTGTCTGCTCGTTTGCTATCACATGCTTAAAGAAATAAAAAATTGTAGAACTTACGCCTGTAACCTTATTTACTTAAAATAAATGAAATTTCCGTGACTGGGTTTCCATTATTGGCTAGTTGCAATCAATTTCATTTTATCGCCTGTTCGTTCAAAACGCATTGATATATTATTTACACGCGCGATAGGCCAGTGGCGGACAGCGATCTTTCCTCTAAACCGAAATGCGATAGCGATAAACGCTAACTCTCTTCGGCAGGAATAGTAAAGGAGTTGATGTCGAATCCGTTCGAGATATAGCAGAATTTTACCGCCTGGTAAATGTTATAAAAAACGTTTTTATCTGGAAAGCGTCACCGAAACCTTTTTGCAAACGACTGCGGAAGCAAAACGTAGCGACCAACGTTTTTTTTTAATTCAAATGATTGTCGGTTTCTAAAAATATATTTATTGCGAGGTGGATTGTAATTTAAATATGTTAATGAAGCTAATTTATTTTTATTTTTAATTACAGGTACGAGGTGCATTAGCATGATATATTGTGAGTAGTAAATTTGAATGTTGAGAATTAGCGTTCAGACAATGAAATGTTGCCTGTCAGCCACAATAGCGCAGTTATAAACGGGAAGGTGTCACCACAATGGCGCGTTTCAAGGGCTTGTCTCGCATACATCCTCTATCGGCTTAACCCACGAAAGAATATTCTGGACGCGTACTAAACTACAGTTTAGTAAACTTACATACTCTTTACTTTGATATATAAATTTATATTTATTGCCATACAATAAGCATTTTTTGTACATTAAATAAAATTGAAATTGTAAAACGATGTTGAGCGGTGGTTAAATAATTTGTTTATTTTGGGGTTAAATCAATTCATGTAAAATTGTCCAGAGACATTTATTTATTTATATGTCAACAACAACAACAACAACATATCTTCACGCCAGATCCCTTACGAGGTAGGCAGAGAGAACCGAGTGCCATACATCACGATCCTTGCAGGCTTGTCTCGCTTCTTCCACATTCATCACTCTCTTCATACACACACGTCGGTTGCGAAGACTCTTGACACCACCTTCGGACAGTACTCGATCAATCTGATCGTGGTATGTCAGTCTTGGTCTTCCCCGGTACCTACATCCTTCCACATTCGCGTTGTATATCTGTTTTGTTAACCTTTCATCTACCATTCTTTCTACATGTCCGAACCAACGGAGCATGCCCTTTCTCATCTTTACACCGACACTTTCTTTCAAACCTAACCTCTCTCTCACTTCGGCATTACGAACCTGGTCCGCGAGTGTCACACCAAATATTTTTCTTAGCGACCTCATCTCGACCGCGTTGATTCTACTTTCATGCCCTTTCTGACATACCCAACTCTCACTTCCATACAATAGCGTTGGGATAAGCACATGATTATGCAGGGCTAGACGGGCACCCTGACTTAAAATTGTGCTATTAAGTAATCTCCCTAACGCTCCATTCACTCTGTTCCCTGCACACACTCTTCTTTCAACATCAGCGGTGTACCTTCCATCCCTGCTAAAAGCACATCCAAGATATACAACCTCATCCACTTGCTCCAGCACTACATCATCGACCACAACTCTTACATCCGTTCTGGTTGTTTCTCTTTCAAATACCAAAACTTTAGTTTTCTTCGCATTCAAATGTAAGCCCATACTCTTACAATCCTCATTCATAACTGTGACCAGTGTTTGCAGCTCAGATGGAGTTGAGCCTAAAAGTACAGCGTCATCTGCATAAAGCAGGCAGTTCACCACTAGATCACTCATGCGCATTCCCACATTCAATGACCTCAATCTTTGGAGACACTTATCCAGATATAGAATAAACAGACGAGCTGACAACACACAACCCTGCTTGACGCCGATATTGCCATCGAACCAGGGCGATATGTTGCCGTCCACCCGCACACATGCTTTGCAATCCCAGTACATGGATTGCAAAGCACGCAGCAGACGCCCATCTATCCCATAACTGGGTAAAATGTCCCAAAGTTTCTTTCGCACAACTCTATCAAACGCTTTCTCCAAATCCACAAAACCGCAGAAAACCTTCTGGCCGACAGCCAGATGCTTCTCTACGATGTTGCGGAGTGAGAAAACTTGATCCATACATCCTCTTCCAGATCTGAAACCCCCTTGTTTTTATTATTTGTATTTATATGTCATTATTCAAAAAAAGGACTAAATAGGCTAACCCCTAGGTAACGACGTAGTCTATCCTGATATAGATAACAATCGCCTGTGGACACTAAAAATGCTGAAAGTGCGTTTATTTCCGCATGACAAGGATGTAATACCACCAATCAGCTATCCACTCTTCAAACAGGGGCACGACAGCGAGAAGCACCTATGTTGCTGCAGCACACTTTGCCACTGGGAAGTTACAATGGCAGATACGTTCAGCACTTGCTCGCCTTATACGAGTCTAGCTAATACACACCTGACGTTATAAAAATAATCGAATTTAAATTTAGTCCAAAACTCATATTGTGAGGATGGAAGGCAGTTATTATACCTGACATGGTACGATTCGGTTGCGCGGTAATTTCATTAGGCAGCATTAGATGTGCGCCGCCGCGGGCAGCCACTGTGTAACGGCATTCGCCACGCATCACCGTGGTGACTCATGCCGTCTTATACAGAATGTTGCCTTTTACTACGGGTACAAACATGAAATTTATAGTTTTCAATGTATGATGATTTTGTAAGTGAAATGTTCTCTTACGTCCTTCATGAGGAGTGCCGACAGAAATGAAAACGTAAACCGTATTTATAACCATAGATTTATTATTGACCGCTTCGTTGGTCGAATGGTTAGCGACCCTGACTACGCAGTCGACAGGGCTCGGGTTCGATCCACGACGCGGACAAGTATTTGTGTGATGAGCATAAATGTTTGTATTTCCGGGTTTGGATGTTTATTAAATACATTCCAGTATTAATATGCATTTATTTTAAACAAATGATGATGTTTAAAAAGAGTAATTTATAAGTATGTTTAAGAGTAATTTACAAAATGTTTTGATATTACCGTATATTATTGTATTATTTAACACACAGTTTAGTAATAGTGAGAAACTACATGTGCCCAGCCAAAGACTCCATACTTTAAAAGAAATATCTATTGTATGGCAATTAATATATACAATCATATTCCTGATAGTCTTAAATCCTCACCTCTTAATAAATTTCGCAAACTACTATTTGATTTAATACTAGACAAATCTTTTTATAATGTAAATGAATTTTTTTGCTGATAAAATTAAATATTGATCAAATAATAATTCTTTTATTGTATTATTATAAAAAAGTTGTAATTAACAAATTTAAACTAATATGAATTAGAAATAATTCTTGTTAAATTACAAGTTTGTAAATTTATAAAATTGTATATTAAAAAATGTAACTTATGGACCATATATGGTAAAACATGTTGATAAATATACATTAAATTGTACAAATTGTAACACCCAACTAAATTATTGCAAATTATCTATTATCTTTCTTCTGTCTTTAAACTTTGAAAAAGTAAACATTTTAACTAAACAAAAAATTAAGTTTGTAAATTATAGAAATAAGTGTTGTGATGTGAAATAAGTTTGTAATTTGTATTATGTAACTACAATTGAAAAAAAAAACAAGCTCGCTGAGTTTCTTCCGCCAGATCTTCTCAGTGTGTGGGAGCGTTCTGATCCGGTAAAAATTTTAAAAATTTGCACACCATGACATGGTAGAATATGTTTGTAACTTAATCAAATTTTAATAACTTGTAACTCCCATATTCTGGCAAATAAATAATTTCTTTCTTTCTTTCTTTATTTTCCCCTCCCAAAAATCAACTGACGCGGCTTAAAAAAATTTCACTTCCTTAATTGTCAATAATTCGCTATCTCTCTCTCTCTCTCTCTCTCTCTCTCTCGCTCTGTTAACCACCTTCATAGTGTATTCATCACGTTCTTCCACAAATTAATTAGAATATAAGGATTCACACGTGCGATTCACACTCGACTTTCCATCATAGGAAAGCAAACTAGCTGATGAAACAAGATATGTTAATGTATCGGATTGGCAACAATGGAAAGCCAAATGCGTAAATTAGGGCTTAGGCTCTCCAAACCGGAACACGACAGCGACAAGCACTGACGCTAGTGCCGCAGAAGCAGGTAAGGTGGTTATACCAAAACCCGGGCAAGCCTTTGCAGAACTAATAATAATAATTATTATTTATTTATTTAAAAAATAAGTATTACAATAATTACAAAAAATCACTCTGACTTACACTAATTAAGAATAATAATTTAATATATTGTGTATAACTTTACTTAGTAGTCTTGATGATCGTGTTAAGTACAGCCAATCTTTCGCTTTTACAAACTGCGAGGCAAAACGGCAGATCATCTATTTTTTACAGAGGGTCCGGAGCAACACGAGGCAAACAGAGGAAACAGTAAACTGACGGACGTGTTCCTACCGTGTGTAGTTTATTTAGAGGAAAGGTGACCTGGGAACGTAGGAATAGATGAGAATTATTGTAACTAAGTTTTTTTAAGTAACTTAAAAATGGTTTTATATGGTTTCATAACGCTAAATTAAGTTTGTGAAGAAAATATTTAGATTCTATTATTATTTAAATTGTTTTATATTTTCCTGACTTTTTCTGACCTGACTGAAATGTCTTTAATTTCACGTTTTATTTTATTAATTGTGGAAAAGAGATAAGTAGATATTTTATGCAAAAGTTAGGAATTTTTTCATAGATTCAGGCGTTACCTTGCGGAATCCATTGTTCAGACGAAGAAAACTAGTTATTTTGTAAATTTCTGCCAAGTTTTAAGTGTACCTTTGCGATGTCACTGAAAAGGAAAACATATAAAAGCGGTGTAAAAAATGCAGCAAACTTACTTAAACTAACTTAAACCATAGGCCTAAAAAATAATGAAGATCCCAGCGGCATAGTTATTCACTCTCATCCACTACACTTTATACCATGACAGCGCCAAACACAAAAACACGCAATTTACGCAGTCACGCACGTTTCACTTCGCGACCGAAGCATCTTCAGGAGACACGAGCACTACTACACCCAACGAGAGTCGCGGTAGTACAGACTCGCGCGCGGTTGTGACGCATCTTTTATAGGCTGGACTTGCATGACTAAGCGCGCGCTACATTGTGTAATAAAGGCGATTTTGTAACGTTTTTTTATTTGTTCAACATTACAATGGGATCGTTATTATGTTTTATGATTTCAAGTTTACCTAATATATTTAATTTTAATTTCTTGTCACAAGTATGAATAACATCAAAAGAATGATTTGTGGATGGAGTAAGTAACTGGACATATTTATTATGAAAAATCACTAAACATGATTGGAGCTTACCAATAGCATATTTTCTGTCTAAACTACCAGGGCCCGGGAGTTCTTCAGTCTATCAGTCTCAATCATAAGCAGTAACAATCTGTAATATTTCTAATATTATGTTAACGATTATGGCGATGGAAATGCTGATGGAAAAATTGCTGTCCAAAAACAGGTGAAAAGTGGCAAGTCTGGCCGTCTGTAAGATGCTAAGTTCATTTTGTCTAAATGGTGTAAAATATACATGATCGCTAGTAGCAATGAAATACAGTTAAAAAATTAATGGTATATGTACAATGCGAGAGTCTCGTAGAACAGTTCGTTGTAAATAAGTTTTTTATTTTCCTCATTGAAATGAAACTTCTTCATTGACGTGTGGGAAAAACTTTATAGGAATTAGCAATGTTAAATAAAAGACACGCTTTTTTATTACACTCGACCATCACGCGCGATGATCTTTCTTATTAAGTAATAAATAGCAAAAAAAAATACGTCGCCTTTTTAATCCCGTAATTAACGTTTCTAATGAATTAATTAGTGTTGTTCAACTAAAAGACGCCATTTATTTAACTTTTTCCCATGCGTCCGGGATTGCTTAAGTAAAACGTGGGTAGAAATAGATCATTGTGTCGCACAGTTTTCCACTAGCCACGGTAATTTTAAAGCTAAATTATTCTGGTTTAAATTAGTTCCTTCTCCTTTTTGCGACTGCTCTATATTAAATTGTTAATATGAACAAACTGCACATCACATTATTTGGAAGTGTAATCTTTGGCAAAACGAACGTCGTCAAATGCTTGATAGTATCCAATGTATATCCAGTGTTATTTATTACCCCGACCTGGTGGGTACAAATGAAAACTTCCATGCCTTCAAGCGATTTTGTCATACTTACTACTGGAAGCAAAATTAAGTAGGCCATTCTGGTAGGTCCCTAATTTCCGCTGTTGATTCTGGTTTACAGAAGTTACAGTGGTGGCAACGAGAGGTGGGTCCACTGCCCTAGTAAAAAAAAACAGAAAAAGTCATAAAAAGTTTACGTGTATACACTAATACACACACCCTTCTTTTATTTTTCTGCCCATCTCCCCGCTCCCCCTTCTCATACCCTCACTATATCTCTTTCCCTCCCTTTCCCCACTTTTTGCCCTTTTACCTCCCTTTCCCATATGTCCCCTTCTCCGACCTTTCCCCTCCTCTTTTCCCCCTTTTTCCCCTATTTTTCCTCATTTGATTGATTTCCCTATTACCCTTTCATCCTACCTGTTTCTCCTTCCCTTCTTTCTTCCTCACTCCCTTTTCCATTCCACTCTCTTCTTGCCTTTTTCTCACTCCCCTGTATCTCTTCTCCTTCTAACTTTCTCCGTCTCTACTCTCCCTCCCATCTCACCCTCCTCCTCTCTCCATCTCCCATTCCTCCTTCCATCGACATTTCAAAAGATTCATCTATATGAGAGACGGGGGACTAGAGTGAAGTTTTTAATCTGACCCTTCTTTTTTCAGACAGATGAGGTTTTTACCGACTATATATATATATATATATATATATATATATATATATATATATATATATATATATATATATATACCGAAGAGCCACCAGTGCGGCGGTCCGTCACATTGCGATCGGTCATCAGTTTCCAAACATCCTGTAATACACTTACATTTAACGGCCTCTACGTGTACAAGCCTGGCTCCATTTCAAAACCAATAATGTTTCCTTTGACTCAATTTAACGCGATGACATTGAGCTATAAACTCGAGAGCTTTGGACATATTTCATCAAATATTTACTGTCGTAAATATAGGTATCTGATTATTTTAGCATTTCAATGGATTGCGGGGAAATTCAATTATTGTGAAAATAATATTTTGTTTTTAATTATGATATCCCAAAATACAGGCTTATCATATTCCAATCAGTGATATCATATCCCAAAATACAGGCTTCTTCAAGTTTGGAAACCTCTGGTAGTTCTAAAATACATCACTCTAATTTACACTAATTAAGAATAATAATTGTATTATTCTTAATTAGTGTAAATTAGAGTGATTTTTTGTAATCTTTGTAATATATTTTTTAAAATAAATGAAATATTAAATTATTAAATTTTTCGTTCGTTCGAAATTTGAGCATAATTCTATAACTCAGTTCGACCACAGACTGAACAATTAAATCTCTTTTAAATTTGTCGACAGACTTTAGCCGTAAAAAAATGGTATGGGCGTGTACATTATTTGTGCTAAATGAATAATAGTGTAGATATTTCGCTTTATGTATTAATGTATATGACGGCGTCCGCGTCGTCAAATGCAAGAATATTGTAAAGTGTAAACAACAAATGCACCGCCTGGGCCTCAACTATAAATTAGTCGAAGTACAATTTATAATTTACTATCTATTGCTTAAATTATGACTTATTTATAATAAGGAATAATTATGATTTGTTAACGAGTTAATTAATTGTTAACGAGAACAAATAATTAATAATGGAAAGTTGATCAAAATATAAAGAGTTGTTATATCACTACATCCGCATTTTATTTATCGTATCTGACCCACTTCCTACATATAAATAAATAGTTTTCAGACGGGACCTTTTGTTTTGAATACTATCTGTATATTATAATCCGAAAACATATTGAATAATTTGTCAAGAGCAAGTCAAGAGTCATTCAATTTATTAAAGTAGTCGCAATCGAGCGTAATGAAACATCAAACACGTCTGGACCACGCCGCGCTTGTGTGCTGCTAAGGTAAGTTGATGATATAGGACATACTAATATTCTTATTGCAGCAACCTTCAACGCTACCCCAATACATAACGAGCAAGAAAATCCTGAATCGCGGTATTAAAATTATTTATCTTGGGTCGACGTGCTAAAGTTCCAGCGTTTCTCAGTTAGACTTCGTTCCTCAGACAGGTAATTTTTACACGACTACGAAAAAAGTCCTTTATTTATTACACTAGGCGACTTTCTATGCACTTTTATGGTACCGTTTACTGAAAAGTATCGCACTTTTAGGTTTGAACTTTGACGTGATAGTTTAAATGCATGTCTAGATATGATGTACTATTAAAATATAATTTTATAAACATTAAAATAAATAGAAGATAAATGTTGCATTAGAATTTTACTACTACTAACGCCATCTATTATGAAATTAACGTGTTAAAATGCTAATGAGTAAAAATGCTACTTTGGCGTGGTAGATTGAATTCATTTTCATTCACTCTATTTTAATACAATATTAATTTATTAATACACTTGTACTTTTTAACTTCCCGCTACGTATGTAGATAAGGAAGTTACTTATTTACTCCGATTATCAAAAATCAAGTTTTTACCAGATGTCCACGTTTTGAGGTCATAGGAACCTTTTCCGACTATTTTCGCGATGACGTCAGTGTAGCTGTATTTGTGTGTGTGTGTGTGTGTGTGTGTGTGTGTGTATGTGTGTGTATGTGTGTATGTCTGTACGTGTATGTATGTAAACTTCTCATAACTTTTGAACGGCTGGACTAATCGAAACGTGGTTGATGGCATTCGATTGGATTCCACTCAAATTAGACTTCCTGAAAATTTGAACAAAATGGGCTCAAGGGATTTAGAGAAATTTTGAAAAAACCCAAAAAAATTTTGGCGAAACATTTTTTTATAGTATAACTTCCTGGTTAATGTACCGATTGAGTACAAAAACTAATCATCTCTATTCTTAAAAAATTACGTCTAATGCATAAATTGCATCAAATCGGTTTATCTGTTTGGAAGTAATTGTCGACGAAAATTTTGAAAGTGTTTTTTCAACATAACTTCGAAATATTTCAACCAATCATATTTTAGTACTCTACGATATTTTAGTACTAAAAAAATTACGTCGAATGCCGTTTTAAAAATCAAAATCAAATCTTATTTTCAAATGTAACTGCTTTTCAAATATTAAAATTACGTTGTTTTTAGCAAACTTACTTGATATTTTTGAAATAACCTTCAAGCTAATATACCGATTGACTTCTCTTATCTTATCAGCTTTTCTCCTTTAAAAACTGCGTTAAGTACCGTTAATTGTATAATTATCGGTCAATTTGTTTGGGATCTATCAATGACAAAAATTTTTGAAAAAAAAATGTTTTTTTTATTTTTTATAATTGCTTCGAAATTTTTTAATCTACAGATTATTTAGCTAAAGCAATAGTTAAATTGAGTTGAATGCCATTTGAATTTGATTATTTGAAATTTGATTAACTTGATTATCGTTTCCAAAATATACAGTTTTTCAAAAATCAATATACTGGCATTTTTATCAAAATAGACTGCATGTATGATTATTTTGTTGCTTCATTTGTAAGTGTTTTCTTGCTGTTTTTTGTGACTTAGCAATTGAGACATTTCAATATTTCTTAGAACTGAAAATATCAATGCTTATAGTTTTTACTCTTTTGAACTTAAAATACCTTTATTTAGCTGGAAGTTTTAGGGATGGCCTGCAAGGTCAACCGTTTACAGATTTTTCACAATATGATTGTTGTGAAACAGTACAAGTGTATTAATTGATTAATATTGTATTGAGGTCAATTTCCAATCTTAGCCCGAAGGGAAAAGGCTAGAAAAAGGTATATTCATGCTCGTATACCTGAAGAGGTAGGCAGAGGTACAACGTGTGCATCCTCGATTAGCCGAAGATACGTCTTAGTCCCACAACGTGATAGGTGACCAGCATATCACCAACCGGGCACTTTTCCAATCCCGGGTAACGTTGTTTTATTAGAAAATTGAAAAAACACATTTTCGATTTGTCTGACTCGGGAATCGAACCCTGAGTGTTTCTCGGAGAGAAAAATTCGAAAAATTTATTCGCTGAGTTTCTACCGCCAATTCTTCGTACCTGCGGTAAATCCAATATTAATCCTAAAAATATTGAAGGTTAATTAAATAAAACATTTTTTGATTTCGAAAATCGATGTAAAACCAGGAGCTTCCCGATTTTAGAAAAAAATTATTAATCTTAGTGAAATGTTAAATCTATCAATATTAGGCTTTAAGAGCGAAGTGATGGTGCGAGATGGATCTTGAGTTGACACATATTATAGGTAGACCAGAAAATAGGGTGTAAAATTTTAGTATATAACCTTTATATTTGTTCAGTGTAGATAACATTGATAATAATAAAAATCGCGTTTTTAATAAATCAAGAAAGTTTTAAAGAATTTTTCTTATAAGTACCTAAGTACTAAAAAAATTTAGCCTTAGAGACATCTTTTTTCATTTTGGTTTTATTTTCCTGCACCCTCCTAGACCAAAGCCTGACGATGCCTTTGATGGGAATGTTTGATGTGAATGGAAACTGTTTGGGTAAAAAAACAGTGGATTTTTTTGGATAGATAATTATAAACATTAAAAGATGTAATTCTCATAAAAATACTTTCCTAATAATATTACAAGGTAGTATAACTTTGCGAGACCTTACAAAGCTCTGCTTTTTGCTAGTTTATCCTTTTCCTTTTTCCATCTTCCCGTGATAGTGTGTGTGAGTGTTTCTCGAAAATGAGACTGAGAAACACGCCAGAGCTTCTTATACTATATATGTATGTAACACATAGTCGTAGATTACCAACAGACCTGCGGTAAAGTCTCACCTCGGCTTTGTCATCAAATGTCACACAAGCGGCGATTATGAATGGCGAGACGTATTATAAATGGAGACAAGTATAAATTAGGTTAGCTTGAAAGTGACAAACCGCAATTATTTCTCTGAGCCTTCCAAGAGTGGATTAAGTTTAAGTTGGCAAGGACACCTCACCTATTTATAGTAGTTTGGTTATAGATAATTTTCTAGTAAAGAGAAACCTCTTCAAATATTCAAATACAAAAATATTATTGAAGAGGAATTTGCTTCTACAGTGATGATATATAAAATAAAGGGAGAAGCTGGCTAACTACTTTTACCATATCAATTTCCATTTAAGATACTTTCACTAAATGTTTCCTATTCAAGAGATTGTTAAACTCTCATCATTGCTATAACATTTGATTAAACGTATATCCAAATTCTAAATCAAAATGTGAATCGAAAGTTTGTTTCAAAGACTGAAATTGAATTTTAGGAAGAAATGGATTATCCCAGCCTTAAGTGTCGTCACTTCAAACTCGGAGTAATAACTTTCACTCTGTAACTTGGCAAGTGAGTTAAAGAATTGAAGTATGTTATGAGAAGTTTGCAATCACGGCGCGAGTATTAAACTCAGTAGAATATTTATTTTGGAATTTAAAACGCGTTTACAAATGAACATGTCAGTTACTTACAAGTTATAATTTGATCACAGTACGCTAATGTTGATTCCCCGGTACCTATATCCGTCGATATTCTCTTGTATAGCTATTTTGTTAATTGTCTACGTTACATCTTTTCCACCTGCTCAAACCAGCAGAACATGTCCTTTTTTGTTTTTGCACCGATACTGTCTTTCTCATTGTCTCCATTCAACTTCAGTATAACGAATGAGATACGCCACAGTCCCCCCGAATACTCGATACACGTATGTTTTACCACAGCTTTTTCCTTATGCTCTCATTTTGACCGCCTTTATTCTACATTCATATCCTTTCTGTCACATCCGGCTCTCGCTACCATACATTAAAACATGCAGACGAACGAAACAAGATGCAGATTTTGTAACATTCTTAACTCTGTTCCCAGCACATACTCTTTATTCTGTTCCCTACCTAAAGTACACCCATGAGCTTTGTACAAAAATGTAACAATACTTTCCACTTCAATTAAATATAATTGTTGTAATATGTATACTGAGGTAATATTTTGTGGAGCAGTGTTGAATATTAGTTGACCATTACAGATATCACTTTCTAATATAATTTTATTGGTGGTATGAACGTGATGAGCAACATTCAACTAATTGTCATAAACGCTAATGTTATAGTTAGGGTTACCACTTACCATTTCTTGATTTAAGGGTTGCTAAACTCAAAAATTAGGGTTTTAGATTTTCCTGACAGCCAATTTTCTGAAGTAAACGGATAATGTCTTTACATGTCATCGGAGCATTTAGCTGCACTAGCTATAGTGTTGCATATTATTGCGTTGCAAAAAATACCTTTAGTGAGGATCCAACGTGTAACGTTACAAACGAGTGCTTTGGTCGCTCATTTAAAAATTAAATTTTGTTTATCTTATGATTTATACGACAGTTCTACTCGAAATGGTAACACAATTCAACTATTTTCTTTATTACATACTATAATTAATAAAAATTATTAAACATCATTGTTCTTTATTAATAAACTAGCTGTTACCAGCGACTTTGTCCGCGCGGAATTCGTTTACTCCGCACTGCTCCTCCCACGTAGATGATAGCGTGATAATATGTAGCCTATATGTTGACCCGACCTGTTAGTAATATTCATGCAAAATTTGAAGTAAATCCATGCAGCTTTTTGAGTTTACCCCGGACATACATACAGACAAACAGACATACAGACAAACAGACAAACAGACAAACAGACAAACCTACAAAAATTCTAAAAACTATATTTTTGGCTTCGGTATCGATTGTAGATCACGCCCCAAGTATTCTTTTAAAAAAATAATAATAATAATAATAATCTTTATTTGATGCTTTCAAAAATGTACAATATTAAAATATAACGTTAATAACTACATTAGTCGAAGACTGTGTTGCAGTTATTAGCGCCCACCTCGGACAGTCCAGGTACCGTAGCAACAAATATTGCAAGAAACTGTGTGTATGTGTGTGTGTGTATGTGTGTGTGTGTATGTGTGTGTGTGTATGTGTGTGTGTATGTGTGTGTGTATGTTTGTGTAAGTATGTTTGTGTATGTGTGTATATGTTTGTGTTTATGTATGTAACAATTGTACGTATAGTTTTAATTTATTCCAATAGTAGCTCGACATCGTCATAATCAAGCTCCAGAAGCCACTCATTCAAAACAATTCTACATTTCATTACGGGAAGTTTGTAAATTTGTAATTTGTAATTAATTTTATTATACAAGGTTGAACTAATAAAGTAATATTGACGGCTGCATAAATTTAAACCTGTTTGGCCAATCTCAAAAACCTTGTCCGATCTCCTCTTGCTAAGTACAAAATTTTTATCATAAGGACAGGACTTGTGCTTGCGAAGAATAAGGCTAGAAACAAATAGTTTGCGAACAGAAATAACCTTCCACAAATCATATAGTTGCTTTGTTGAGAAACGGATCGGTTTGAAAGCCATAACTTTTAATATTGCTCTTTGTGCGCGTTCCAGCTGAATGAAATGGGTCTTTCTAGCTGCGCCCCAGACAGAGATACAGTAGGTTAAAACTGATTGAGCTAGGGAAAAGTACGCTATCTTGAGAATGCCAACATTAGCACTACTCCGAATTTTACGAAAAACAAATACAAGTTTCCTTATTCGCGAAGTAACAGATTTAACCTGTTCCTTCCATGACAGTACACTATCCACGTATACTCCTAAGTACTTAACATTGTCAACCCTCATGATCGGTTCACAGCTGCAAGAACCATTGGAAGTTGTTATACATTCCTTTTGATGGGCTATAACGTGAAATGTTTTATCAGGCTGTGATCTTACCTTAGGAGCGAAAGTAATATAGCACGTTTTTTTTGGCATTGAGAGCTAATTGATTACTTGAAAGCCATAACATGACCGTTCTGAGGGCATTATTAGCATTTATGCGGGTTTCTTCCCAAGTATTCCCGTGAACTAGAAGTGCAGTGTCGTCAGCATACGTTACAATCTTAGAGTTGGAGGGATTCAGATTACATAAATCGTTAATGTAAATTAAGAAAAGGGTTGGTCCAAGGACACTACCCTGTGGTACACCAGATGTTATAAGCTTCTCTGTACTCGCAACGTTACTGATGACAACACTTTGATATCTGTCGGTGAGATAGCTCCTAAACATTCCAAGAACCAGACCTCGGATTCCACAGAATTGCAACTTATCCAATAGGAGGGGCACTGAAACAGTGTCAAAAGCCTTAGAAATGTCTAGAAATATGCAAAGACTTTTTAACTTATTATTTAAATTTTTGACTACATTTCCTGTGAGTTCAAGGACTGCGTCTTCTGTGGACTTTCCAGATCTAAATCCAAATTGATTGGCGGAGATTATTTCATTTGAATCTAGGTAACTTAATAATCGTTTATTCAGAATTTTTTCAAATATTTTAGAAAAAACTGTGAGTATAGATATAGGCCTATAGTTAGTTACGTTATGTTTATCACCGCCTTTAAAAATTGGCCGCACAATCGCTTTTTTAAAAACGCTTGGGAAAATACCTGAAGCTATGCATAGGTTATAAACGTGTTTTAAAACTGGGACTAAAACATGTCTACAGGCCCTAACAAGCTTAACTGAAATACCATCCCATCCAACTGCGCAGTCCTGTTTAAGCTTAAGAATGATTGAGTGAATTTCTACTTCATCTGTAGGAAACAAAGCCATAGAATCCTTAGAAGATTGCTCATTCGGAATTTCCGAGTTATTTTTATTCGACACGCTAGGAGCAGATATGAGATTTTGCGCTATTGTATTAAAAAAATCATTGACAGAATCGACAGATGTTTGTGGGTTATTGGACAGATAGAGAAGATCGTCTGAAGTACATTTTTTATGTAGATTTGACATTCGTTTAATTAGGTTTCAAGTTTCTTTTACATTATTTTTATATTTTTCAAATTGTTCTCGCTCGTATTCACACTTAATTTTTTTAAGAAGATTGTTACAAAAATTTTTATACCGTTTATAAGTCAATTTGAGAACCTCATTTAATGGATTTTGTCTACACTTCCGAAAAAGTTTATCCCTGTGTCGGATGCACCGAAGCAAACCTGGAGTAATCCAGGGTTTGAGAATACGTTTATTACTAGAAATAGAAATACGGCCTGTGTTATCTGCAACTGATTGTGACACCAACTCAACTAATTCTTTTGCAGCTATTTCTGCTTCAGTGCTATTTAAGATTGGAGAGAAGTCTGTGGTTTCAAGGTCTTTTAGGCAAGCAGGTATATTAACACGATTTACTGAATGTTTGCAGGCATTAGAAACTAAGTTGTTTTTATATTCACAGCAAAAAAGAACTGGGTGATGGTCAGTAAGTGGGGAATCTAAAACTATGGAAACAGAAGGGGCGTCAGTTCAAAATATTCAATGTATAGTTTTGACTTTCCTACGATTTTATTATATGTACCTATAGATGACAAATTAAAAAAAAAATAACCTGCGTATAAAAATATTTAATATATTTACTTGCCATTTTTCCATTAAAATATTAACACACTTTAGTCCTAATCTATAATAATTCGTTAACTACAACATAAGTAATATGATCTTAGATTGTTATATTTTTGTTTTATTTATTACTTTTTAACTGTTAACGTGAATCTCACTGCCTGATAATTATTATTAAAGCACCAAATATTGAAAAAAAATATATATTCGATCCCGCAAACAATAATCCTCAAAAATGTTGTGGAGCTGCGTCGGTGCACACGGCCGTTGGATTTAACGTGAAACATCGGGCTACCTGCGCATGGCCGATACTCTATAATCTGTTATAGCATACTCCCCTCTTTTTGGAAACAGCCATAATTTATATTTCTCGCTGGCTATTGCACGAGCAGAGGCTGACATACTGAATTTTTACTTACTTTTCACAGTATATGGTTATTTTTTTAGTATAAATTCTGTTCTAGTTACTTTTATTTTCCTTAAAAGATTTCATTTGTTTTAAACGAACTCTGATAAAATAAATACGCGAAAGAATTACCGCGCTATCATTAAGTATAAGTCGTGAATTATAGTAAATAGAAATGAATAAACACGCCTGTTTTCGTAACTCAACTAAACGCCTTTTCACGATCACGCCTGTTACTGAGGATCACAACACCGAGCTGACTAGATGAGCTAAATAATAAGATTACATTTATATATTATTATGTAAGACTAATAATGTTGTAGTCATTAAGGAAAGACTACATAATCCTTTTCATTACAGTCCATTTTTGTGACCTGGTACCCGTATGTTTTAGTGTAATTTAAAGACGTCAAAAAATGAAACATGGCGCTTTAATTTGAAAAAGAGAATCGTCGAATAATACTAGTAGTATTATGGTTCCTGTATAAATTGTAATGTAACGTATTGTGATGTTTAGACGGATTGTTGACTAATATGTGTCATGTTATTGCATGGAGAGCAAAACATGTAAAATTATATTATGAATACAAATAGAATGTAATAAATAGGCCAACTGCCGTTCTGTCAGGCAGGTCGTAAAAGGCAACCGATTGGCTATGCGAGTCTCTACCATCGTGGCCACTAGGTGGTAGAGTTCTGCATTGTCTCGCCCGGGTCTATTACCACCGCCTTACCTATTCCTGCTGCAATAGCGTCAGTGCTTATCACTGTCATGTTTCGGTTTGGAGAGTAAGATAGCCGGTAAACTTATGCATGTGGCATTAGACCTCGCCGCAAGATAACAACGCACCATTATCTTTGGTGTCTATAGGCTAGGTTTGACTCTTTCCATCTGGAGAGCCATCTGCTTGTTTGCTATCGTATGATATAAAAAATAACTTGTGACACTAACACACGACACCAGTGTAAATGTTTACAATAACTGAGTACAGAGAGTCGGTGATCAATGATCAGCGTCAGCGCGAGGCCGGATGCTGTCCGCGTCTATTTAAATATAACTGCTTTTTATTTCCTGTTTGTATAAACATTCCACATTCCGCCCACGTCCAACCCGGCACTGCTTGTGCTTCATTCAGATATCACATTCATCATGCTGGCAGCCTGCTCCGGATAAATCCATGTTTTTGTACAATCTGAAATCATATCTTTATATAATAATTCCTGTAAAAAATATCATCACATTGTCTCTCTCGCGGGCAGGCGAGTGAACCGACATCATTAAACATTCCCGATCACCATGCTCTAGTTGTTTATGGTTTAGCGAATTGAGTGATGATAATCATCGCTTCATTTAAGAGCCTCAGTAACTTTGGCATGTCGCGTGCGATAGCTGATATCAAAGACAGGGGTGCGTCTATATATCATTTTTAAGATTCTGAACTGCTACAGTAATATTTCTAAATGGTTAAACATACTAATATTTTAAATGCCTGTTATGGATATCTCAGATTTAATATCAAATGTCGGTTTTTTAAAAAAATTATGCGTTTTCACCATTTTAACCAGATATACAGAGAGGTTGACGGGAATGGACACCTAGATAGGTGTCATTTGACACCATTTCAAGATATTAATGATCCTCTCTAAAATCTCAAACTCAGCAAGTAATAAATATTTTTTTTACCGCAATTTGCTTTCATGTCTTGTCGCAAAGTGATGTAACCTTTTTGTCTCATAAGATATATGGCTTCTATTTTCTGGTTGGTTGTATCCTCCCATATCCTGTGCACTCTGGTATTTTACTGTACTCCGAGGGCCTACTCACATAATATGAATATTTCACACACGCGAGGTTTCCAATCCAAACATAATTACGATTTACAATAAATTTCAAATAATAAAAATTGATATTAATAAGGTATATTTTATACTGCCGAACAGATGATGGTGACACATTTATTATTTTTGTATTCTGTTCCCGCGTGTTGGTCCAGGCTCCTTTGAAGTATAGACTATTTGCCGTTCTGTCAGACAGTTTGTAAGAGGCGAAGGATTGTCTCTGCGAGTCACTACCATCGTGGCTACAAAGTGCTAGAGTTGTAAATTGTCTCCCCCAGGTCTAGTACCAACGCCATACCTATTTCTGCCGCAATAGCGTTAGTGTCGTTTTCCAGTTTGGAGGGTAAGTCACCCGGTAAGCTTATGAAAGTGGTATTAACACCTCACCACATTTATAGCACCGCACCATTAACATCTTTCGTGTCTGTATGCGATAGTTGACTTTTTCCACCAGGAGACCCATCTGCTTGTTTGCTATCTTATGAAATATAATAAAATTACGCTTGAAGATGTTTTAAAAATCGTCAAACTGTATTAGAAAGTGTTCATTATGTTTAATTGAATTTAAATGAGAGAGAGAGAGAGTGAGAGTTTACAGTCTGTTTGTCAGTCTCTATAGTCGCACCATGGAGAGGGATATCTTTGGGCCCAAATGTAAGGAGTTGAAGTGTGGTTAAAAAAATTGTACTATTTTTCTATTTCAAAGTTCAAAATATGAGCTTTGTCTGCTTTCTGAGAAAAAAGAAATCACGAAACTAAGATTACGATATTAAAATTGTATAATCGAAAATATTACAATCGATTTAAGTAAATAATTTCAATCAAAATGGAAGCTCGTAAGTATAATATGCGGGTTCAAAACAATAAATCCACGTTTCGTCTCCTGTGACAATGTCATTAACAGCATTAGAATGTCCGTGGTCGTACCTCAGTAGCATTTGTGAGCACCATTCCACACGATCCCGCTTCTGCTCCGCTGTCAGTTCATGAGGGATCCAACGACAACAAAGTTTCCGAACTTTCAATTCTTCGTGTAAAATTTTCTGAATTTGGCTCATACCAATCCCCAATAGTCCTCAAATTGTCTCATAGGTAATCCGGGGGTTTTCTTCAATTAACCGCTTAACAGTAGCCACATTATTTTCGTTGACGGCAGTTGAAGGCCGCCCTTCACGAAATTCGTCATGTAAAGAAACTTGACCTCTCTCAAATTCAGCAAACCATCGCCTCACAATGCTCAAACAAGGTGCTTCTCTCCCAAAAGAATTTGAAGACGAGCGGCACAGTCTCGCGGAGAAAGAGAACTTTTAAAATCATAAAAAATCATCGCTCTAAAATCTTTTCGTAAGTTGAAAAGATTTTAGAACGATGATTTTTTTATGATTTTCCATTTTATTAAAAATAAAAAAACAATTGACAAATCATTTCCCGCCAATTTTTTTTATTACTAAGAAGGTTGCAACGTTTTAAAAATATAACATTCGAAATTCAAATAGTTCCGATTAGCTAGAAGTGCAAAACTTTTAGTGTGCCCACTGTATATATATTTTTTTATTATCGAAAGGGAAGCGCTTGACCTCGATCTCGCCTGATGGTAAGCTAAGATGCGGCCTAAGATGGAACGCACTTCCCTAGAAAGTACCCGTTCACTCTTCTCTTGAAGATCCCCAGATTGTACTCATCGGGGAACACAGACTCAGGAAGCATGTTCCAGTCCAGGAAGAATGTTGATTCGAACCGCTTTACGGTTTACGGACGATCGATAGAAAAATTATTCTTATATATTATTACTATTATATATTATTTATTATCATAAATTGCATGACTTAATTGCGCCATCCCCGATGGCGGAATTAAGTCATGCAATTCCGCAGCGCACTCTCCAAGGTGCATCCGATAAAAAACCGATAAACTAGCCACTCTCCGTCGATGAGCGAGGCTCCGCAGATTTTTGCCTACCAGATCATCGTCGTTTATGAGCCACTTGGCACGCCTCTCTATCGCTTCGCCTATCACCTATACACATATTAATACTAAGTAACAGCCTTCTAGTACTAAGATTCTCTGAGATAGACTGTGGACGGACAAACGGACATAGAGAAACTATTAGGATTCCTAGTTTACATTGGAACCCTAAAAAAAGATGTGTAAAGCAGCATGCGTGTCTAGAAAGAAAACTAAAGATGTGCAAAGCAGCATGTGTGTCTAGAAAGAAAACTACTGATCGCTCTCAGATCGAAACTCGACCGTTATTATATCAATGTTCAAGCACAAATATTTCTTACTAGATGAAAACCTGGTTCCGCTCGGAAGTCACATAATACGCAATCTTATATACTAACTCAAATAGTAGACATTAAAGCTTTCAACTATTACGTTGGTTTAATAAAGACAACACTATAGTGTTGCTATTGTTTAATTTCTACTCTTTTAGGAACGAAGAGGAATAAGTTTCACGATAATCTGCGCACTACATATTTGTAATTTTTAAAGAAATATGGCCGATTTGTCTGTCAGCACGGTTAGAATTTTTAATCACAGTTTTAACAAAATAGTCGACAATCCGAATTTTGTGGATATATGTTGTCGACTCAAAATTTTTGTTTTTTTGCGGTTTATAATTTAGGTAAGGTTTCGATTGAGTCTACCGTAACCCTTGATGAAATTATTAATATAGATAATTTATGGGATAAACGAGCTATGGCTCAGTTTGATCATACACTGTATAGAAATCTTTTCTACACAAGTTTAAAAACTGACTAACCTCAAACAAAACAGTATAAACATGTGTGTGTGTGTATGTGTGTGTGTGTGTGTGTGTCAAACGCATAGCAGTTTATGTAAAGTTCTTTTATATTTTTTACAGTAAAATATTAGCTTTCGCATTTATTTCCAATGTGAGCTTTAACTGTGCCGAATTCCATACTCCTTAGTCCGCCCAATTTTCGTGAAAAGGGGTACAAAGCTTTCGCTTCAGATATTAACATTTAAATTACAACGGAGTTCAGTTAAATATCAGAGTACATTGTTGACAGCAGTTTTCGTTAATTCAATTATCTACCAATCGCAGAAAACAAATGTAGCCATATGCTGATTACAATCATTGATATCGCGCGGCAGTGAACGCTGGTGGGAGTGAGTCTGACACACATGACATTGACAAATGACGGCGCGATACAAAGTGGTCCAAATGACACGCCTCCTCCCGAGTCCTGACTATACTGAACGAACTACTTAAGCCGGGCTCACCCGTAGATAGATTGCGGTTACATTTGTCGGAGAACAAATAAATGTTTCCAGTGACATCACCCCGGCCGGCGTTTAAATGTTGGTTAACTCTATTTACCGTAGCACAGTCATTTTAAGATCGTATTTATGTTTACCTTGTTCAGGGATGGTTTATGTTTGCGATACGCAGATATATCGCAAACTCTAAATACCTATTTAAATGGGTTCCCGTATTAAACCTGTACATGTGATAATTTGTTACTGCTGCAAATGCTGCGATTGTAATACAAATATACAGCCACAATTTAGTAGCAAAATACAGAGTAAGAAACACATAGTTCATGACACGAACTAAATTATATTATCACTAGCTATTGCCCGCGGCTTCGCTCGCCTTAAAATGTAGTTATATATCCCTAGAGAGAAATACTCTTTTCCGGATGTAAGATAACCTTTGTCCTTTTCTGTATCCCTGACAACGTTTTTGCAAAATTTGTTGATAATCGTTTTCGTAGTAATACGTGATTGTGTATCAGATAGGGCACGCTGTTGATGTCTTAAATATTAAACATTAACATAATCCGAGACGACTTGAACTCACCTGTTAGAGGGGAACATTGCCTGCTCCACAAGGGGAAACATTTTCGGTGGTAAAAAGCGACTGATTGGCTAATCTGTCACTACCATTGTGACTATTAGGTGGTAGAGATCTGCAGAGTCTCGTGAGTGTTTTGGTTCCGGTTTGAATGAATGAATGAATACACTTTTCCGATTTGGAGAGTAAGATAAATAAATAAATAAATATTCACGGGACAAATTACACTTACTGATCTAACCCCAAAGTAAGCAAATTATTTGCTTGTGTTATGGGTGTTACTTAACGATTCAAATACAGAGAAATACATATATAAATACAAGAATATATTTAATAAACACCCAAACCCGGAAACACAAGCATTTATGCTCATCACACAAATGCTTGCCCCCGTCGGGGATCGAACCCGAGCCCCGTCGATCCGGTCCGGTAAACTGATAGCCGGTAAACTGATAGATAGCCGGTAAACTGATGCATGTGGCATTACCGTCACCCAACCTGGATAGCAACGCATCATAATAGACCCGGGCGAGATAATGCGATTCCTACTCTACCACCTAGTAGCCACGATGGTTGTGACTCGCGTAGCCAATCAGTTCGCCTTTTGTGACCTGTCTGATAGAATGGCAGTTGACCTACTTTTCAAAGGAACCCGGGACCAACTCGGGGGAAAATCCGGTAAGTTTAATTAATTTCTTACACTTTTCCCCCCTTTATTTAACATAGCAGAAGTCACACGTGAAAGGCCCCAGGAGGTTGTAAATGGCATAATTTCTTCTTTGAGTTATTGTATTTATTACAGATTTCCCCAGAGTAACGCTTGAGTCTGTGAGGCACTTGTGGTGTTTATATTAGTTACTGAGGCGGTGTAGAGAGTCGGATATTAATAAACTACACCCTTTGGCTATTGGATTGTAAAATGTTAGTTTGATCCGGCCGCCCAGCAACTTTTGCCCGCCTTTTAACGTTATCCAAAATAACCGGACTCTCCTACTAAAGTAAATAATAATCAGGCCAATGGCTGTTGCTGCGTTAACATCATTCTTATTCAAATGCCTACCTCTATCTTCACTCCATACATTGTGTGCGCCCCGGCCCTCGCTGTGTCATCAGTTTTTTTTGAATCCCGCGGGAACGTATTTTTCATATTTCCTAAATAGAAATTAATAGACTTATTGGTCTATGTCCACTTTAAGGAATAGACCATCTGCCATTCTGCCAGGCAGTTCGTAAAAGGAAAAAAGTTGTGTACACGTGACCAGTGCCTTACCTATTCCTGTCGCAGTAGCAACGCACCACCAACTTCTTGTTGCTTAACCGATCTGCTCATTAATCTGGGTCCGCTAACGTAATTATAATGTTAGTAGTTACGTTAATAAAAATACTTTAGATATGCGAATTGTCAAATAATACATATTATCTCTGTAAGTATTAATAGGTAAATCGAAAATTTTGCATCCTTTTTTAAGAAAATTTTTAAGAAAATTTAAGAAAGTTTTTTGACGTGACAACGTCTTATAATTCGATAGAGCTGGCTGCACGCACGAAAAAACATGACTCATGCGGCGTTACCTCGCTCTGAGGCGTTCCGTTTAAGGCTTGGAGTACAAGCGAGAGCTTAAGACGTTGTCACGTTCAACTATCGTCTGTAAACCAACTTTACAGACAACCGATTTTTTCCTTTTACGAACTGCCTGGCAAAATGGCAGGTTGGTCTATTCTTCAAAGTGGACGTAGACCAATAAATCTATTAATTTCTCTGCACCTGCACACGCACATGCACACGCACACGCACACGCACACGCACACGCACACGCACACACACACACACACGCACACGCACACGCACACGCACACGCACACGCACACGCACACGCACACGCACACGCACACGCTCACGCACACGCACATGCACACGCACACGCACATGCACACGCACATACACACGCACACGCACACGCACTCGCACACACACACACACACGCACACGCACACGCACACGCACACGCACACGCACACGCACACGCACACGCACACGCACACGCTCACGCACACGCACATGCACACGCACACGCACACGCACACGCACACGCACACGCACACTCACACGCACACGCACACGCGCACGCGCACGCACACGCACACGCACACGCACACGCACACGCACACGCACACGCACACGCACACGCACACGCACACGCACACGCACACGCACACGCACACGCACACTCACACGCACACGCACACGCGCACGCGCACGCACACGCACACGCACACGCACACTCACACGCACACTCACACGCACACGCACACGCACACGCACACTCACACGCACACGCACACGCACACGCGCACGCACACGCACACGCACACGCACACTCACACGCACACTCACATGCACACGCACACACACACGTGTATATACTATTTTATTTCCGGTTAAAATCTGCTGTCAAAATAAGAAAAAATAATTATGTAGTTTGATTATCAAAGTGAGCCATAGTTTGTTTATTGTATAATTTGTCTATATTTGTTGTTTTAACGAATGACGGTCAAGTCTCCTTCTGAGCTCCAAATAGTGTTTAAATAATAGGTACCAATCATACCTACGTGGGGTGTAATCAACTCGCGCTGAACTCCGCAGCAATTATTCCGCTCGAACTAAGGCCCAACTTTAATCGGAGTTTTAATTATTTTCGTGAGAAGCGCGAGGTGGGGCGGATTTGCCGCGAGTCAATAGGAGCCGCAGGTTATCCAAACAATTCGGCGAACGTGAGCGTGGGTGATCCCCTGGGAGGGCCCTTCCATTCTTTACTGTTGCAATTTTTACGATACGACGAAATCGATTGTGCTCAAAATCGCTTATCTATTTTTAATGAAAAATGTTTCCTACCAAAATTACATATAAATATTTTTTGTATAGAATCTGCTGATGTACGAGCAAGTCTCTGGCGTCTGCCCATTGCCCATGGACATTTACAACATAGGAGGTTATTGCCAATATACAGATAAACAGGCACTTCAGAAGCCGGTATCGCCGGCTTCTGAAGTGCCTGTTTATCTGTTCTGAATTTTATATACATATAGGTTGCCAGGTAAGAAAATATAAACTGCACATATTAAAGAAACTTTTAGTTAATTTTAATATTTAGCTAATAAAAATATAACAAAGTGAGAATATCTCTTAACTACATTACCTGAACGAAACTATTGTAGTTATATTCAAGAAATATGGTCAATTCGCAGGTGACAGGCGCGGGCTTTGACTGCTACGTACCGCGGCGGAAAATCGCTGTTTGTGAATAATAAACTTAATATCACTGGTACCTGTACTTAACATTTTTACTGGATAACTAGGTTAAAATTTAAATATATATATCTTCAACATATTCGGTATCAGAGTCGTGTACTGAACACCCTCTATCAGTAGGTATGTGCAGTCTTTTACCTGACGACCTGCATTAGAAATGTGTATTAGCATCTGATATACTCGTGTATATGTTTGTTAGCATTTGTTAAAGAAAATGCTGGGTATCTAAGGCGACGGCACAGCAGGCAGCACCTTCTGTACACGTCATTGAGCTGGAGAGTTTCTCAGTCGGAATGTGATACTGGATTTCCCGTAGACACACCTAATACATGCAGTTGTAGACTTTCATGTTTTATAATCATTACTATTTACTATATAAAAAACATATAAACATATTTTAATTTAGTCACAGAACAGCAGTATTTCCATGAAATGGCATTCTGGAAATACTAGTTAGCTCGGATTTTAGAGTGATAATACTTAAAGTTACACAAGGAGGTACTCGTGAGCAAAGTGTTTACATCAAAATGAATTTAAATGAAGATTCATTGTAAATATAATGCTAATGGAGTCGTGCCCCACCCACTTGTGGGGGGAGGGCGAGGCTGCTCCGCAGACATTACACTTACATCACTAAATAATTGTTTTATAGCATACGATAAAATAAAGTTCCCCTGATGCAAATGACGCATTATTATCTTGCCTGGGGATATTTGTGGTACCTGACGCAATGCAACCAATTTCTACCAGCTCAACGGTCAGGACTCGCGGTGAGACATATATTATGTGCTTTAGCACTAATCCCTTACCAGGAACAAAATAATGACCAGGTAAACAAAAAAAATGTCGACGTGGCTGGAAATGACCATGTTGACTGGGTAAAGAGTGCAGCCACATTAACAAAGCAAACATTTCGCGTTTCTTAACCGGTTGTAACTACTTAATAAAATATTTACTCATAAAATGTGCTGGAGGTGTGCGGTATCAGCTGGTGCGTCTCAGCACTTATTGAGCACTTAATTTTTACCAAATAATTATTACCATATTTAGCTTGTTTTACAGTGCCAGCATTGTATGTATTTTGTAAAGCTTAAATAGGTACTATATAAAAGAATGTCAAATATTTACATAGGCACTAAATCAGCACTTTATATTTAGGCAAAAAATTTTTTTGCTCACTTCACATTATTAGTTTTACAGGCGTAAAGTGTCAACTACTCAGATTTTGACAGTTACTCGCATCAAGACTTTTCTGAACTGAAAACAAGACACTCGCAGCGTAGGGTGTAGTTGCCTGTGTGTCATCAGACAGCACAGCTTAGTATACACTTGCTTGCATATATGTGTGATGGAATTTGTACAAATTTCTTTTTACGTTTATAACTTGACTGATTAAATTAAAAATTCTGCGTAGCTGTTGCAGTTCTCCTCTGAGCTTCTATTTTTTACATCATAAGATAGCAAACAAGCAGATGGGTTTCCTGGTGGAAAAAGTCAACCATCGCCTATAGACACCAAAGGTGTTAATGGTGCGTTGCTATCTTGTGGCAAGGTCTAATGCCACGTGCATAAGTTTACCAGCTACTTTACCCTTCAAACCGGAACACGACAGCGACAAGCACTGACGCTATTGCGCCAGGAATAGGTAAGGCGGTGGTACCAGACCCGGGCGAGACAATGCAGAACTCTACCACCTAGAAGCCACGATATTAGTGACTCGTATAGCCTATTCTTCAACTCGTATAGGTCTATTCTTCAAAGGAGCTAGAAAACGGGGAAAAAAAGCCACGGGAAAAATTATGTGTTTGTAAAACGAACGCAACTAACACACTATGAAATTATTTGTATACACTTTTTTATGCACAGATACAATTAAGGAGAGTTATTAAATTAAACATGATATTATAAAAGGCAAACTTATCTCGTGGTGAGATTTCTCACGGCTGACCCGCACCAAGAAACAAAATACACAAAGTGACAATAAATAAAGATCAAGGAAAGAGAAACCATCGCCTGTAGAAATCAAATAAGTTTATGGTGCGTTGCTATCCGTGTGGCGGGATAGAAACGGTACATGAATAAGTCTACCGGCTATCTTATCCTCCAAACCGGAACACGGCAGTGACAAGCATCGACACTATTGTGGCAGGTATTGGTACGGTGGTGGTACCACACCTAGGCGAGACAATGCAGAACTCTACTACCTCGTAGCCACAATGATAGTGACTCGCAGCCAATCATTCACCTCTTCGAACTGCCTGGTAGATGGTCTATTCTTCACCGGGGCCCGGATCAACACGGGGCTCCGTATACCCAAGTGAGACGGAAAGAGAGAAGAGAGAAGTAGAAAACGAAAAAGAAATTAAAAACTCTAAACTTAAAAAAATAAAAGGAAAAATTACACTTAAGATACAAATAAAACTATTACGACGACTTTACGTAGCATACTAGTTTAACCTATTCTCATGCCAAATAATGTCCTTTTGTTTTTTGTATCAATGTTTTTACCCATCTTTTGAAACGTGACAGCGGTTTACTGATTCACTGATTCGTGTGTCAGACGCTAGTGAAATCCACAACCTAACTGCGTGAATAGAAAATTAATGAAATAAACATTTGGATGATAGAATGGATGGACGGATGGAAAATGTCTGTTACATTTTTCGACTTACAAAAACGCACTGCTAGCCGACCCGTTCTATCTTCTGAGGACCTATTTGTATCTGAATATTTAACGTTTACTACTGAACCGGGTGCATCGGGTGAAGTCAAATTTCCTGAAAATGTTACCAGTTCGAACCAATTACTCACATCAATAAATCGTTGTAAACGTAGAACTCTGATGTGTGAAGGGAAATCACGTTAAACATTAGTCTGTTTCTAACAACTAGTTTGGCTAAATAAGAGTATTTATTTCATTGTAACAGTTGTATTTATGATTCTTCTACACTTTGACGCGATGACGTCATGAAGTAGATTAGTAAACTAGTTCACAAATTCTAATGATGGTAATCCATACTTAATATTATAAATGCGAAAGTAACTTTGTTTGTCGGCCTGTCTGTCTCTTCTTCACGCCTAAACCACTGAACCGATTTGAATGAAATTTGGCACAAAGACAGTTTGAGACCCGAGAAAGGATATAGGATAGTTTTTCCCCAGAAATCTCACGGGAATAGGAACTATGCGGGTAAAGCCCCGAGACTCTCTGTCTTATTTTAGGAATTTTACCACGCGGATGAAGGCGCGGGCACAGCTACTTATTGATAATGCTGTTAATAATTTGACTAAATATAAAAAGTATGTACGAGTGTTTGTTGTAAACTCCTAAATCATTCATATTGCTCCTCCTGTTTCAAATCTTCTTTTGAATTTTTGATAGCGCTTCCCTATTTTGTGTAATTGTCGATAACTGAAAGAAAGTATGATCAACAGTAAAGGTGGCCTGTGTGGTTTGTGTTTTCACCACTTAAGTTTGTCTTTTTATTCATTGACTTTGTTTTCCCTCCCTTTTTTCGATTCGATTTCCTCCCTTGATTCGATTCCCTCTACTCCACAAGTTTCTTTATGTCTCGTTGCGGGTCTCTGATAACTATGTGTTTGTTGTTGGTATTTGCATTTCGTGTCCGGAGCTGCGCCACATTCTGTAACAACGGCGCCGGCCCCGCGATGAATACTTAATCGGGAAACTTGTGCTAAGTGAACGTTATTGATTCAACTCGCCAAAATTACTATTCTCGGAGCTGCGCTCTCACCATTAAATACGTTTATTATAAACATACTAGCTGTGCCCGCAACTTCGCCCGTATGGAAAAATTTCTAAAATAAAAGTCCCGGGATTTTAACCGCATAGTTCCCGTTCCCCTGGGATTTCAGGGATAAAAACTATATTTAATGTCCTTTCTCGAGTTTGAAGCTATCTTTTTACCAAATTTCATCCAGATCAGTTCAGGCCTTAGGCGTGAAGAAGATACAGACAGTCAGACAGAGTAACTTTCGCATTTATTTCAGTATGTATTATGATCATTAATAGTCACATGAAATCAAATAAATATTTTATTCAAATAATCGTCCACAGATATTTTTGACATAAACGTGTAGACGTATCAAGGTGATGTTTATATCAAATACTTAGAAATACGATCTCTTTCAGCCGTGAAAAATCAAATCAACGTAATCCAAACACATCAATTTTTATGTAATATATTTTGCAATTTCACAAGGAAATCAAAATTTATGGGGTACTTTCGTGTATCTAGAATCATGAAATTTGGCAAGAAATTTCTTACAGCGAAAGTCAACGAAAAGTCTGAAAACAGTAAATAGATATATAATTAATAGTTATGATTAGTTTAGATTAGTAGCAATGTTAAAAATCATTTTTTTCAAATATTTTCATCATTAATAAATCCTAAACAAATTGACCGATTTTGATTCAATTAACGGTATTTGACGCAGTTTTTAAAGGAGAAAACCTGATAAAAATTTTAAGTCCATCGGTGTATTAGCCTGAAAATTGTTTTAAAAATATAAAGCAAATATGCTAAAAATGACGTAATTTTAATATTTGAAAAGCAGTAACTTTTGAAAATTAGATTCGATTTTGATTCTTGAAATGCCATCTGACGTATTTTTTAGTACTAAAATATTGTAGAATACAAAAAAATGATTGGTTGAAAAATTTCGAAGTTATGTCGAAAAAACATTCAAAAACACGTCAACGATTTCTCCCAAATGGATAAACCGATTTAGATGCAATTTATACATTTGATATAGTTTTTTTGAGGAATAGAGCTGATTAGTTTTTGTACTCAATCGGTACATTAATCTGGAAGTTATGTTAAAATAATACTGTTTCGCCAAAATTAATTTTGGGGTTTTTTCAAAATTTCTCAAAATCTCCTAAGCCGACTTGGTTCAAATTTTTAGGAAGGCTAAGTTGAGCAGAATCCAATCGAATGCCATCAACCGTGTTACGATAAGTTCAGCCGTTCAAAAGTTATGAGATGTTTACATACACACATACACACACACACACATACATATATACAGACATACTGACGTATCCGCGAAAATAGTCGGAAAAGATTCCTAGGACCTCAAAACGTGGAGATCCATCAGTGGGGCAAATTCAGTAACTTCCTATCTACGTAGATTACGTACTACGTAGCGAGAAGTTAAGAAAGGGTTTTAAAACAATACCCAAACAAACAAAAAATTATCCAAAAACCAAAACAGAGCCGGTAGCCGGTAAAACTTATGCCTTGTCATCCCATTGTGTCGCCACACAGATAACAACGCACCATCAACTTTTTGGTGTCTATAGACGATGTTTTTTTTCTCTTTCCATCAGGAGAGCCATCTGCTTGTTTGCTATCGTATGATATAAAAAAAACTTGAAAACTATTAAAATTAGAAATCTAAAAAAGGTCGTTGACAGAAAGTATGTTGCACATGGAAGCCACTCCCGAAGTTTAAGTTCAAAGTTTCAAGTTTAAGTATCATTTCAATTCATCATTTAAAAATTAATGTGTTGTCCCCCGGACTATTAAGCATGGATACAGTAAATTAAATTCATGTGTGTGTGTGTGTGTGTGTGCAGCAGGCAGTATTTCCGCGCGATCCGGTCACAGACGTCACCTCGTTCCCGCTTGCGCTAATGCGGCGCGGTGACCTGCGCAACCTGAAGCGCTGTCATTTGTCACACGTATCCGGAATGAATTAGCGCTTCCGAGAAATGCGACGCTTTTTGGAGGAACTCTACACTTAAAACGTTAAACGCAACATTTTTAAATGCGTGTCAAAAGTAATGAGTTTTTGAGAACATCGCTGGTTTCAGTTTAATCTAAGTATGAAATTCTTGTACATTAGTAATAAATATATTAAATAGAGATAAAAAAGAAAAACCCACTGAATTATTTCCGCCGGATCTTCTCAGTGTGTGGCCGCGTTCTGATCTAGTCTAAAAAAATCGACTTACAAGTTTTAAATTTAAATAATAGCATATAAAATTATAATTTTTAAATATTTGCACGGTCATGGTAGAATATGTTATTATTAATTTTTAATAACTTATAACACCTATATTCTTGCAAATAAATATTTTCATTTCATTTCTTTTCATAAGTAGCATAAATTATAGGACTAGTATTATAATTATGAAAATAACAGTTTGCTGATCACTAACTTTCAAAATCACATTTTGTGCGAAACGAGGAGCATAAATTAGAAGCCAAGTCTAAAATCGTTAGTATTTAAATCTGGGGAGCGACGTGACCAGTCAAGCAGGCTAGTGAGCTCTATTTGTATATTTTAGCTTAGAAGTAATACAAGGAAAGGCCCCTTGTGGGAAATCCCCTTTAAGATTATACCATCTGCCATTCTTGCCATACAAGGAGAAAAATTGTCTATACGTGTCAGTAGCATCGTAACTGTCATGTCGCCCGGGTCTGGTAACACCGTCTTACCTATTCGTACCACATTAGCGTCAATACATGCCAAGGTGCTAACGGTTTTTCTGATTTGAAGGGTAAGGTAGTCGGTAAAACGTATGTATGTGCCATTACCACCCCGCCACACGATTAGCCATGCAATATAGACATTTTTGGTGTCTATAGGAGATGATTATCTCTTTCCATCTACTTATTTGCTATCTCATAATATGTAAAAGTAAGCAACAAAAAGGGATCACAAAAAAATACACAAAGTATATTCAACATTCAAAAGATCAAGGAAAAAGTTAAATAGATTAATAAATTGAGAGGCTCCTCGTTTGCAAGGGAACCTGTTTGCGGCGACCCTGCGCTCCCGAGCCACGTGTACATGATAATGAGTGTTAGGAGAGAAAGCGCCGTAGGTGCCGGAATTAGTGATGGTGAGTTAACACACATCTCAAATCCGCCGTCCTGTCGCTCTGATTCTAGCATGGAACAAAAGTGTTTTTTTTTATATTTAAAGATAAATTTTTCGTATTTTACGAACCCTAAAAAGAGAATATTCGTTAAATATACAATAAACCTCTACGAAAAACGAATTAGTGTGATAATACTCAGATAGTATGGTCACCGATCGGGCGACGTAGGTGCAGCTCGCTAATGAGCCACGATTTCGGTAAATCCCTGTTTGTGAACAATGAAGTTCGATATCTGTGCACTGTCCAAACTTTTTTTTTTATATCATAAGATAGCAAACAAGCAGATGGGTCTCCTGATGGAAAGAGTCAACCATCGCCTATAGACACCAAAGGTGTTAATGGTGCGTTGCTATCTAGTGGCGAGGTCTTATGCCACATGCAGAAATTAACCGGCTACCTTACCCTCCAAACCGGAACACGACAGTGACCAGCACTGACGCTATTGCGGCAGGAATAGGTAAGGCGGTGGTACCAGACCCGGTCGAGCCAATGCAGAACTCTACCACCTAGTAGCCACGATGGTAGTGACACGCATAGCCACTCGGTCGCCTTTTACGACCTGCCTGGCAGAACGGCAGTTGGCCTATTCTTCAAAGGAGCCCGGGACCAATACGGGGACCATAACCAAACTAAATATATTTATTGGATAATTAGGTCAAAATATAAGTAGTCATTTTGTTTACATGTTCGGTATCAGAATCGAGAACTGAACACCCTCCTCAAATGTGTACAGAATTTTACCTTTCACCCTATTATAATTTAAATTATAAAGAAGTTAAAAAGAAAAATATCACAGCTTAGTAAGCTTTACAAATTTATAATAGTTGACAAAGTTGTAAAATGTGCTTGGAGAAGTAAAAGCGGAAATATAGTTATGGCGGCGGATATGGAGTTGAAAAGGTTAAATGTTCATAATATAAAACAATAAAAAGTCCCTCTTTGTATGTTTTATAGATTCAGGCGTTACTTTGCGAAAATCCACTGTTCAGACGAGTCCCGACCTCCTTTGTAGAATAGGCCTACTGCCGTTCTGCCAGGAGGTCGTAAAAGGCGACCGACTGGCTATCGAGTCACTACCATCGTGACTACTAGGTGTTAAAGTTCTGCATTGTCTCGCCCGAGTCTGGTACCACCGCCTTACCTATTCCTGCCGCAATAGCGTCAGTGCTTGTCGCTGTCGTGTTCCGGTTTGGAGGGAAAGGTAGCCGGTAAACTTATGCATGTGGCATTAGACCTCGCCACAAGATAGCAACGCACCATTAACATCTTTGTGTCTATAGGCGATGGTTGATTCTTTCCATCAGGAGACCCATTTGCTTGTTTGCTATCTTATGACATAAAAAAAATATAAAAAAAATATTTTGCAAATTTCCGCGAATTTACTAAGTTCACGGAAATCTATATTTGTTGTATCTACATATATACGGATGTTTGGATGGATGTTTGTTACTCAATCACGCAAAAACTACTGAATGGATTTGAATGAAATTTGGCACACAGGTAGATGGTGACCTGGAATAGCACATAGGATACTTTTTATCCCAAAAAAATTAAGTGGTCCCGCGGGATTTACCAATAACTTTTATAATGCAGCGAGCTGCACGCTGCAGCTAGTACGTAATATAACTAGTTTTCTTCGTCTGCTCTCTTTTTACTCCGAGTTATTGACTAAAAAAAGGACTGAGATGGACACCTACGGAACCATTTATTGCACGTGGTTCAAAACGCACTTGGCCGGTTATTTCGTTTATATAAGTAAAATGTAATATAAGATAAAAATGCTTCTTCATGGTTCAGCTATTGAGGAAATTTTGCTATTCAAGATGAGCCCAAAAATAAGAAAAGCCATTTGAAAGACACGAAATAAATTACGGTATCAGATTATACATTTCATTTACGGGGATAAAAGCTCCCCGAAATCCAGTTTGAGAAATAAAAGGCTTGTAAATTCTTGCAAGTTGTTTCGTCATTCAGTCAGACGTACGTATTTTCCTTAAAACTAAATGATAATTCATCTTAAACAAAAATATAATCGTATAATCAAATATAACTATTAGTAGTCAGCAGCGGCGTGCACAGGATTATGACACTGGGTATACGGCGGAGTACTCGATCACATTTTTTTTTCTTTTATAGACTTTTATCATAGCCACAGCGACGCGACGGATCTCTAAGTCGGAAACCATGCCAACAGAACAAGTCTTAGATGTATTAGTATTCATGTACATCTTCCAATGCAGCGGAAACTCTAATCCATACTAATATTATAAAGGCGAAAGTAACTCTGCCTTTTTTTTTATAGAAGAGGGGGCAAACGAGCAGGAGGTGCACCTGAGTGCTAAGTGTGAGTTTTTCTTTTCGCACTCGATCGTGAGCGCGTTTGGAGTTTACTAGGAATTTGTATGTGATTGGTACAGCGCCACCTAGTGGTAAACGTGAAAAACCAGTTTACCACTAGGTGGCGCTGTACAAATCACATACAAATTCCTAGTAAACTCCAAACGCGCTCACGATCGAATGCGAAAAGAAAAACTCACACTTAGCACTCTGATGGTAAGTGATCACCGCCGCTCATGGACATCCACAATACAAGAGGTCTTGCAGTTGCGTTGCCGGCCTTTTAAGAATGAGTAAGCTCTTTTCTTGAAGGCCCCCAAGTCGTATCCGTTTGGAAACACCCCTTCCGGTAATTGGTTCCACAACAAAGTAGTGCGAGGCAAAAAGTGTCGAGAGAAACGCACAGTTGTGGATTTCCAGACATCGAGATGGTGAGGATGGAATTTCAAATTTTGACGCGATGGTCGATGATGGAATTCGGCGGCAGGAATTAATCCAAATAACTCGTCGGAAAACTCCCCATGAAAGACACGATAGAAGACACAGAGTGAACCAACATCTCTGCGCAATGCCAAAGAGTCAAGCCGTTTCGAAATAGCCAGGTCGTCAACGATTCGAACCACTCTACGCTGAATACGATCGAGAGGAAGGAGCTGGTATTGAGGAGCTCCGACCCAGAGATGAGAACAGTACTCCATGTGGGGCCGAATTTGAGCCTTATAAAGTTAAAGGCGATGGGCCCGCAAGAAGTACTGTCTCGCTCTGCTGAGCACACTGAGCTCCAAAAGGCTAATTTAGCCTTACCTTCCAAATGATCGCGAAACTGAACGTAATTCGATATGTCTCCCGGGACTCCCAGAATCCCGATACTAGCTGAGGCTGTCAGGAGAGTATCCCCAAATCGAGGTGACACGACAAAAGGTGTCTTTTTAGCGGAAAACACACAAAGCTGTGTCTTCTTGGGCTTAAAAGTGACCAGGTTTTAACGACCCCATTCCGAGACATCGGTTAGTCGATTCTCAACTTCGGACACAAGCTTGTTTCGGCTCTCTTCGACGTGTTCCCGAGAAATACCGCTTCGGCCGGAGTATGTAGCATCACCAGTACTGTCATCCGCATAGCAATGTATGTTGCGAATTCGCATCCTGTCATTGATATGCAGAAGGAACAGTGTCGGTGATAGCACGCAGCCTTGTGGAACACCAGCATTGATAGATTTAAGGTCAATTACGACCTTGATGCTCCGAAAATGATGTCTGTCTGTCTGTTACGCTTTCACAGCTAAACCGCTGAACCGATTTGGATAAAATTTGGTACAAATATAGTTTGAGACCCACGTAAGATAGTTCTTATTCCGTAAATCCCACGGGAACGGGAACTATGCAGGTTTTATTTTAGAAATTTTTCCACGAAAACGAAGTCGCGGGCACACCTAGTTTCTAATAAATAATAACCTAAAATATTATAACTACTCAGCTAGTCAGCTTATTTTTTATTTCATCCTTGGGATTACTATATCCCGGTGTAAATAATCCCGACGCAAGATTTCGGCCACCTCAAATATCTCCTCAGAAAGCAAACAACATCGATCAGCCTTTGAAAAATGTTTCTATTGCGATTGACTTTAGTATTATGCCTCTCAATATCTAATCGTAACTGACTGTTGATACTCTTTTCAATACGAGATTTACCAAAAGTATTTAATTTTAAGCAGTCCTCAAGATATTTTTCTGAATGGTCATGCTTTTTTGCCGCGGAATATAAATTATTTAAATCTCAATATCCCTAATCAATCCACATTTTACTAGAATTACTAAACAATATGCGAGGAAAACAATATAATTTAATCTGTGTACACAACCATAGAGTCAGTTATATGTTTCATAACTTTTAACATGAAACTTCCGAGTTACATTTACTTTTTGCTGATTTATTTGTAATTCGAGTACACACCTACCTTTAGCCACAATTCGAATCTTTTCACCGAATGAAAATTGTGAGAACTTGTTATTTTTAATTTTTAATGAACACACATTTTCAACACAAACTTCCAATCAATAACATTTAAAAAATCTACAGTTAATGCACTAGTAAAAACAAACCACTACAATTATTATAGAAACTCAGTAATAAACTGTTTAATCATAAATTTACAATTTTTCAAATGTCAAAATGAAAAATCTTCTAAGAAAACTAATAATAAATGTATGACGCATACAAAATAATAAACAATGCTTATCACACGAAAAAAGCAAGTGGCTCCTGCAAAACACAAAACATTTCTGCTATTTAAACAAATAAAACCTTACTAAACAAAAATGCACAACGTCTAAACAAAAATGGAAATCTAATAAATGTACGTGATTTATTAGATTTCCGTCTATTATTTTTAGTCGTATTATATATAGGCATTAGGCAACATTTCCGATTACTCTTCACAACTACCGAACTCCGTAACCTTAGCCGCAGGAATTACGTTATTCACTGCTTCCAAAATTCTTAGGTGTGTGCACTTGCAAACTGTCCACGAACACAAAAATTACTACACACATGTGAACAAATCTCCTGCGAACTCAACCGCAGGCCTTGATTGAAGTCGCCAAACTCTTAGCAAATATAATGTTTGTGTGCTTGCAAATACGTGCTATTTACAAAATTTTTTAATTATTATATTTTGTTTATTCATTTATTAACTATTAATTAAAGTCATCTAAAACGTACGAACGTTTTATTAAAATATCTGTGAATGGCAAGTAAAGCACTGCATATCTGCATATAAGGAGTGCACGCCACTGGTAGTCAGATAAGGAGTGTCCTAAATCGTGAAGGGAAATTAAATATTCTAGAAACATTACTGACAAAACTCATTTAAACGAACGAACGAATTAAAATTTTTTAAAAAAAAGCAACCGTGACACTTAACCGTAAAAAATCCGAGGTTGCTGTCTTTTCACTCCAGAGCTCACCCTTCTTCTTTAACACAGGTTATCTAGAATTAATGCCTAGTTTTCAACTTAATAAGCATATGCAACGCAGTAGGTACAAAACTAAGAGTGTTTCGATACCAATCTTGTACCCTCTATAATTTTATTAATTAAACCTTATACCGACCCCACCGAGAAAGAATACAGAACGTTAATTGAGTTAACCATTAACTTTAATCCTTATTTGCCAATATCCGGCCCGGATAATTGCGGACTTATTAAACGGGCTACGTGTAATGGAGAGCACACGTGTGCACGGGCCCAATTACGTCTGTATCCAGCATTACGGGGCTCTAATACAATAAGGGATACAAGAGCAAGCTTCAATTTTAAACTGTCGTACTTATAGTTTAGTGAGCAGGGAACGGATAGTGAACTTTATGAGGTTGCTCCTGCAATATTGCTTCTAGATTGTATGTATATAACTCAACATATAGTTTAAGCTTTCGATTTTGCCTTTCACAGTTTTTACAAGCTTCTCTTCACAGCTGAATATTTTTGACAAAGTGTAAAATTAATTTAAACGCAGTTAAACTCCAAAAAAAGCATTGATGAATTACGTCAAGTTGGGTATCATTTAGCGTATTTAAAAATCATGTCAAATGCTTTTTAAAACGTGTACTTATTTAACGACATTTTTTCATTCATTTTTTTCTACTTAGATAGTAACAACTTTATACAAATACTTTAGTATTTCGATATTCTGACCTCATTGCGCCTGAATTCAAGTAAAATATTAATAATTATGAGATTAGAATTTATTGTTAAATTATTTAATAGGGGAGGGGAGAGGCGACGAATATACGTGTTATATATATAATATACTATTGCTTATTTCGTTATTCGCTAGTTACTATTTACAACAGAAGAAGAAGCGACCCAAAGCTTCTCGCTAAATAATATCTTCATTCTAATTTTATAGTTTAGTATTTTGTTAAAGCTGAAATAGTTTATTTACATTTAGCTATGTACTGTTATTATGATTAATTACGGCATCCGATTGCGTTCTCATAAATTTAGATTGCCTGAAAATTTGAACCGCATCCCCCTAGTAGATTTAAAAAAAATAACAAGATTTATAATAAAACGCCGAGACTGCGTGTTTCTGTGTGACTTTGCTCTTGCCTGTGAAGTATTTCAGTATGACTTAACAAAATTTGAAACTAATGGGCTTGTTGCTTTGTTTTTAGTTCATTTTCAGTTCATTTTTTTAATTAGTTTTTATGCAGTCGAGATTTTTATTTTTTTATCCTTTTTTATTTCTAAATTTAAACTAGTATACTTACTTTATATCAGTATAACAAACAAAGCAAAATGCTCTCCTGATGGAAAGATAAACCATCACCTGTAGACATCAAGAATGTTAATGATACGCTGCTATCCTCGCGGTGGGGTGGTAATGCCACATGCATAAGTTTACCGGCTGCCTTTCCTTCCAAACCGAAACACACAGGCACATAGGCAATTAGAATATTAATGCGTGTTTACATGCAACGTCTGACACTATTATGTGGAATGCTAAACAAGTTATCCCTTACGAACACGTTAAAACGTTTAATGTGATATAACCACTGCGTGTGTCAGGCCGGGACCTGGGCTGGCGCACTCCTGTGTGCGACTTAACTGAATTATTAATAATTATAAAACGAATTTACTAAAACTAACGTTTTCTTTAGTAAACATTTTAGAAACCTATTCATAAAAATTGGGAATTAAAATTGTCATTTAGGCAAAATTTATTTTTAACAGTTTTATTTTGTAAGATATGGCCCGCCGTAGCGTCGAGACTCACATATATTAGGGAGAGTCTAGCCGAGTAAACTTTAATAACTTCATTACGTCGCACCGCGGTAACAACCCTGAATAAAACATGTAATGTTGTAGTGTATTCCAGTGTGTTATCGATCGGAGAAACGCTTACAAGTGTCTGAACAAAATATCACAAATCAAAAAATAAATACATCGGAAAATGCGAAAAAACATTGATTTTATGTGTAAGCTAACCCACGCAGCTTCACCCGCGAGTACATTAACATGTTGTCGATATAGTTTTTCATACAAATTTCATCCCCTATTTTAGCCCTATTGCAGTCAGGGGTTGATTTTTGAAAAAACAATTAGCCTGTGTTTGACCCCGGATCTTCAACTATTTTCATACCAAATTACATAAAATTCGGTTCAGCGGTTTAGCTCTGAAAGCGTAACAGACAGACAGACAGACTTTGGCATTTATAATATTAGTATGGATTAAAATAATCATTTAATACAGATGATGTCGTGAAAAGTACCAAAACTACACTAAAATGTTATTGTTGACAAAATTTTGTATTAAAATTTGAATTAATTTAATATTAGGATAAGCAATAGAAGGTAAGAGTTTAATTTATAATAAATTATCTAATCTAGACTGCGTTTAATTTATAATAAATTATCTAATCTAGACTGCCTGTTCTATATACCATATTTGACGCAATAAATTATACTGGCGATCGCTTGTGGCCGAAATTCGACCTTAACTTAAATGTTATTACTATTTTACCCCACTTTTTAGGGAACAAATCTGACGTTGGCAATACCATATATGAAGGTACTTAGCAAATAATTATTTTGTTATCTACCTTATGTACTCACATTTTAGTTATTAAAGTCTTTGTGTATGTTTATTAGTTAAGTTTTACAATAGTATAATGTAAAAATGTTAATGTGAAAGCCCTGATGATGCTTTAATAGGCGAAACCGGTTGGCTGTAAGTTTAAAAGTGATTGTGTAATAAATAAAATTAAAATTTCATTTTTTTTTAAAGGGCAATGGGCCCACCTCTCGTTCCCACCACTGTAACTTCTGTAAACCAGAATCAACAGCGGCAACCGTCCTGATAACCTCTGAGTTGCGAGCTCAGGGTGCCCTGGGGAAAAGCTAAGCTGTCTTGGATCCCGCAACGAAATTAATCAGAAGTATATAGGAGGAGTAGGAAAATACATCCTGTTTCCCTCCCTTTTTAGCAGAAGACAGCAAAATGTTAAAAGCATAAAAATGCTACGAAATGAGACTTTTACAATCAGGTTAAGCCTGATTGCTATTGCACCACGGAAGTTTGGAAATTAGGGACCTACCAGAATGGCCTACTTAATATTGCATCCAGTAGTAAGTTTGACAAAATCGTTTGAAGGCACGGAAGTTCCCACGTGTACCCACAAGATCGGAGTAATAAATTACACCGGATATACATTGGATACTATCAAGCATTTGACGACGTTCGTTTTGCCAAAGATTACACTCCCAAAGAATGTGATGTGCAGTTTGTTCATATTTATAGTTTAATGTAAAGCACTCGCAAAAGGGAGAAGGAACTAATTTAAACGAGAATAATTTAGCTTTAAAATTACCGTGGCTAGTGAGAAACTGTGCAACACAATGATCTATTTCTATCCAAGTTTTACTTAAGCGATCCCGGATGCACGGGAAAAAGTTATATAAATGCCATCCTTTAGTTGAACAAGACCAACGCGACTGCCATTCATCAATTAATTCATTAGTAACGTCGATTACGGGATTAAAAAGGCGACGTATTTTTGTTTGGGCTTGCGAGTTGATAAATTCTGGGTTAGTAAAATTCCTAGAATTGTAATACATTGAAGCCCGACGCTGAATTTCTAAATCTAATGGTAAGACGCCTGATAAAACGGGTAAAGCTTCGGAGCTTACAGTGCGTAATGCTTTGCATAGAAATATTAGTGCTAGACGCTGATTTTGAAGTAGTTTGCGCCGGATCGCACCACTCGTAACTTTATCAGCCCACGCTGAACAAGCATAACAGATACAACCTAAATACGTGGCGTTATAAATTATCTTTAAAGTGTTAAACGTTAAACCCCATGTCGAGGTAGATATGCCCGCAAAGGATAAGAAATTCCGTTTAGCCTTTTCACCGATATAGTTAATATGATTTATAAAAGTATAATTTTTTTCTATGACCAAACCTAAATATGTTACCGATTCTTTTCTCTTTATTGTGCTATTATTTATTTTTATACTGGGATATGATAGGAGCGAACCTTTTAATATTAAGTAAAACGTTTTATGGGGCGCAAAGCTTAAACGATTTCTCAAGCCCCAGTTGATGATCAAATTAAGACTAGTGTGAGCCAGCGACTCTATTTGTGCTCGTGTGTTAGCTTGTATCATTAAAGCAACGTCGTCTGCATAACCTATAAGCGAGCATCCTTCCGGCAAGGCTAATGAGAATAAATCGTCAAATCCTAAGTTCCATAGATATGGTGAAAGTACTGATCCCTGAGGGCAGCCTAGAGTAAGGCGTTTAGACACTGCGTAATGCCCTAGCTGCAATTTCGTATGACCGTTTTCTAGATACGATTTAATTAGCTTATTTATATTTGAATAACACCCCCTTGTTTTTAATTTCAACAATAACATCGGTCACCAAGCGTTGTCAAAAGCACCAGAAATATCCAAAAAATACCTACAACATAATTATTTCGTGACAATTCTACCATTTTTCTCATAGACAGCACTGCATCGATAGTGGATTTTCCGGCGGTAAATCCAAACTGTTGTTTATTGAACGTGGGCCCTCGTGGTAGAAGTCGAGGAACTATCAATCTTTCTAACAGTTTACCAAGGGACGGCAGAAGTGTAATGGGACGATAAGATTTAGGGTTATCCGTAGGCTTGTCACCGGACTTTGGAATAATTTTAAGATATCCTTGGCGCCATATTTTGGGAAAAACTCTTTCAGCAATACATCGATTTATTATTTTTAAAATAGAGTCCGGGGCCGCTAAACACGCATGTTTTATCATATAATTTGAGATTTTATCCTCTCCGGGGGCTTTTTTCGATGGTAAGTTGTTAACGGTGTTTAAAAGTTCGTCTAACGTTACAAGGCTCGACATGGGGGACACAGGTATCACGTCAACAGGTATCATGTAAAATTTCATTTGTGAAACAGTACAAGTGCTTATATTATATAATCAATATGATGCAGTTTCACCAAGTGCCGACGATGGAAAGTATAAATTATATCGACCATAGCCCTAAAAACATATTTTACATGTGTGTGTATTATCATGTATGTCACACTATTGTAGTGTGTGAAATGCATATTTTTTATTAAGTTAATGTATTTCTAATTATGTACACATTATTTAAAAATATTATGTTTCGGCAATCATCTGCGATGTAAACCTTAACTGTGCCAAAATTTCATGCCACCGTTCGCGCTATTGTGTTAAAGAGTCCAAAGATTTCCCTTCACATGTTAACAGATTTGATAACGTAGTCTATTTATCCCACTTAATCCGTACATTAATACCTTGAGGGAAAAATTTTTGGACCCATTTTTAAGACAGTTGCCCGAACGATGGAGCATGAAATTTGGCATAGTTGAAGTTTACATTGCGGAGGACTGCAGAGAATTAATATTTTTAAATAAAATGCATTAGAAGTATATTAAATTAATAAAATTAAACATAACACACACTGCATTCATTTGGCATACTCGAACACGGAATGACATGATACTAACACACATGTACAGTAGCGGTACGAACAGGTTCGTCAGTTTTCTAATTAATTCATTTAACAAGCTGCGAGCACATAATATGATCTTTTGAAAATTTATCACATAATAGATTGTTGCATAGAAAATTATATTTAAATATTCGATAACATGGTTCAGACTTTCTTGCATCAACACTATTTCCTTATGTTATCTTGTGTGATTATTATCTAAAGAGATGCTCGGGTTTTTTTTTTTTTAATTAAAGCCTTTTTATAATTATAATAATAAATCCATTTATTTGCAAGAATATGGGTACATAAGATGTTACATTTTTAACATAGTTCCCAATCACATATCGTCAAAAGTGACATGCGAAAATATAGATAAGTTACTAGGTATTTTAAAAAACATAATATTGATTTGACCTGCCATTAATATTTATGATAAAAATATTGTCATGGTTAATGTCACCGTTGTTATTTCTAGATTTCTAATGTTATTCAATATTTTATTGCAAAATATATTTGCCATAAATATACTTTATTTTCATAATGTCGTAATAATGCCGAGATCTTTAAGAATTGAAGAACGAGCAGCAAAAATTGATGCAATAATTATTGTTAGATAAACGTTATTTGATAGAAAACGTCACATTTATTTAATGTTAGTAAACTGTTTTTTGTACTGGTATGTTGGCATGATTGATTCGTACACAAGTGCAAGCGAAACTAGATCTTAAGGTGACGAACCTATTTTTACCGTGACTATACAAAGAGTACAATACTACTCGTGCGTAAGACACCTGTACAAACTAAACTATTTTCTTTACGGCTAAAGTCAGTTGTCAATCTTAAAAGATATTTAATTGTTTAGTCTATGGTCGAATTTCGGCCACAGGCGATCGCTAGTTGTTATAAATATCTATCCTATATATCACATTTGACGCAATAGATTATATTTGATATGATTTGAATATTTCGTAGGTGTTGTTGTCTGTTTTTATAACACCTCCTGGGTATGAACTTAACAAAGTGAAATGGGTTGACACACAGAAAACATTAGTATTTTCGTATGTTTTTTTATGGAAGACAGGGCAAACGAGCAGGCGGTGCACCTGATGTTGAGTGATCACCGCCGCCCATGGACATCTGCAATACCAGAGGCCATGCAGTTGCGTTGCCGTTGTAACAAATAAACTTAAAACTACTTGACTGATCTAAAAAAAAATCAACCATTAAAAAAACAGCTGTGACACGGGCAAATACGTGACACAAAGGAGGCTTATATATGGAAGACTGCTATTATACTCGACTGAACAAAGGAAAGTAATGCTGCTTACTGAAAATCGTCGGCGCTTAGTGAAACTGTATTTTAATTATAATTACAAAACACTTGTACTATACAAGGTGTCTTTTACTTGATACGAAGGCCTAAACTACTCGTAGTTTATTAAGTATCAACAGTAGAATCAAATGCAATAGTTTTTAAAGTGTCCGTCGTGTAGTGCATACACTATAACCGTGTATAGTGAAACCAGCACAAGTGTTTTATAAAGTTACTATATAGTGAAACCAGCACAAGTGTTTTATAATTAAAATTAAAGGGAACTAATGTGCGTGTGTGTGTGTTATGCGAACGAAGTCGCGATTAACTCCTAGTTTATGATATTTGTGTAGATATAGCACAAATCTTAAAACCAACAAAAAAAGTATGTATCCTACAACAATGCACCGTCAATATGGTAATAGAAAGGACGAAACGGTTTTCGGGCCGCATATCGTTTCAGTAACTCGTGTCTGCACTGGGGAACGGCTCCGTCGGTAGCGCGCGCCCGCCGGGGCCGCACTCGAGCGCTGACAGCTCGCGCCGCAACCACCCTCGGGGCCGTTCACTTTCATGGACCCTCATAAAATAAATGGTATTGGTTTAGGAACAACTTTGCTCTCGTAATGTTCATCTTATACAGTGGTTATTACAAATCTGATAGAATGTGAAACAGTTCAAGAGGTAGTTTAATGAAATTAGGAATTTATTACAAAGTTGAAATGAAAACTAATCGATAGTTTTCCAAACTACCAGATATCTCCGTGTTGGTTCCGGGCTCCTTCGAAGAATAGACCAACTGCCATTCTGCCAGGCAGGTTGTAAAAGGCGACTGATTGGTTATGCGAGTCATATGTTATTGTGACTACTGCTAGATGGTAGAGTTCTGCATTGTCTCGTCACTATATAATACTACTACCATATAAGACTAATAACGTCACTGCTTGTCACTGTCGTGTTCCGCCTTTTATACAAACTTATGAATGTGGCATTAACTCCGCACTACAAGGACAGCAACACACCATTAACATCCTTGGTGTCTATATGTTAGTTTCTGTTTACATCAGGACTGCTTGTTGTTATTATATAAATAAACTAGCCAGTCTGTTTTATATTATTGACCGCCCCGTTGGTCGAGTGGTTAGAGACCCTGACTACGCAATCAACGAGGCTCGGGTTCGATCCCCGACGGGGACAAGCATTTGTGTGATGAGCATAAATGTTTGTATTTCCGGGTTTGGGTGTTTATTATATATATTCTAGTATTTATATGTGTATTTCTATGTATTAGTATCGTTGACTAACATCCATAACACAAGCAAATAATTTGCTTACTTTTGGGTTAGATCAGTAAGTGTAATTTGTCCCGTGAATTATTATTATTATTATTATTAATTTAAAGCATGAAAAATATATGAAGCGAGCGATAGATAGAAGACATTTTAAAACTACGATTGTCTGGATTCTGGGAACATGTCGACATACGCTTCTTTTAATGCAGGTTCTATATTGCACGTTAAGTAATATCAAATTACTTAAAGTGCAATATAGAAGCTGCATTAAAAGCGATCCCCTATAAATCCGCCATCCGTTCTCCGAGCACTGCTCTATAAAACCGATATTGCACAATTAGCCACAGCTCTCTAGTCCTAGCTCCTGGCTTCCCGGACACATAATACTGCGACATAAACTTACTTGAACCACACTGGTATTTTATTTATTAACTGGCTTTTTCCAGCATCCCAGAAAGAACATGGACGAGACTTCATACATCGTTTTTTTTAGTTATTACCTTAAAGTTTAATATATTCCTTAAGATTCTATATCAACTTCTTAACTTATACGCATTTAATAAATATTTTTAAGCTTTTTTGTAGTTAAGTAACGTTGGAATTAAGATAAGGTTAAAGTAAATATTTAGTCCTTTCTTTAGTAGTCTGTGTACCTTGTCTTTAGTATAACTGCTAATCTCAGAAATCTAAGTTAGATTGTCAAAATTCTAAGCTAAGATTTTGGCAAGACACTTTTTGGGTACTTTTAATAACAAAAAAGAAATTAGCTTTAAACTATTCTTTAGTACAAAAACAGGGAGAATTTTTATTTGATTCTTATAATTTAAAATTATGATATATAAACTTATCGCTGTTTTAATGCAAATGTAATTAAAGTTTTATAGAATGGTAACACTTAAATATGATGATAGAGGTCAATCAAATTAAGTCTCAATATTTATATAACGGCTATTCAAAATGAATCGGATAATATCATTCGGAATAGTTCGGATTCACTAGATTGGCGCCCGTCAGATTCGTGAAAATATTCAAATATTTTCACGATACGCCGCGCAGTACGTACAAATGGGACAGACCTATTTCCTGCAGTATCAGTGCCAGATCTTATAACTTTTGCTTTAAGGTCCAAATTACAGTAAAATATTAGTTAATACTGATATATTAGTTAAGATATTTTCCTGCAGTATCAGTATCAGATCTTATTAACGTGGCTTTAAAGTCCAAATTACAGTGAAATATTAGTTAATACTGATATATTAGTTATTTTCCTGCAGTATCAGTATTAGATCTTATTGCTGTTGCTTTAAGGTCCAAATTACAGTGAAATATTAGTTAATACTGATATATTAATTAAGGTACTCACATCACTTTGAATTATTATACCTAATATAGGTATAATAATTCAAAGTGAATATGTTAGTATCACCTAATCTTGAGAAATATTGGTATTAACCCATCTCTAGTATTTGGACAGCCCCGTCTGAATACTGGAAAATTGGATGGGCAATTGATTCTAACAAAAATTAAGCGTAATATTTCCCAAACAGATCTATTAATCAAAAATTTGTTGTCGTAAACCCGCAGTATTTTTAAACACTTATCTAACAACACCCCACCCCTCACGAGAAATAATATTAAGTATACGCATACGCTTGGTATGCGCCTGACTAAGTATTATTTCTCGTTCGACGGACCGACGAACATGGCGAAACTACCGGGGTTCCTTGTAGATTTGGCAAAGGCAATTAGGTATGGGGTTTGCCGCTAAAAGTGATAAATAATATCCGTCGCTAAGTTACCTAAAACTATACCCCCGTTGGTCGAGTGAGTCGCGAATCCGACTACGTGTCTGGGTCTCGGGTTCGATTCACGTCAAAGTGAAACATTTATTTAATGAACATAGATGTTTGTATTTCTGGGTTTAAATGTTTATTAAATCTATGCATTAAATATGTTGTCTGACATCAATATAACAAGAAAATAATTTCCTTATTTTGGGGTTAGATAAATCGTGTAATTTGTAAAAAAATGGGGTTGGCTTCGATTTCCGACAGGCATTTGTTCATGTAATTTTTCTAGTGATATTTATTTTATATTGTTATTATACAACAAAACTAATGAAATACAATACACGGCCAAAATTAATACTGGCACAAGATGTTTGTTTTATATATATATATATATATATATATATATATATATATATATATATATATATATATATACAGTGTGCCGCTGACTATACACCAATTAATTAAACTTAGTATATGTAATAATGTTCTCAGCCTGAATACAAAAAATCAGACAAATACATCCACTGGTTTAGCCACAGGACATTAGTTTTCATTTCTAATTTTGCGAACATGATGTAGATTATCAGCTGTACGCATAGAAATATATAGAGGTCAATGGCTGTACGTGACCCGAATGGTTTGAAAGAACTATTATAAGTAAGTTGCCAACTCGCAATACTAGCAGAAAATCCTTGCATTCATTGGTTATTTTAATTTTTATCCTTTACAACTGACCAATAACAACCCGATATTGTCATTAGGAGAATTTGAAAAGAAAGCGAAAAGTCGCTTTATCTTGAGTGCATACACAGTGTGTAGTGATACAAAAAAGCGCATTTTGCGCTTTCTTGATGAAAGCCGTTGATTACACGTGTCACGTACCTACGGTACGTAGGTCACGGTCATTATTGTTTAATGTTATTGTTTAGTACGATCAAAGATTTTGCCGTGGTAATTGATATTACGTTATTACTTGTAATGTACTGAGTTTTTATTTTTTTCTTTTATTATTCTAGACTTATAAATTATGCGAAAGTAGACGCTTCATTTTAATTTTTATTATGGTAAAATACGAGTTAAATTGTGCGAAAGTAGACGCTTAATTTTTATTGTGATGGCCGGCCATGGCCATGATGTTTGTGCTAATTAGTGCTATTTTGTGATAAGACACGTTAGGTACCTATTATTATTATTGTGAAGTGAACAACATGTTTTTTTCTTCTTTACTTTTAGTCAATATGTGGCACGAAACCTAGATTGATACGGTCTTTATTCTTACAATATACGCAAAAATAATTCTATAGCTACGTAATTACTTATTGTACAAAATGATTGTGATTAATAATAATAATTTATCAAAATAATTATTGAGGATGAGTGTGGTTTAAAAAGGCGCCTAAATATTATGTCACACGTAAAAATAATAATAATAACATGAGGCGCTAGCCGCCAAGCCGCGCGTGCGGCGTTGCCGTCCTGGTGGTGATAGGTAAGTCAAAGGATGTTTTATCTTTATTATATTTTCGTGTCATTAATTTTGTTCGAAATTTTTGTTTTTTTAATTTCGATGTCAGGACTGATTTAATAGACTAAAAATACTAGTACTAACTAGTACTACCTTAATTCTCACTTATTGGTGTATGGTCAGCGCCACACTGTATATATATATATATATATATATATATATATATATATATATATATATATATATATATATATATATATATATATATATATATATATATATGGTAAGCGATAACCACCGCCCATGGACAACCACACTATCAGAAGATTTGCAGTTTTGTTGCCGGCCTTTTAAGAAAGAGTACGCTCTTTTCTTGAAGGTCCCTAATTCCAGTTCCACAGAGGAATAGTGCGGGAGAAGAAGTGCCTCGAGAATCGCACAGTTGTGGATTTCCAGACATCGAGATGATGAAGATGAAATTTTGAATTTTGTCGCGATGTCCGATGGTGAAATTCTGCGGCAGGAATTAAATCAAACAGTTCGTCGGAACACTCCACATGATAGATCCGATAGAAGATGCAGAGCGAAGCGCGAAGTCGCGCGTTTGTGGCGCGACACGTCTCGCAATACGTCTCGTGACAGTATAGATTGACTTAAATCACTAGTGTGACGGTCACACGGACCCATAAGTTTATGTCCGGACCGAAAATAGCGCAACGCAGCTTAAGAGCTTTTCACTTCAATAATAACAAACTTGTAAGTAATGTGACTTCAGAAAAGTCAAACCCAGTGAAATACGAGATGTACTCGTAGGTACTACGCAATAGTTTATGACAAAGACGGATGTCACTGGCTAAATGTCACGTGTGTCATTCAGCGACAATGTTGCAGAAGCAATAGTCCCCGGTAAAAGCCCCAACAGCTGCAAAAGCAATTAAAGTTCCATTACAGTGGCGTACTCGAACGCAGCTAATTGGAAACGCGAATGCCATCACTTTTCTCAGCGCTTCAAAAATAGTCGCCGTTTAATTTGTTCGACATTCAAGGGCTCAAAGATCCCTCCGTTTATTTGGAATAATTTACAAACGATTAAAACCCTTTTGAAGATTTTTGTGAGGTTTAGTCCAGTATAAGTTATCGTCAACACAATTTAATTGGATATACGCACTGAGTTTATGACTAAATACTGTTCAGGTCATTACACCGTGGGTGATACCAGGCATTTTTCCAGACTTTTCTGCGACGCTTTGACTGGTGGTGTTATCATTTCGTTTATCACTTGTAGTAATTGCTTTGCACATTTTTATTGTGTCAAGTAATTAACAACGCATCGTTTGTATCTTTAAGACATTAGGTATGTTTAATGATAGTTGTTACTGTGTCATTTAAAAATAATGTAGCTTTCTGTTGGTGAAAGAATTTTTAAAATCAGTTCAATAGTTGCTGAGAATACTTTATTAATAACAAATTCACAAACTTATAGACTTTATAGTATCTTCGCGACCATATCCTGAAAAGGTAGGCAGAGTTGCAACCAGTGCACCCACGACTAGCCCAAAATATTTAGTCCCACAATATGGTAGATCGCCTATTGCCAACCGGGCATCTATCCAATCTCGAGAAACATTGTTTTTATCAGAAAACTAAAAAAACATATGTTTTTGAATTCAATTGCCCGACCCGCGAATCAAACTCGGGACTTCATGTGGTCAACCCCGACACCGGACCACTAGAGCACAGAGGCGATACACTCTAGCTCTTTATAATATTAGTATAAATGAGTGACGCATGTATTTTACTACGAGGTACCTGGTTTGCTTTTTGTATTGGATCTACGTGGATAGCAAACAAATGGATGGCTCCCCTGATAAAAAGGCAGATGATAACGGTACATAGACAATGGTGTCGATGTAAAAATAATCTATCTCACGTCCTAAACCAGAACACGATAGTGACAGACACCATTGGTTTGGGTCAGGAAAAGGTATGGTGGTGGCAACAAGTGTTGTAGGACTTCTAGTAGTTATGATAGTCGTAGGCTCGTATTGTTACACAATTGATTGAGCATACTTTAATAATTAATAATAAATATTCAAAGGACAAATCACACTTACTGATCTAACCCCAAAGTAAGCAAATTATATGTTATGGGTGTTAGTCAACGATACTAATACATATACATGGGGCACACTAAAAGTTTTGCCCTTCTAGCTAATCGGAACTATTTGAATTTCGAATGTTATATTTTTATGACATTGCAAACTTCTTAGTAATAAAAAAACAATTGGTGGGAAATGATTTGTCAATTGTTTTTTTTTATCACACATCAAAGTTCTACAGGTCGAGTTTCTTTACATGACAAATTTCGTGAAGGGTGGCCTTCAACTGCCGTCAACGAAAATAATGTGGCTACTGTTAAGCTGTTAATTGAAGGAAACCCCCGGATTACCTATGAGATAATTCGAGGACTATTGGGGATTGGTATGAACCAAACTCATGAACTGACAACGGAGCAGAAGCGGGCTCGCGTGGAATGGTGCTCACAGATGCTACTGAAGTACGACCACGGACATTCTAATGCTGTTTATGACAATGTCACAGGAGACGAAACGTAGATTTATTGTTTTGAACCCGAAAAAAAAAACGGCAATCTTGTGAATGGATGTTTGAAAATGAGAACAGGCCAACAAAAGCGAGACAGGCAACAAACGTTGGTAAAAAAATGATCGCGTTTTTTTTCTCAGCTACGGGTCCCATCTGTACAATTCCACTTGAAGATCAAAAGAGTGTTAATGCCGAGTGGTATTCTACCATTTGTTTACCCAGGGTGTTAGAAAAAGTTCGCGAAAGACAACCCAAAAGCCGCATTCTCCTACACAATGATAACGCTTCTTCACACACGGCCAACAAAACAATGTCATTTTTAGCTTCCAAAAAAGTACATCTCGTCACTCATCCTGCCCATAGTCCCGACCTAACACCCTGTAATTTCTGTATTTTTCCCAAAATCAAAGATTTGATGAGAGGTTTTACTTTTACCAACTCCGAAGAGGCAGTGATATCGTTCAATCAGCACGTAGAAAACATGCCTTCAGATCTGAGGTCCTCCTGTTTTAAAAAATGGTTCGATCGCATGAAGAAATGTTTAAATTGTAAAGGAGATTATTTTGAAAAGCAATAAACATAATACTTTGATTATAACATGTTGTTTTTTTAATTTACGCAAAACTTATAGTGTGACCTATGTACAAACATCACACAAATGCTTGTCCGGACGTTGAATACGTCGAAACGTCGGGGATCGAATCCGAGCACCATCGGTTGCGTAGTCAGAGTCGCTAACCACTCGACCAGCGGGCGGTTAATTTCACTTCACAACTAACATCTTCAGGATATAACATACTTAATTGTGTAACAATAATGCAATTTCATCAAGTGCCGACGGTGGAAAGTATAAAATATATGTAGGTTTATATTATTATATTATCATACTTAAAATAATCCTGAACTAATACGAAAGTGAATATTTTTTATTTTATAAGATGTCAAACAAGCAGACTCTGCTGATAGAAACAGAAAATTATCGCCTTCAGACATTAAAGATGATAATAATGTGTGGCTGTCCAAGCGTATTGTACCTGTAAACCTGTAAACCTGCGTGTACCACACGCAGGTTTACAGGTTAACTTATCCTTCAAATCACCATACGACAGTAACAAACATCGGACTATTGCGGCAGGAATAAATAAGGCCAAATATCATAACCGGGCGAGACTTTGCACAAATCTACCACCTAGCAGTTAATGGTAATGTCATATTTGGCGGATCGTTCGCCGTTTACACACTGCATGGCAGAATAGCAGATGGTCTGATTGAGTGATTGATGTACATAATTGTTTGTCTGTTATCATATTCTGTAAGAAACCTGAGAAGCCCTAGTACTAGCACTAGACCTTATTATACAAATCAGTACATTGCAGAACCTGAAACACGCTGAAAATGTAATGATTTAACTTGTTTGTAATGGTTTTATTCACCAAAAGAATGTTTCAATTGTGTTATTTTAGAATAAGTGACAAAATATGGCAACACTAGGCGTCATCTTCCTATTGGTTAAAGTTGTAAAAGCTAAACGGCGGGACAGAACGCGGCAAGATGGCGCGTAGTGGGGCTTACGATATGAGAGACCTCATTTTTGAGCGACAGACGGTTCTGAGCCATGAGCTCGACAACTTGTGAACACTCAAGTCTATAATTGTAATGTTAAAATAGTCTGCAAGAAGTACATTAAAGAAATATCAAGCTTGTATTATATTTTATTCACGAAAAATCAGAAGTGGGATGTAACCTGTGTGCCCACAAGTCTTCAAAGGTAATCCAGCACTTATATACAATAATGTATTATGTATTATAAATATATTACGGGAGTAGATTATTAAAAAGTATATTAAAATGTGCGATAGCATAATTAAAAATTCAAAATTGTACATTTTTCATCATATTAATAAATCAGGGTTACATGTGATGATAAATACAAGTACTTTGAGCCTGCTTTGCCGAATAAATGGCGTGCAAAAAGAAAAAATATATATTTATTTTTATATAAAATTATAAATTACGTTTAAATACTTTTAAAATCAATAAAACTCAAAAAAAAAAGAAGTCAGAATAGATTTAAAAATTAATGTCAAATGAGAATTGAAATAAATTAGATTAGAATTAGAAATTATTTTAAAAGAACATGCGCTATAGTAATTGTGATTACATCAAAATAATAAATATACTCCTATGTCTATCCTTTACATCTTTAACACGTGGTCGGGGCTACTCTCCGATCGTGTTATTCCTGTACCCATCCTGTACCTAACACGTGGTCGGGGCTACTCTCCGATCGTGTTATTCCTGTACCCATCCTGTACCTTAACACGTGGTCGGGGCTACTCTCCGATCGTGTTATTCCTGTACCCATCCTGTACCTAACACGTGGTCGGGGCTACTCTCCGATCGTGTTATCCCTGTACCCATCCTGTACCTTAACAAGTGGTCAGGGCTACTCTCCGATCGTGTTATTCCTGTACCCATCCTGTACCTAACACGTGGTCGGGGCTACTCTCCGATCGTGTTATTCCTGTACCCATCCTGTGTTTAACACGTGGTCGGGGCTGCTCTCCGATCGTGTTATTCCTATATCCAATTTTATACACCCTTAACATGATTAATTAATTTATGCCCAAAGATAGCATTTAAGTTTATTTGTTATAATTAATCAAATCTTCAAAAAAAATAAAAAAATAATGATAGTAAAAATTTAAAATAATTTACATGCCACTTCTAGCTACAAACAATACATGTCGTAGCCGCAGTATCATCCGATGGAATGTAATAGTATTTTGTTAAAACTACCCACATGTTTGATAAGTATTTCTGAGAACCGAGTTACTGTTTAAAAATTAATATTAATAGCAAACTCAAAGTACATACAAAAGCATTTCGAGCGTTCGAAAATTATAACTTCAATTGTCTTAATAATATAGTTGTGTCCTGCTATACGTGAAATAGTATGCTCGATGAAATAAGTTATTTCAATTTTACAGTGTAAAGTAAAATATATTTGTGTGTTCTATAACAAAGCATAGATTTTTGAGCAGCTTATAAAAAATTAGAGTATTTCAGTTTTTGCGCAGTCGTATATTTTCAAAACGATCGTCGATTTTGATCTTTTGAATAGCACTCGACTCAATTATTTGAGTGCTAAAACCTTTTATTAACTTCAAAATTGATTGAATGGAAACCAACGAAATAATGTCAGTCATGTATTAATTTTTAACAAAAAAAAAATATATCGTTGATAAATTCCAAAAGAATTGAGCAAAGAAAATGAGTAAATCCTATTTACGTTATTTGACTCAGTTTTTGAGATCAATTTGAAATCAATCTGTTTACTAGTAATTGTAAACAATCTAATATTTGAAAAGCTATAACTTTACACAACTTGATTCGGTTTTTATTTTGGTAGGGCAACTGCATCCGTTTTTAAATATTTTAATATTGTAGACATCGCAGAACATTATATATATTCAACTTTTATTCAAAGAAATTTACTCCTATTGGAGACAAACATTGATTATAGCGCCAATCATTAATTTGTGGCGGTAATGGAAAACAAACTAGATGTTTCACTAAACGTGGATAAATATATAATTATATTAACAAATAAGCCATGTAGGTGTGCTTGTTTATAGAAAGAGCCGAAACCATGTAGGTGTGTTTCGAGAAAACTGAAAATAAGCCATGTAGGTGTGCTTGTTTAGAGAAAGAGCCGAAACCATGTAGGTGTGTTTCGAGAAAATTGAAAATAAGCCATGTAGGTGTGCTTGTTTAGAGAAAGAGCCGAAACCATGTAGGTGTGTTTCGAGATATACTGAAAATAAGCCATGTAGGTGTGCTTGTTTAGAGAAAGAGCCGAAACCATGCAGGTGTGTTTCAAGAAAACTGAAAATAAGCCATGTAGGTGTGCTTGTTTAGAGAAAGAGCCGAAACCATGTAGGTGTGTTTCGAGAAAATTGAAAATAAGCCATGTAGGTGTGCTTGTTTAGAGAAAGAGCCGAAACCATGTAGGTGTGTTTCGAGAAAACTGAAAATAAGCCATGTAGGTGTGCTTGTTTAGAGAAAGAGCCGAAACCATGTAGGTGTGTTTCGAGATATACTGAAAATAAGCCATGTAGGTGTGCTTGTTTAGAGAAAGAGCCGAAACCATGTAGGTGTGTTTCGAGATACATTGAAAATAAGCCATGTCGGTGTGCTTGTTTAGAGAAAGAGTCGAAACCATGTAGGTGTGTTTCGAGAGATTACCAATGAAATATTTGGGTGGGCTTAGTTTGGCGAACTAACTGAAACCATTCGCAAGGCGTGCACCGTAGATGAGACAAAATTAGAATGATGTAAAGCAATAGATAGTCCATATGATCACGTATGAGAGAAATTTGAATTTAAGTGTGGTGGTAAGCGATTTAAAAGTAATGTACCATGTACGAAAGATCCTATGTTCACGGCGTTCAACAAACGTCAGCCACTAAAAATGATTACAGCAAAATGAGATACGCTCAAACTTACATAAACAGAAGGATTGGGTAATGTGATTTTTCATGGACATTAAATCGAAACTTTATAATTGACTAGCTGTTGCCCACGACTTCGTCCGCGCGGACTTCTTTTAATCCGCACAGCTCATCCCCATAGGTGATAGCGTGATAAAATGTTGCCTATATGTTGACCAGACCTATTAGTAATATTCATGAAAAATTTGGAGTAAATCCATACAGTACTTTTTGAGTTTACCCCGGACATACATACAGACAAACAGACATACAGACAGACAAAAATTCTAAAAACTATATTTTTGGCTTCGATATCGATTGTAGATCACACTCCAAGTATTCTTTAAAATAAATATTCAATGTACAGTTTTGCCTTCCTACGATTTTATATATTTTTTATATTTTATTATATTTGGTACCGGATATCAAAAAATATATATTTTATGAAATTATATATTGATGGATACTTTCAGATAAACCCGACGAGCTTTATTCGAAAACCATTCAATACGCAATTGGCGTAAGATTTGGAATCGTAGATATTAGTATCCGTCCGATAATATAGCAATTTTAGTTTATCGGCGCACCCACTCTGCTGTCGCGTCATTTTGTCTCGTTGCAAGATTCAGTAAATATTTGACAATATAGTTTCGTCAATATTTAGGTAGTTCTAGCTTAGACTAATATCCGATTTACAATATCGTAACGACGTACAGTTTCAATATCTATACATTTTGTATCGCCTACTCCTAGTAAACATATGTAATATAAGGCGAATTGACTGATAAGAAGCCTCAAAGTTTTGGTTGTATAGTTCATTATGACAATATCTGATCTTATAGGAAAATGCATTATTCTTAACTACAGTCATTCCACTTACATATACACATACTTAAAGGCCGTCCACGCGGACATATTCAGAGCTGCAAACACAACACACACGTACATAGACAAGAGGATTTAATAAAGAGTTTGTACTGTTATCAATATTAAATTTCAGCAATGGCGGATCCTTCGGCGTCTGAATATAAAGCGCCGTTATCTCTTACTGGAAGTCAGATCCAGAAAGCCGTAGAGCTGATGTCGTCGTTGCAATCACCGAGACAAAGTCGAAACAGATCGCAGGCGGAAGTCCCAAAAGAACCTTATCTATCGGAGTAATCGTGGGAAATGTAAGAAAATCGACACCAATAATATCGAGTGTAAAAAGAAGATTCAAGGACGTAGTTATTATTTATTCGCGGGAAATGCTAGAATTATGTTAAATTACACTAGTTGACCAGCCAATTAATCTCGATTGTTACTCAATGTATGAAATAAAATGTTTTCAATATGACGTAATTTCACATTGGATTATGTTTAGTTAAATTCATGATTTTTTTTGAGAATTATCAGTTGTCACTCTTTGTAGGACTAAGTATTAATTTCGATTGAAATTTCATGTTCCTGTAGTATTTATAAATACTAGATTTTATATTATATGTAGTATGCGTATTATAGGTAGATTTATTGTAATAGTAAAATCACACGTTCAGGTACTTGGGAGTAAAATCAGAAATTATTAAACGATAATTTATTTCTGAGGTTGACTTAAGGGTACGATGTAGACCATTTATGACTGGTACTAACAACCTAATTAACATTACTGTCAATGTTAATATATATCACAGACCACATAGTACTAATAGACGTGGCGTTAGGCATTGAACGTGTAGTCGTACATATGAGCGAATGCTCATATCAATGTCAAAAGTGTGGCAAATTATATAGGCAAATTGACACTAACTGTAATTAGGTTTTTATTGTTGACGTACTGTTGTATACATTCTCGTATTTATGTCGGTTCAAAATTTAGCTACGATTGACGTCTAACAAATGTCTTAAGAAGGCGCCTCCTATTTTATTATATATTATACTAGCGGCCTGTTACATGCTTCGCGACGTATCGTCATTTATTGAATTCATTTGTTACCAAAAAAAAATGTGATAAATGAAGAACCGCTGTACCGATTTTGTGCAAACTTCACATAAACCATCTACTAAACAGTCCGAACAAAGCCTAAACATTTGGTTTGGATAGGTGAGCCCGTTCTTGAGTTATAAAATTACAACGAAAAATGGCATTGATTTTTATAAATATATATAGATTAATTTATGTTGACATGTAAGACAGATATTGTGGCACTTATTTCTCTATATGTAACATATGTTTATTAAATCTGTATTGTAATTTGTGCACCCTAATCTGCAAGCAATGAATATTGCCACTCGTTGTCTGGAAGAATCACTCTTTAGCAATAAGACCCTCTATTTGTGCGCTTATTTTAAGTGTTATGTAAATGCTACTTGATTATGGTGTACATAAAGCATTAAATTATTAAATTAAATTAATATTAATGAACAATGTTACTTAGAACTTTAAATGAAATAATTAGTCAAATGAAAAATAATTTACAAATCAACATGAAGAAAAGGCAAAATTATTACAATTGAAATTTAATATAAATATGATAATCCTATAGAAGTATAATATAGATGATCAAAGAAATAACAAATGGACAATATTTGTAACACTTAATACTAAATTGTATTTGCTCTCCGTAAAATTAGATATAAATATATAAGGAAACGGCAATAACAGGCTTTGGATATGTTCATTAGTATTTTCTTATGGACTGCTTGTATGAGGTGACTCTGGATTTGATGGGTAAATGATTTTACAGCACAAAAGAATGAGTTAGGGCTATATGTAACATCACACAATAACAAACTTTAAGCCTATTTTTAAATCTGAGAATATTAAAACTTCCTTGTATGTAGGTACATTAGAGCAGTTTGTTTTTTTAAGAACACACTAAATACTTTAAAATCAACCCGCAATTTAGTACAAATAACAGACAAGCAAGCAAGCCCTATGTGCCATAGTATAGACTACAACATAGTCATGGCACAAAAAAAAAATGTTTTTTTTTGTATATGTATGTACATTATTTCTTTTATCAATTACCAAGCATAATGAAATGGCTAACTATAAACCGGTATAAAATACAAATGCATAAATGGCTAATTTCTCATTCTCTGTAAAAGAATACCTATTTAAATTGTAAAAATGTCAATACCTAGTCAGATGTCAAGATAATAATAGTTAGTGGAAATGTAAGTATATGTATATATAGTGTCGTTAGTTACTTGTTAGACTTGCTTTATAAAGAAATTAATAATTAGATTAAATAATATATAAATAATTTAATATTATATAATTAAATGTAAATTAATATTGAAATAAATAATTACCTAAGGTAAAACAAATTTTTATGAGATATGTTTAACAATGTAATGTAGGATTTAGTAGTAAGAAACTAAAATTGGTACACTTCAGGGTAGAATGAGTAAAACCATATAATGTAATTGACTTTCAAAAAAAATATATATAATTAGGTATATGGAGTAAAATTGGTCAAACATTTGTAAATTAATCTTATATAATTTATAGATTTTTAGAATATTAATTTTATCGATGCAATGAGTAATGTGTAAAAAAAATATGTAGAATACAAAGTGTTTATAATTAGTAAAATTTCATTCAAATCCGTTCTCTTCAATCAAATCCGTAGTCTTGGCGTGATTGAGTAATAAACATTCATACATCCAAACTTTCGCATTTATAATATTAAAATAAATGCAGATTACAAGCTTAAGTGAAGTTTTGTTTATATTTACGTTTACTATAACAAATATAATATATTACAACTTGAATAAAACTAAAATGTTTTGTTTAAAATTATATTTACTATGGATAAACAGAATATATATCAACTTAAAGTAATACGCTTAATAAAGTACGTAACACCAAAGTAAAATAAAGTATTATGTATAATTTTTATAAATTTTATATAACGTATAATATAAATTAAAATAAAATTATGTAGCAAAACTGCTTACAAATTTTTGCTTTCAAGGAAGATAACACTGTATTATTACTTGTTTTTTAAATAATTATGATTATGATTAGTAAGTTATTGAATGTTAGGATTGTGTACAAGCAATTTTTTTTTTCCTCATAAAAAATATATATATTTGTGTCGACTTATAGTATGGGCGAAGGTAATGATTTAACTAGTTGTACTTTTGCATCTGCAATTTTTTCCTAATTGATGCCCTAAGGATTTACGGAAAAAGTTAATTTTAGGATTGAGTAGTGTGCCGGGAGTCACACTTTGCCGGATGGCCGAATGTAATGATTTAACTTGTTTGTAATGGTTTTATTCATCAAAAGAATGTTTCAATTGTGTTATTTTAGAATAAGTGACAAAATATGGCAACACTAGGCGTCATCTTCCTATTGGTTAAAGTTGTAAAAGCTAAACGGCGGGACAGAACGCGGCAAGATGGCGCGTAGTGGGGGCTTACGATATGAGAGACCTCATTTTTGAGCGACAGACGGTTCTGAGCCATGAGCTCGACAACTTGTGAACACTCAAGTCTATAATTGTAATGTTAAAATAGTCTGCAAGAAGTACATTAAAGAAATATCAAGCTTGTATTATATTTTATTCACGAAAAAACTAAGGATATTTCACAAAATTTTCTCCTTTCATATGCAAATCAGTTAAAAATTAATAAAAACCTGAGATTGCGAATGTTTGTGAAGAACTTTATAATGAAGGGCTCGTTACAACTTTGTACATACGGCACGGCGCGGGGTAGCCGGGGGGCGGGGGATCACAGACACCTGCCTCTCTGTTCAAGTTGGGGCAATTATATCATTAAAACACTCATGAACTTGTTTATTGCAAATCACGTTATGACGTTTATGTAATATGCAATATTTGCCTGCAAGAACGTAATGATTGAGCTGAAGAAGTGAGTTTAAAATTCTAAATTGTGATCTCAAAATCACTGCATTTTTAGGAGATCACACGTGTCTGATATATACACAAACATAGTTACGTAATTTTTCACGAACACGGCAATAGTGATAATGAATTTAGCTATCTGTATGTATTAAAAATAAAAATAAATAAAACTCACGGAACAAATTACAGTTACTGATCTAACCCCAAAGTAAGCAAATTATTTGCTTGTGTTATGGGTGTTACTCAACGATACTAATACATAGATATACATACATAAATACAGAAATATATTTAATAAACATCCAAACCCGGAAATACAAACATTTATGCTCATTACACAAATGCTTGTCCCCGTCGGGGATCGAACCTGAGCCCCCTCGTTTGCGTAGTCAGGGTCGCTAACCACTCGACCAACGGGGCGGTCAAATGTGACAGAAAAAGGAGTATTTGGATTTTTCTAGTCATCAAGATATAACAGAAGACGAATGTTACTACGCCTTCTTACTGAAATATAATCATATATTATGATGACTAAATATATGTATAAAAATTTAGCTTCCGTTTATTTGAATACACAAAACGCAAAAACTAGCTATTATATTGTCTTGATATTTATTCACAACATAACTACTAAACAGGAGACAATTTTAATATACTTTGTTAATATGTTCTGATGTACTTTTTATTCCGAAATTTCAACGGAAATGGAAAATTCTAATCATTTCAAGTGACTTCAAACTGAGCCACAGCGAAGCGTGCCGGCTCTTGCTAGTACTAATATAATTATAATACGTCATATCTCTAAACATATGCAGTGAAATGGTGGAATAAACAAAAGAAAAAAACGTGAACCGGCAGCGATGCAGTTTCTTCGCTATATATTATGTATATCGAATAAAGAGTAGAATAAAGATAGTTATGCACATCTTTATTCTACTCTTTATTCGATATACATAATATATAGCGAAGAAACTGCATCGCTGCCGGTTCACGTTCCTAAACACGTAGTTTCTGTGTTCTCTTTTTTTCCTATAAGCAAACGGTTTTCCTATAAGCAAACGTGATTTTGCGAATGGGTCTCCGTGAGAATTTTTAAAAGCAGGAAACGTTGTTTTGAAATGGCCCATACTACTGAATTTAAATATGTAAAAATCTACTTGAATTTAAAAAAAAACATTTGTAAAGTTATCAAGTGTGTGCGCCACTGGCATCTAATAATATTAGACGTCAGTGGTGTACACGTACAAAGTATGATTAAACAAACTACAAACAAAATAAAAGCGTCATGGAATTAATTGTCAAATCGCCAAAACCAGTTTTTGATGATTTGTATTGCAATCAAAAGTAGAAAAAGTCATACACAAAATTAAGGTATTTGATATGCAACATTTCCGCCAAGTCTTTGTATGAAACTGCTGTGATGCAACTGAAACAAAAGGCAGTGTAAGGGAAAAAGGAAAAGGAACGGTGCAACTTATCCAAGGACTGAAAATTAAAGGAGACCACAGCGGCACAATTATAGTCCACTCACCTCCACAACACTTTTTTCCACGTCAGTAGTAGAGGCAGTAACACACAAACTATGTAATTAACGCACGTTTCACCGAAGCATCTTCAGGAGAGTCTAATATCACTCTATAAAGGGTATCCCTTAACAATAACTTTTCCTGTTATATAGATTCAGGCGTTTCTTTGCAAGAAGCAATAATGCCCCTTTAATTTTCAGACCTTGGATAAGTTAGCCCCATTCCTTACACTACCTACTGTTGCAGTTTCATCATTGTAGTTCCATATAAGGTTTCGCGGAAATTTTGCTAATTAAATACCTTAATATTGTCTTTGAATTATGGGTTTCGCAAAGTAACGTGGGAATCTATAAAGTAAAAAAAAATCATTGTTACGGGACTACTGAAGGTGGCGATGAGGTTTGGAAAGTACCAATATGGAAATTACAAAAACTCAAACACTTAGTCCTTCGGCCAGCATATTATTGACGTAACAATAATTGGTTCGGCTCGTAAAGCTCAGTTTATTACAAATAACCTGCAATGTGCGAGAGCGACAGGGATGGCTTTCAAGTCAACCGGTTCCTACATTTTTTTTAAATATTTAGGTTACAAAAAAAAAGTATCTTCACGCCCGTATCCCCGAAAGAGTAGGCAGAGGTACTACAAGTGCACCCACGATTAGCCGAAGATACTTGGTCCCACAATGTGATAGGTGACCAGCCTATCGCCAACCGGGCAAGGTTACAAGTAAAGTTGTAAAGTAGCTGGTTTAAACAAAACTTATTAACCTCATAGCTTACAAGTAACATAAATGTGATCTGTGCTCTTATCTATACAGGTTTGGCAAAGAGTATCGAATACAAATCATCAGGAATCTGTACATAGTTATCTTGTTTGTTCTTCAATCACGGTTGTTCTCTTCATATGAATATGCGCCGGTTCGACTTGACCTTAGCCTCATGCAGCGCACGACCTATATTTGATTGGATGGCTCGTCTTACGGAACTAGGACGACTACTGCTGGTACACCGAGCCCCCCGATGTAGTCCTCATGTTGGTCCGGGCTCCTTTGAAGAATATACCAACTGCCGTTCTCCCGGGCAGGTCGTAAAAGGCGACTGATTATATATATATATATATATATATATATATATATATATATATATATATATATATATATATATATATATATATATATATATATATATATATATATATATATATATACATTTGACTACTACTAGATGCTAAAGTTCCGCAATGACTTACCCGAGTATTTGTACACCATCTTGCCTATTCATGTTGCAATAGCGTCAATGCTTGTCATTGTTATGTTCAAGAGGGTAAAGTAGCCAGTGACATTGCCTTCCTGTCACACGGATAGCGACGCACCATTAATATCTTGGTGTCTATAGGTGATGGTTTCTCTTTACGCCACGAGAGCCATCTGCTTTTTTGCTATAGTATAAAGTAAAAAAATATTAAAGCGTTTACAATTGTTACACTTGTATTTGAATCGAAACGCAAACGGCGTGTTGTTCGTTTTTCGATCAGAATGCCGCCGCTGTTCGTGGTAGCTGAAATGATTGTTCTCTTAATAATGTAGAGCGAGCAGAGAGGACGCTTTAGGCTCAAAGTGGTACTCAATGGCAAAACTTAAAAAAAACAATTTAAATTAAAAAACAAGTTTTGCCGGCGCTTCTTGGTGTAACAGACTTCATCTATCCCTTAAAAGGTTTAGTGTAATAAAAGAAAATAATAAGAATCTATACTATTTTTTTTTTTTTGTTAAAAATATGTCTGAATTATGTTTAATAAATAATATCAATGGAATTAAAGATGAAAATAAATAAAAAACTAATTCTCATTAATATATAGGACCTAACATATAAACATATAAAACCTTAGAAAAGGGGAACGAATATGAGAAAAGAATGACAGGATTTGAGAAATAAGAGAAAAAATAAATTTGAAAAATTAAAAGATAGAAGATGGAAAGAAAAACGGAGGTTATAAATAGACCTGAAGACGAGGAAAAAGGGATTTTTGCTTCTCGGATGAGGAAAGGATTTTTCGTTCCAGAAGGCATAAAATGAATGTTGAAATTTTCATTTAAGAGATTAAGAAGAAGAAAGTTCTAGTGAAAGTTTGAAAGTTCTTGATTTGACGAAGATATTCTTCGTTTGATACAATAATTATTAAAATCTGTGGGAAATTTGAAAGTTTTGACGTTAGAAGAAATATTCTTTGCTTGATACAAAAATTATTAAAACAAGGATTGAAATTTTTGAAATGAAAAGGGAATGACAGGATTTGAAAAAAAGGAAAAATGGAAAGAAAACGGGGGATTGGTTTTAAAGTTCTGGACGTTATAAAAGAGATTCTTCGTTTGAGACAATAATATAGATATATCAGGGATATTCCGGAGTGTAAATAATAATATAAATACTCTTAATGTGAGAAAAAATGATTTTTAAAAATGTATTGATCAAAACCGTGAGTATGTAGAATAGAGATTTATTCAGGGATTACGTATGTATTTATGCAACTTCGTATTTGATATGGTAGTCGTTGAGTTTATTTAAATCTAGCAGTATTGGTAGAATGTAGTTTTATTAGAAGGTAAATCTTTTGAATGTTGACTATACAATTTTAATAAACATATTACCGATAAATATGTGATTAGGTTTACAAGAATGAAATTGTGCAAAATGTTGTGTAAAGGTGGATCGATCCTTGACTGAGTGAAGAATGTTTGTTGTATGAAGAAAGGAAATTATTTATTTTAAGGAATAGCTGTTGAAAAGATGTTTAATAACATGGGAGAAACGTGGACTTGTTTGCTTTATAGAAATTGTGTGATATTATTATTAGGGAAGTCTATTTTGATTTTAGGAAAATAAAACCATAATTTATACTGTTATTTAAATGTTCTTTTCTTTCCATAAAAATGTGAGCAATGGTTGTGGAGCAATTGCTGTCTTACAGTTTTGCAGCAGGGCTGCTAATCAAGACGCAGGATAAATCGGAATTCTAAACAACACAGGTGATGTAGTTTTCCAATTTAAATTAAATTAAGTTTGTATAACTATATAAGACTATAATTTAAGTTTGTATAACTATACAAGACTAAGTAATGGCTTTACTTTATCAAATTTCAGTGCTTGACGGATAACAGTTTATTAATTAATTAGGAAATGAATTTATGGACTTAATCATATGTATATAGACTTCATCATCGGTATTTAAAGGAAACCCATTGCCTTTAGACACTATTATTATTATACCTATACCTTGCAAGTGACTAAGATTGCTATGTTTGTTAATTTTTATATAAGTAAAGAAAAGGCTTTATATTATCAAATTTCAGGACATGTTGGCAAGACAGTTTATTATTTAACTAGGAAATAGAAATAAATGACTTAATTACTTTATATTATACCTTTATCGTCGGCATTTTGAGGAATCTCGTTGTCTCTAGACACTTATTATTGCATCTATACCTTACAATTGGCTAATATTGCTATGTTTATTTCTCACAGGAATAAGTAATGGCTTTGCATTATCAAATGCCAAAAGCATCTTGGCTAAATAGCTTATTAACTAACAAGGAATAAATTTATGTGCTTTAATTGTTTATACTATACTTTTACCATATGCATTTGAACTATCATTATTACATCTTTACCTTACAAATGGCCGATATTGCTATGTTTGTTTATTTTTCATAGGAGTAAGAAATGGCTTTGCATTACCAAATTCAAAAGCATGTTGACTATTCCCGGGATAATAAATAGCCTATGTGCTAATCCAAGTCATCAACTATCTGTGTGTAAAATTTCATTCAAATCCGTTTTGTAAGTTTTGCGTGCGTTTTTATCTTTTAAAATCTACTAATTGGTGATAACTACCACATATCTTTATAGATGAGAACCGGCTAAGGAAGTTCCTAGAATAATTTCCATAGTACAGTTGATCCTGCTTGTTATTTAAACTTTAGGGATCGAGAGCTGATTCCTTTGGAGTCTTCGAGACCGCGTGGGGGTGACTTCTTAGCTGTAGTCGGAGCTGAATGCAGAGTTACTGTAGGTTTGTTGCAGAGTTGGAGGTATGGCAAATACGATTTTAATTTCTGCATTGTTATAATTTTGGGCAGTTATAATTTTTTTTATGAAGGAACAATTAGGTGATAGGGTAGGGCGTGTAGATATTAGGTGGAAGAACTGATGCTTTAATATATTGAGGAATTTAAGGAATACTTTGTCTATTATTGACTTTCAATTAAAACTAGATGATTCAAGCTTAGGAAATATTTATTATAGAAACTTTCTCTAGTTTAAATGATTACTTGAATTAATGCTTCAAATTGGAAATATTGTTAGGAGGAAATGGGATCTTTTAGGAATTGAAAGCAAAAGGTCTGTCATTGTAGGAATAATATATTATAACCAATAAGCGGGGGCATAAACCTACATAAAATTCACACGAAAACCTACCTTAATATGAATTATTAAAATTATGAAATGTTAATACGAATTATTATATCCTATTATAAAACTAAATATTAACTAATACGTAAATTAATTGCATAGGCCAGTCTCTTAAAATCAAATCTTCATAAAACATTATTTTATTTACAATCAAATTTAAAACCGAGTACAAATATTAAACGAGATAATCACAAACTAATACAAATTACTCTCTTCGTGTCTAACAAAGGAATAATTAATATAAACTGAATTGTTGAATTAAATTTGGAGCGAAAATCTTAAATGACTTTAATAAAGCTTCAGGAAGTTAGAGTGCAAGAGAGGAATGAATGAACTTTAGTCCAAATGTATTATGTTTATTTAACCATATTTTGTATAAATTATTTACTTCATTTAATTATTTATTTATTTATTTTATTCTTATTTTATATTATTTATATAGGGATTTAGGAGGATAGGAATTATAATATTAAACTTCTTCATCAAATTAATTCTTTTGGATAATTGAAATATTATTGTTTATAGTGACAGTGCATAATAGATCTATTAGTAAGATAGGAAATTTACTAAATAAATCTGAAATTAAGGTTAATTACTAATTTTGTATTTGATATTTTACCTTTTACCTCGGTAAATAGATCATGTCACCTTCATCATTGGGGAGTATCGACTTTACGAAGGCAACAAGTTGTGCTGTGTATATCTATATAAAGACACACATGTAATGTTGTCATTATGGTCATCTTCTCTTCACCAGTGCAGACACACGGTTAATATGTCCCTCTGTCGTAAGTCCAAGATGTTTGGGGCGATAACCCAGATATACACCCAACTATACCGCCAAGCAAAGTTGATCCATTTTCATATCTAATCATCTCAGACATGAACTATTTTACAGAACTAGAGTTATTTGTCTAAATTGTTTATCTGTATATATTCATGTATTAACCTGGATTCCATGATTGAATCTCTACATCATAAGGATTGTACAACTGAACTTTACTTATGATTATTCGGGTGGATAGATGTTTCATAATACTGTTCACTTAAAGCAACAATAGATCTAATAAGCGTTGATTTCTAAAAGTTCAGACCTTATTAAATTCTGAAATTTGATTAAAGAGAAATTGAAATAAGAGTAATAGAACTCTAATAGTCTGGAGAAGACATAAATAACTTAGTTTCATTAGAAAACGAGTATAAGACGAATTGTTTGGATTCTGACTAAGATGTATTGAGTATTCAATCACAATATTAAAGAGTTCAAAGATCTTACTAAATTTCATCTATAACTTCAAATTCGATTAATAAGTAATATTTCATTGCTTGTGGTGACTATAAATTATTAGGGTTATAGAAGGAAATTTGACTATATAATATCTTTAGAACAAAGGTTAATTTCTCGTTCAGTAATAATTTATTTTAATTATTTGGCTTTTTGATTGGACCATACCTTCGTCACAAGGTAGTGTCGGCTTTGCGAAGGCATCAGGGTTGTATGCATGTCGCATGCATTGTGTATATCTATATAAAGACACACATGTAATGTTGTCGTTATGGTTATCTCCTCGTTACCAGTGCGTGGTATTCGGATAAGCCCTACCGCAAACAGTGTATTCAGAGGGTTAACCCAGATAAACACCAACTATCTATCGCCTAGCAAAGTTGATCTATTTACATAACCAATCAAATCTTCAACCAGGTATGAGCTACATCACAGAGCTGGATATATTAAATTGCTTGTTTTAATGTATTTTTATACATTAACCTGAGTTCATTTGACTTTCGTCATAAGGATTATCTTAATTGATTTTACTTATGAAATTTTTATGATTTGGACTATTTGAAGTTCATTGCGAGCAATGATTACTTTTATATATGTTTATTTATTGCGTACCGGCTAATAATGTTTCGGTATTGTGATTGAAGACAACATATTATCTTGTCTTAGTTTTGTCAAGTAATTGTTAAAACAAACTTGCACAAACTTTAATTGTAAACTTGAGAATTATATTTATTATTTGGCTTTTTGACTGTGCTCAATACAAATGATGCACCTTTGTCATGCCAATATTATTTATTATTTTGTTACTGTTTGTTACTAAAATAACAACAGTATATATTTTTATCAACATTTACTTACTTCAAGTCCATGCTTAACTGTATACTTGAGAAACATATTTATTATTTGGCCTTTTGACTGTGCTCAATACAAATGATGCACCTTTGTCATGCCAATATTTATTTATTATTTTATTACTGTTTGTTACTAAAATAACAACAGTATATATTTTATCAACATTTACTTACTTCAAGTCAATGCTTAAACATATACTTGAGAAACATATTTATTATTTGGCCTTTTGGCTGTGCTCAATATTAATGATGCACCTTGGTCATGCCAATATTTATTTATTATTTTATTAAACTGTTTGTTACAAAAATAGCAACAGTATATATATTTTTATCAACATTTACTTACTTCAAGTCAATGCTTAATTGTATACTTGAGAAATATATTTATTATTTGGCCTTTTGGCTGTGCTCAATATTAATGATGCACCTTGGTCATGCCTATACTCATCAACTTCCAAACAATGTATTCACATGTTTGGACATTAAACTATATGGCTATCACTTTGTGACCCCACAACAGTAATGCCTATCTGCCATTAACTTGGCTCTTCACAATATATTGATTTTCTCTTTGAGATTAAGGACTTTAGTTCCTTTTAGTTCAATATATTTCTGGGGAATACGCTAGGAAGGTCTTCAGCCGGCATGGTATTCACACATGTGAGGCGAGGCGGCGCCTCTTACATATCCCACAATAATAAAATTGCGGCACTAAAGTGCTTTACAACTCCCAACCTAACTATTACGACAACTTTGTCCATATATTCCATACTACCGTACTTCTTTCCTTTATATGAAGTCAATGTAATTATTAATATCATCATATCGCTCTCTTAAGCTATATATTTTATTATGTATCTTATGTATATATTTAATATATTATTCCCTTCCTTAAAGTCAAATATCTTTATTATGTATTTATGTATTTATATAATATATTACTCCCTCTCTTAAGCCAAATATCTTCAATATATTAAATTTTAGTCCTTTAAATCAATTTATAGTATACATTTTCTGATAAAGTATGGTTGTTTATAAGAGATGAAGTGTAGTTGCTTATAAGAGATGAAGTGTACCTTTGAAAAGAATGAATGGGTAAACTATATAACACAAATTGAGTCCTCAATTTAACACTAGATTAATCATTTGGCCAGATAACTCTGTTGACTCCTTTATAAACGAAATATAACAGACAATTTTGTTATATTTAAAATGTGAGTTTAGAGGGTCTTCGGGAGAGTTTGTTACATTGGGAAGCACTGGGCTTCGTCGCGGGAGACACGATGGAGGGTGTACATTGACGGTGCCCAAATAACGCTCAGCGATAATGCTGCTTTACCCTGACCAGGGCTAGAGACAGCGTTGCAATCACCTAACTCGACCACTATATTTGAGTTGAAACACTGAAATTAATTTAAAATCTTTATTCGTAAACTTTACAAACGGTATACCGGCTTCGATCAAATTGCCGGCGTGCTTGAAAATATTCCGTATCGGAATATCGTAATTATGCCTGTCGCCACTTGTTGCGAACAGCGTGCGGTCGTTGAGTTCGACCATTTTCGCCGTTCCAATATCTACTTTCGTCAAAAAAGTAATTGCTTGTGAACGTATTAAATATTTCAGCTGTCGCTCGAGTAGGCATGAAAATATACTGTTCTAAACACTATTGTTAATAGGGTTTAATACTGTTATACGGCTAAATATGTAAATATTCGATATTAAAAGATTATTTTTGCAATATACAGTGAGTGACAGAAACCCTGTCGGATCGTCAAAGGCATTATTTGGTCATTATACGGTCATTATACGGTCATTATACTTATTATTTTGTGGATATTGAAAGATAAATTTTTCCGATAAAAATCGGTTGTCTGTAAAGTTGGTTTACAGACGATAGTTGAACGTGACAACGTCTTAAGCTCTCGCTTGTACTCCAAGCCTTAAACGGAACGCCTCAGAGCGAGGTAACGCCGCATGAGTCATGTTTTTTCGTGCGTGCAGCCAGCTCTATCGAATTATAAGACGTTGTCACGTCAAAAATAATTAATTGCACATATTATTTTTGACGTGACAACGTCTTATAATTCGATAGAGCTGGCTGCACGCACGAAAAAACATGACTCATGCGGCGTTACCTCGCTCTGAGGCGTTCCGTTTAAGGCTTGGAGTACAAGCGAGAGCTTAAGACGTTGTCACGTTCAACTATCGTCTGTAAACCAACTTTACAGACAACCGATTTTTTATTATTTGTATACCTATGGCAACACAAAATACACAAATAACACACTATGTAGCGTTTGTGAAAAGATCGTCACAAAGATGACTGCTGAAGTGACGTGGTAGTAGCCGCTGTAAATTTTTTTTTTAAATTATAGCCAAATTGAAAAACATTTTAAAATACAATATTTTTATTTTTATAAGCAAATAGAATAATTTTGTTATATTATTCGATAATATCATCGACCTACCTACCTACGGGCTACGGTATGTAGGTAGGACCATTCGGTTACTCTTTACTATAGTTTTGGTTACTCACCGTAGGTATATAGATATAGCTGATGGAATCAACACAGAGGGAGATTTAGAGACTACAACAGAGTTTAAAAAAATGTTCTCCAATGCTGTGATTTTAACAACTCAAAACCTTAATGCATCAGTTAGTACTGCTGAATCATTACTGAAGCAATGTGCAACCAAGTACGACGAAACCTTTGAATTTTCTTTAATTGATACTAAAGATATCTTAAACACCATTAAAAACTTGGAACCTAAGATAACCTAAGATTTATGGGGACATTCCGTTAGAATCATTGCTTCAGTAACAAATGTTATTGCACCATATTTAGTTGTAATATTATAAAATCGCACCAAATCATTGAATTGAATTATAATTCTAAAAATTTGCAACGAAAATTCGGCTGCAAATCCTACAACTACGGTAAATCACATTGCGCTATTTTATGGTTCTGTTAAATAATGTTTATACATATGTATGACGACTAGTGGTGAATTGCAGTTAGACCGCGAGTCTAACTGCTCACTCTCGGCTTAGGGATCAAATTAGCTACGAGTATGACATAAATACCTACTAAGGTATCTATGTCATAATACTCGTAGCTATCATTAACTCAGATTTTGTAATTACACATCATTTAGCCGCCTATGTGTTAAATAGGCATCAGCATTTGTCAGTAATTATTAATTACTTTCAAATTTAAATGATTTGTGATGACTCCAGTAATGATTACTCTAAGAGCCGAAGATTTAACGTATTATTTATTGCAAAAAGTCCAATGTCGGAAATTCTTTTGGGCGCTGCGGCCGCACCCCTTCCCGCTGAGAATTGAACTCAATTTGTTGTAAATCAACTTTATCGGGCCATAAGAGTTTATGCGCCGCGGCGGCAGCCACAGTTCGGAGTTGACACTGTTGTGGGGCCGACATTGACCTCGCAGTAATTGCTTTCATTTTTATTTAAGTTTACTCTGGAATTTATGCTTGCGTCGTTTCATTTTTATTTTATACCAACACGAATCTATATAAATAAAAGTGATTTCTTGAAATGTTTCTATGCGCTTAACTTTTAAATAAATGCTCCAAATTGAATAATTATTTCGTTGTTGTCAAGAGAGGGCTTGTATAAAAGAACATGTTTAAAATGGTACAGGTTTTTTAAAATCTGATTACACGAAAAGTAATCAAGTGAGTTAGATAGAAGATAGTGGCATTGATCTTCAACATGTTGACAAAAGCAACTAACAACTAAAATTATTATTTTTTTACCGCATGGTTGTACGGTAAATTGTCAGATTTTATCTCATTATTTTCATTTGGTACACCATCCGTGCGAGGTACAGGCGGGAAACTAGTTCGCCATAAGTTCAGCAGATAGTTTATGGATAGCTTTAGCAGCGTTGAGGAAAATAAACACATAGCCTGCACTTTGCATTTTTTATATCATTAGATAGTAAACTAGGAGATGGGTCCCCTGATAGAAAGAGTCAATCATCACCTGTAGACACCAAAGGTGTTAATGGTGTGGTGCTACTTGTGGTGAGGTCTAATGCCACATGCATAAGTTTACCGGCTACCTTACCCTCCAATAAGGAACACGACAGTAACTAGCACTGACAATATTGTGGCCGAAATAGATTAGGCGGTGGTACCACACCCCGGCGAGACAATGCAGAACTCTACCACCTTGCATTCTGCAATGAGATCAATGTTTATTATGATTTCCTTAAGAATAACACCAATTTAACATTTATGCGTACATATTGTTACAGCAAACTTAAAAATCGTGGAATATCATTGAATAAGTATTTAAAAATATTTTAGGTTGGTAAAATCAGTTTTTCTTTAATGGATTTATTTGTGAGCTAAAGTGCTAATTTATGTTATAGTCAAGTATCCCTCCGCATCTGCCAGCCGAGTGATTGATATTGGATGTGTCAACAATTTACAGAAGTAGTACATACTCGTACAACAAATTTAAAAGGAAAACTATCACGCCTAAATAGACTATACAAATTTACGAATAATATTCAACCAACTTACAAAATATACTTGTGGATACAAACTATACTTTTTTACAGCGATAAACATGTAACGCGGATATATCCGTCATTGGCGTTAAATAACTTAAAATTTAATAGACCAAAACAATAAGGAAGCTCTCTTTTTAGTCTGCATTATCATAAAGTGCAACGGATGGAACAATAATGTTCTTATAATACAATAATGTTTATTATCTACAGTTTTTAAAAGTAAATAAATGTTGACATGGACGATTTTCTTTCAAGAAGGCACACTAAACTGAACGTTTGAAAAATTTCTTGATTCACCACGATTCACTGGTTATTCCTTTGGCGAGGTGGGCGATGACTCCAACATGTAATATTTTTGTATGGTGCTTCCATTGCTGCACTTGCAAACTTTGGAGATAGGTGCTTGTTAGTTTCGATACCCAAGGCCAGTGATTTTTCCGAAAGCGGAAAGCAAAGGGTTATTAACACATAATTACCAGACCTTGGGCTGCTATTGACTATTTTCTACACAGTAAAACCTCACAACACTTCACCTACTCATAATCAAAGTCTCTGAGTATGCTTAACCCTAGTAAAACAATACTTTAATTACCTTTGTACACGCTCTCTAACTTATTTATACGCAAATATGGGCTCGATAAATCGACTGAAACGCTGACCTGTGAAACTGCCACCCCATTCATATTTTATTCTCCCTCAATATTGCACGCTGCTATAAATATAAAATATTTTGACAGAACCTGCGATAAAACTTATAAGATACGAATTATCTACTCAGCAATGTGATGTGTCGCCGAAATTTCCAGATTTAGGAGTTGTAAAGAGTTTACGAGGCATAAAAGCGAATGTACTGCGCTCATAACGTCGTGGCCTTAGAACGGCTCCTACGCTACGATTGTTGACGATATTCGCAGCGACCGTGTTACTGACATTGTAATTATCGTTGTATTATGGATTCTCTGGATATGAACTGATTACGTTTGGGACTATCTTTTACCCACCGCTTCACCCGAGCTGAATGAGAACTGAACTATAACGAAGGCGCCCCCGCTCAGAATAGGTAATCAGTGTGTCCGGCGGTCTGAGGTGTGCGCGACAGATCAGCAATCAGTTATATTTATTGTTCTGTGTTAAAAAAGATACTGCTTGATGCGCCAATTGTTGAAATAATATTAAAATAGTGTTATACATAAAAGGAATAACAGGACAATCAGTCAAATTATTTCCGGGCTCTCTTTGAAGAATAAACAATCTGCCATTCTGCCCGGCAGGCGAACGGTTGGCAAAACCATCACTACCATCATGACTGGTAAAGGTCTGCAACTTACTGAAAAATGCTTGTCACCGTCATGTTCCGGCTTGGAATGAAGTTAGTCGACAAAGTCGTGCAAGTGGCATTAGCATGCCGCCACCCGGATGGCAGCGCACCATTGACATCTCTAATATAGGCCATGGTTGTCCCTATCCAACAGGAGAGCCATATTTGCTTGTTTGCTTTATTGACACAGAGGCGACTAAGACATCACCACCACCTCCATCACCACTGACTTGATGTCGTGCTGTTCAGTTTAAAGTATTTGTTAAATTTTAAGGAATATGCTGTCATCGACCTACCTGTAGTCTCCGTTCACTTCGGTCAATGTTTTGTTGCTCACTGTGCAGATAAAGTGTGACTCAGCACTAATGCATATATTTTCTCTAATAACTATTGAATGTCGGTATATATTACACTAATGTTGTTATGATGCGTACTCGGTTTGTTGTAGCATATTCTTAACAACAGGTTAGTTATGAAAATTTAGATTCTGGCGTTTAGTTTTATTGATAGCTCGTAATTAATTTACTATGCACTACCCAAGCTTTTTCTCTCAGCATCACGGAAGGTTAAACTGTGTGTGCACAATCTTGTTGCGCATGAATCTCGTCCCCACAGAATAAGTAACTCTTTTATGGAGCAAGGTATACATTTTTACAATAGACTTCCCGAAACTATAAGAGATCTACCAGTCACTAAATTTAAAAAATGTGTTAAAACAAAACTGCGTAAAAAAGGATATTATAAAATCTCAGATTATTTAGAAGACAAAATAGCCTGGGATTAATTGCTCCTCATACCGATCTCATATTTATTTATAGTAATATTGTGATATTTAAAAAAAATAAACGATGTGAAAAAAAGACAAGCCCGCTGAGTTTCTTCCTGAGATCTTCTCAGTGTGTGGCCGCGTTTCCGATCCGGTAGTAGTTTTAAACAAAATATTTTGACCTGTCAAAATAACTTGTAAAAAGTTTTATTGAATAATATACTTCTGATTTCTGATTTCTGTGAGAAAATACTTAATAGAATTAAGTTACATCTTTGTACCATTATATGCTATGAAGTATGTAAATAAATAAATAAGGTAGCGACTAGCAACTAACGAGGTTTAAGTTTAGCTGAGGTGCGGTACTCCACACCTGGCTGTGGATCTATACTACTATTACAAAGAGGACAAATTTGAGGACTTGTTTGTTTGTAATGGACAAACTCAGAAACAACTGAACCGATATGAAAATTCTTTCTTTCTATAGAATTTGAAACTGTTTTTTTTTCAGATTCATTATTTTAGGAGTAACGGGTTTGTAGGTCACGCGAGCAAAGCCGCAAGCGATAGCTAGCTAGTTGCAGCTGTAATCCAAGCGCCGTAGAGCTGGTTAATGTATAAAATAAAAATAAAAAATGTGTGTGTACTTATGTACGCACGTAAGAAGTTATACTTCTTTGGTGTAACAAGATAATAAATTCTAAAAATTTTATCCTTCACGTTATCCTATGCTTGTAAAGAAAATGACTCTCATAAAAATAACAAAAAGGTATTTATACATTAAACGAAGCTTTATTATTAACTAATTTATTATTAACACATTATTTAGTTAAATAAATTTTACTCAATTATCATAAAATAATTATATTTTTTACGTAATTGAAACAAACTAAAATGTTGACTCGCTGATTTTCATGATGTCGGGTTTTCCGGCTATTGAGAGATATCGCTCTAAAAAGCTTTATACAAAAAATATTTTTATCGGTAACTGTGAATTAATATCACCATGAAGTATTAGGTATAGGTGGAGCTAGCACTCGTATTTAATCACTTCAAACAAATACCTACGTTATAGCTCATTCTATGAGGTCCCGCCATCTCTTTTTATACAACTGTGTTAGAAAGAGAGGGTGAGACCTCAGAAGATGACAGCAGTGTTTAAAGTTGTGTTTCAAGTAAGTATTAGAAGTGCTGCCTCCAGATATAATACAGATTCATGGTTATCATAATATTCATAGTCCAAGCAGGGACTGTCAAAAAGGGTGGTCAACTAAAATAAGAAAAAAATGGACTTTATTGCTTTATGGACATTAGCCAAATAATAAACGATTTTTCTTTATTTTTTTCTCTCGATTTATGTGCCAGACCAATTTCATTCAGAAAAAGAAATAAAAACAATTTTTTACGTTTAGTTTGTTCATGTATATGTAGAAAATTTTAAATTGCAATTAATATTTTGGAATAGTCTAGTAGCAGTTTTGTCAAGAATAGCAGTGCCAGACCTAAATTATTTATTTACTGTATTATTATTTTTTTGAAAGTATCTAGTGTTAGGTATATTTATTTGTAATATGAATAATATTGTAAATAATGCTTGAATGTAATATTAATATTCGTTTATCTCGCATAATAGATATTAGAATTTGTTGTTATCAAAATTCTGCACTACAGTGGCGCCACTTCCGCAACATCGTGGAATCGTTTATATCAAACTAGCGACCCGCCCCGGCTTCGCACGGGTATAAAATATTTATATAGCCTATGTCACTCAGTGAAAAAAATGTGTAAACGGTTGACCCTACGGGCCATCCCTGAAACTTCCCACTAAATTAAGGTATTTTATGCTCAAAAGAGTAAAAAATATAAGCATAGATTTTTCAGTTCAAGCATCTATTTCGTTAAAAATTGCAGTATATTAATTTTTGAAAAGCTGTATATTTTGAAAACGATGATGGCATTTAACTTAATTTTTGAGACCTAAAATATTGCTTTAGCTAAATAATCGATAGGTTGAAAAATGTCGATGCAATGTCAAAAAACATTTTATTTTTAATATTCTTCACTGAAAAATCCCAAACAAATTGACCAATTTTTAATAATAAACGGTATTTGACGTAATTTTTAAGAGAGAAGAGCTGATAAGGTTTTAAACTCAATCGGTGAATTAAGTTACTTATTTAAAAAAAATAGTAAGTTTTAAGTTTTATAAATTAGATTCGATTTTGATTTTTGAAACGGCATTTGACGTAGTTTATCTAGTACTAAAATATCGTAGAATACCAAAAAATGATTGATTTAAAAATTTCGAAGCTATAACTTTTTTCAAAATTTTTCGTCAACGATTACTCCCAAGCAGATAAACCGATTTTGATGCAATTTATGTATTAGACGTAGTTTTTTGAGGAATAGAGCTGATTAGTTTTTGTACTCAATCGGTACACAAATCTGAAAGTTATATAAAAAAATACTGTTTCGCCAAAATTTTTTTGGTGTTTTTTCAAAATTTATCAAAATCTCCTGGACCGAATCCAATCTATGTCATCAACCGCGTTTCGATCGGTCCAGCCGTTCAAAAGTAATGAGATATTTACATACACACATACACACATTAATACATTCAGACATACTGACGTCATCGTGAAAGTAGTCGGAAAAGGTTCCTAGGACCTCAAAACGTGGACATCTGGTGAACAATCGATTTTCGAAAATCGGGGTAAAATCAGTAACTAAAAATCAGTAGACTTACGTAGTGGGAAGTTAAAAATGATTAAAATCGATCCTGTAGTTTTGATTTACTCATTACTGCCCGTGGCCCGCACGCGTTAAATTTGGAGTAAAACAATTCCCCTTTCCTTATACCATGAAGATTTCCTGCTATCTTTGGAATATCTAAATTCATAAACTACATTTTTACTTATTTACTTTTTACATTTTTACTTATTTCTTTTATTTTTACAATTAATATATTGTAGAATGTCTTTATATACAACGTTTACAGCTTTCTTGTCATTAGACAATACAAACATGTTTTCTTTAGAGTTACTCTTGAAAGAACGACATATAGTTGGCCATGTGAAAAACAGTCAACGCTCAAATCTAAGCCTGCAACATTGAAGGTTTGACCATGCGATTTATTAATGGTCATTGCAAAAGATGTCTTTACTGGAAACTCGGCGCCGCCGACCGACGGATAACCCCGCCACCGCTATGCTCCTGCACTTTAAACCTGTAATATCTTCGAGAATATTCATTTAAATTACATGTTGTAAACGGCGATATTGATCTATATTAAACCATCAATGTATTTAAGGTACTTAATTAGATAAAGATTAATGCTGTATTGCTTAAAATTGCTTCTAAAATAAGTCATTATTTCTCGTAAAAAGTAAATGACAAAAAAATGCTAATGTGGGTTATCCATAAGGGATAGACATATACCATCGCGGAGTTTTCTGTAGACCTTTTCAAGATGTACAAATACTTATTACATTATTTTGATAAATCTCGTAGGGTTCAGCCTGCGTTTGCAATGTAAGCGGAAAAAACAGACATTACATTAGAAACCTCAAAAATTACAGTATTTCTTGACTCTATATTGAATGTTATTATACATATAAACCTTCCTCTTGAATCACTCGATCTGTTAAAAAAAACACATCATAATCCGTTGCGTAGTTTTAAAGATTTAAGCATACATAGGGACATAGGGATAGACAGAGAAAGCGACTTTGTTTTATACTATGAAGTGTTTATAAACTTGAAAGTGGTGCCATCTGAACTGATCTGTTTGAGGTTGACATTTTTCAATCTACCCTACTTTTAATTACTGTAAAACTGTGTGATACTACAAAACACCTTGTATCGGCCTCGGTATTTTTTTAGGTTATTGGTATTTAGGTTTTATATAATGTATATTGGAAATACATTAAATTAATAAAGTAAACATTACACATACAACATTTATGTGACATATGTACATAATATACACACATGCATACAATTTTCTTTACGGCTAAAGTGTGTGGTCAAACTTAAAAAAGAATTTTATTTTTTAGCTTATGGTGAAATTTTAGCCTTGGAGTGATCGCTAGTTATCATTTATTAGTTATTATTACTTAATTAAAAATAATGAAACGTTTGTACATCACATACAATCTAAAAACCTCCCAGAAAGTGTTATTGTCGTTTACCTTTCGTTGTGTTTAAAGAAAAAAAGCTAATAAAATTTTTAAATCAATCATTATATTAGCCTAAAAGTTATTTTAAGATATGAAGTAAATTTGTTGTAAACAACACGACATTGATATATGAAAAGGTGTGACTTTTGGAAAATTGACTCTATTTTGATTTTTGAAACGGCATTAGACGCAGGTTCTCAAGTACTAAAATACTGTAAAAATTAAAAAAAAAAAATTAATTCAAAAATCTCGAAATAATGACTAGAAAACATTATTTTCATTTAACGTTAACGATATATTTTGGAACGAATAAAACAATTTGCGGCATTAAACGTAAATTTTAAGGAACAGACTTAGTTAGATTTTATAATCTATTGGTACATTATTTTGGAAGTTAATATAAAAAGAAAACATTATTTTTATGAAAAAAATCACGTTTTTTAATTTATTTTTTAAATCTCCTTACCCAATCCGTCTACATTTTCGGGAAACCTAGGTTTGGCGAAACCAAATCGAATGCCGTCAACTGCGTTCAAATCGGTCGAGCCATTCAAACGCTATGAGAGGTTTACACACGCATACATACGACATACTAACGTCATCGTGAAAATACACAGATAGGCTTCCTAGGATCTCATAACTTAGAGATCTTCTAAAAACTGTCATCAACTACGTTTTGATCGGTAAAGTTTACACACACACATACATACGCATACACACACACATACATACACATACACACACACATACATACACACATACAGACATAATGATGTCATCACGAAGATAGTCGTAAGATTCTTAGGATCTCAAAACGTGGAGATCTAATCAAAACTCGATTTTCGAAAATCGGGGAAAATCAGCAACTTCCTTATTACATACGGAGTGGAAAGTTAAAAATTAAGCCGCGTTTGACTGATAGATAAATTAAACACCTATATTAATAGTGCGTAATTGCTATGTGCATGCATAAGTTTACCGGCTATCTAGCCTTTCAAACCAAAACACGAAAGTGACAAGCATAGATGTTATTACGGAAAAAAGTTAGAGTGGCACCCTGGTGGATATCGCGTTGTCTTCTACCCAATAGATACGATAATAGTTTATATAGATAAAAACGTTGTGACTAAATCCCGTTATCTATGTAGCATATTGGTAGCAACTGATTTTAGGGATGGAGTGATTATAATTAAATAAATCTCTGTGTTCTTTTTTATTTACATAATAAAATAGATAATTACATTGATATAAAAAGGGAAGATATGTTACGCTCTAATATCTCAATTGCTAAACCTAAGCTCGATCAGTCGAACGCAAAGTAATGCGACGAACGTAGCAAACTACGTTTCTCTCGCTTACTTTTGTATTGTACTATCTCACTCTCGCAAACATGACGAACTAAACAATAATTTAATCTTATTTTCAAACAAATTGTTTTAACCGTACGTACGAATGGAAAGTAATCCCGTGTGTCTTATTTTTTTTTCCTTGAGTGATTATAACACTGGCTCAATATACAAGAAGGTATTTTGAGGCGTATTTAATGGTAAAAACAGTCGGAAAATATAAGTGTATCATATGAGATCCCGCGCGTGATTGATTGTCACCAATTGTCACTGTGTCTACGGACCTAGTTTTGTAGGACCAGGCGCTGTGACTAGGTAAAGTATCTTCCCTTTTTATATCAATGGATAATTGACATTGACATTGACATTTTTTTAGTATTTTTTTAGTATGTGTGTGTTATCGCCTCTGTGGTGTAGTGGTCCGGTGTCGGAGTTGACCACATGAGGTCCCGGGTTCGATTCCTGGGTCGGGCAATTTAAAGATTTGTTTTTTCAGTTTTCTGATAAAAACAACATTGCCTGGGATTGGAAAGTGCCCGGTTGGCGATAGGCTTGCCACCTATCACATTTGTGGGACCAAGTATCTTCGGCTAATCGTGGGTGCACTTGTTGTACCTCTGCCTACCCTTTTGGGGATACGGGCGTGAAGATGTGACACACGTAGTAAATGACGTTAAAACAGACATAAGTCACGTGATCTGTTATAATACGTTCCATATTAATGGAAGTAAGGCTTTATCTCCTACTCGAAAATATTTATTTGGGGTAAGAAAATGATCATTCAACTTCTACCGATGTCACTGGCAAAAAGTTCATAATTAAAATTAATGTCAATAATATATTGTTGGAAATCTTTATTTTGTTATGTAAATAAAAAGAAAAACAGATATTTATTTAACCCCATCCTACCCCATCCCTAAAATCAGTTGCCACCAATATATAGTTGTGATTTGACCAATGATTTGGCTATAAATATAAAATATATGAATCACTAAATGCAACAGAAAATTGTTCAACTTTCAAACTTGTAATCATCCAAACGCGACATATTTGGCTACTAATACTATGTTTTAAAGTTGGAAGTTTGCGCTTGCATGCATAGTTCATAATCGTAAAGTGACATATTTCTAGTTCTCTCTATTTGATGATGTCTTGAAAATCGGTAATAATTTTATTTAGCGCAAACTATTCGGTGCGATTTATATCGAGCAGATTTAGTTAGAATAGGACAAGTCTTCGTGAATATATTTAACAGTCCGTGTCTGTGGGCAGCGCCGTGATGCTCTGCCCAGTGTCCATTAGAGCCGCATAACGCCGACACGACGGCTCCGCGGTAATGGGCGCTGTTGTTCTAAAACAAAAATAAACGAGCTGACCTGTACAACTGTACAACTACGAGTATACTTTACCTTAATATCTCATATGATTCTAAAATATAGTAAAAGTAGCATATTTTAAAAAGCTGCAGCTTATTATTATGTACTGGAGTGATGAACAAATCGGATTGCTGCCAAATTATTTAAAATAAAAAATTAAGTTAGACTCATAATAGGCTATTTACTTAATTTGAAATTTGTTCAATACTTTGCCTTATTAGACATATTAAACAAATAACTATTTTTGTATAACATACATTTATAAAAAAAATCGCGCTTTACAATTAAACGTAAAATTTACCGCGAAAGCTCTCTCGACTTTCATTGCGACTAACTGTCATAACGTCGTCGTCATATACATACTTTACGGTATTACGGTATTACGGTGGTTTCTAAGAAAATGTCAAAATAACATGACGTTTTACCACGGTGTAACCAAACACTTTCAGACTTGCGTTTACTATCAAGTGACTTGTGTCTGTTTTAACCGAAATTATATCCTAAAAATATTATTAATCTTTATTTTTTAAAATAAATATTTCAGGTTATCTCCATGTCATAGTTAATCATTAGAAACTACAATATATCCGATTTATTCTTAGTGAAAACAAGCGTATTCAGTTTGAAAGTGGTGATGCTTAACTACGTATAGTCTATAGGCATATATTGTACTGTAGTTTTGAGTCGACATTTAAAATATCCTTAACACAATACTTTCTAGCTGATCACACTTGTACTGTTTCACAATAAGATAATTATATTTAATTTCCGACCGGTTTCGCTTACACATTAGCAAAATAAAATTTGTTTCCTACAATGCCAATATTTAAATATTTAGCAAAATAAAATTTGTTTCCTACAATGCTAATATTTAAATATTAGCATTGTAGAAAACAAATTTTATTTTAACATTTATAGAAAAGAAACTTTTAGCGACAACATTATACCGGCTGAGTCTCACCACCCCATTTGTCATAAACATGCGGGCGTGCTATGGTCCATCGATTAGTATCTGTACCACTCAATAAAGAGAGTTATCGGCAAGAATTAAGAACCATAAAAGAGATAGGTACAAATAATGGATACAACGCTAAGCTGATAGACAACATGGTAAAGAAAAAATTAAAAAGCCAAGTAATGCCATTGTTATACTCACCTGGTGCCGGTATTGATAAAAAAGTACATAAATATGTTAGATTACCTTTCTTAGGTCAAATTTCATATAAAAGTGCTCGATTTCTCAAAGATAAAAAACCTGCATTTTATACTACGAAATCCCTAAAAAAGTTACTTTTTAATAATAAGGGAAAGGTTCAAAAAATAACAAAAAGTGAAGTGTACAAATTAGAATGCCAAAATTGCGACTGTAAATATATTGGACAAACAGGCAGATCGTTCTCAATAAGGTTACAGGAACACGTGAGAAGCTGGCGTTCAAGTAAAAGAGACTCGGCCTCTGCTAGACATTTGTTGGACGAAGGGCATTCTTTTGACCCTCGAATACACAATGAACTGATCCATTTGTGTAGCAAAGACAAGAGACTTAACGCACTTGAAGCGTTAGAAATAAATAGACTTCTTAATATTTTTAATCATGGTGTATTTTAATTCTATTTTTAAAGTTCTTATTCATAGTAGATTATTATTATCATTATTTATATACCTGAAACTACTCAGTTTAGCTGCGGAACCATTTCTCGAATTATTTTCTAAATCAAGTAATTATTTTGACAGGAAGTGGAATTTTATTTCTAAATCATGTAACTATTTTGAAAGTAATTGTAATTTTATTGGTAATATTTGTATTTTTTAATTATTATTATTATTATTTTATTTTGATTATGATTTAATTAGGTTGTTTTGTATATTGTATAATGAATTTAATTCTTGACTTTAGTATTTTATGATAAATTTATTTAAATGAATTGACTAAAGTTTTAAATTTAGACATTTAAGTTAGGTTTATTATTATTACTATAATTTTGTGACTTTTAATTTTAATGAAATTGCATAAGTTTATACCAACACGTCTGATTTCTCCCTACTTGCGGGGAGGTACCCATAGTGCGGACAACCCTACATTGGTATTCCTATAATATTTATTGAGGGTAGGATGTGCATTTGCCTTCAAATTTGTTATTTATGACATTTCGATTTTGTTGTTAGTTAATATTTATTGTAAATACCCTGAGGATGCTTATGTAAGCAAAACCGGTCGGAGATTAAATATAATTATCTTATTGTGAAACAGTACAAGTGTGATCAGCTAGCAAATATTGTGTGTTAAAATGGAGTTTCACCAAGTGCCGACGATAAAAAGTGTGGAATATATAAATTATCCTAAATGGTAAATGTATAATCGTCTAAAATGTAAGTTGTACTTCCCGGCGTGGCGGCGCGGCGGTGCAACATATAAGTTGTCAGGTTAATATAAGCATTGTCTTACTCATGTACTATATGTTTTCGTTTTTACTTACGAACGTATTTTTTTGTGTTACTGATCAAAACATCTTCAAATAGTGAAACGTTTCACATATATCTTACATATCAAAATTACAAAAAAAACAGGAAAGAAAATTTATGAAAAAAAATAGACCATTACTAATAGCCAGACCGATGGATTATTATTTGTCTAAAGTCCAAAAATCAATTAATTTCATTACCTATTGTTCTTATTCTGGATCACTTTTTATTTTGAGGGTCCCCGCATGGACTATAACCGGCGGGCAGTAAATACACGTCGGAATACATATTGTCCGATATAAATCAGCACTCAATGACAGGTATCGCGGCGCGTCTCGTCAACCTGACGTATTCTAGGCCTGTTTCTGAAACATGCGTAGCACTCACGGAGGAAAAAAGATTCATTTTGATATAAGTAATTTGTAAAACTATTTCTCAACGTTGAATGTAATGGTTGAATAAAACTTTACTCATGCTTACATTAGATCAGTCCTGGTTTTGAGATTTCAACAAAATAGAAACACGTGTTCAATCATGTCCGAACAAACACACTGGGGATTGTTCATAAACTTGCTGACTGCGGGTTGTTCATTATTTATAACAATAAATAACATTATTGTAGTAAATTTTGGTAAACCAGAATGTCAACTGACATTCAGCTCACTCTATTTACGATGCAAGGGAAACGCGGTGTGATAATACTTTTCACAATTAATACCAACATGACAACTCCCATCGTGAAATGGGTATTAATCCCTATCGTTTCATTGGTTAGGTTAAACGACTAGTATTTATTGAAAAAAATAATCGGAACCGAAATCTTTACATGCTCTCTGACGCTCTGAGAGTTACTACTACTGAAATATTTTTAAAACAAATTTGTGTAATGTTAAAGTAAAATAATTTCCTTATTTTGTGACGTCTGCACTTGGTGAAATTACACACTAGCACTGCTTTTTGATCATCGCTTTTCTTGCACAGATATGTACATACTGAAACATATTTCATAAATATGTTACGGTAATAATATTGTACAAGCAACACAAACACGTCCCTGTCAGATCGAAATCGATCCCCATCGATTGCGAACCCATTTGACCAACGGAGCGCCCGGGTTATAATAAAGCAAAATATGAAGTATCCGTCGGACCAAATATTGCCAGACTAATCATACGTTTTATATGTAGTGATTTGGAGTACGTTAGTAAGTGGCAAGTGCGGCTAGCAGAAGGTGGTTAGTTGTATAATATTACCGGAGACACCACGCTCTAGGGCGATTGTGGCGTTAATTTCGAAAGACTTGCTGCAATCTCTCAAAAGCTGTTTCGTCTGGCTACGATCTACAAATCGCAGTTCCGTAGCAGTTACCTTTCGGGCTTACGAGCTACGACTCGATCTGTGTAGTTAACTATGTAGATAAAGGAGAATAAATCCGTACCAGGCGTGAATAGGTTGATAAGTCGACTTGTAAAATATTTTTTTTAATGCATAATAGGCATTAGGATTGTTATATTCATAGCGTGAATAAATGACTCAAGTCGATAGGTCTATTTTACCGCACATAGCAAACATGTGAATTTTTAAATAACTCTCTTATTAGAGAGAAATTGTGTTCCATTTTGTGACAAATCAGTCATTTATTACATTTTTATCCGTTGCGCGTATGATGAGACAAAGCGATATATTAAATAGAGATAGCTACAGTTTTGGCGGTTAATCCTTAAATCACGCAATTTTTTTAGGTGAGAACTCGCGCCACTTTTTTTTGCATATATCCTTACCTTGTTCTTGACCTAGTTAATTTAGTTAATAGATTTAAAATCTGCTAAAGATCACAGATTATCATTCCCAAACTACGAAAATCATTATTGCAGAAATAGAACAAATAAAAAATATTTATCATCAGATCTTTCTATGCTACTATGTATCGTTTATATAGAGAAAATTGCGCAAACCCTATTTCACTTAAATTATGTTCTCAGTGTTTTCACGACTTAAACTTATCATTCAAAAAACCGGCTAAAGATACATGCCACACATGCGATCTTTTGAATACAAAGATAGCGTTAACTGAAGGAGAGGAAAAGACCAATTTAATAATGGAGCTGAGTGAGCATCAATCTCAAGAAGAAAATTTTTATGGCAACCCGTAAAATGGCTACAATATAAAAAACCTATTGGAGAAATACGTTTTAAGACAAATCGTGACAATGAAAGCTCTTTTAGAGTCATAAATTACAGGAAAAGAGGTAAACACGATTTAAACACTGTGCAATTAGGAGTTGTTTCAAATGAGACTTTACCAATAAGTAGAGAAAAAAAAAAGATTTGATGAATTTATTGCCACTAATAGATCCCCTTTTTCACGAGTTTTATAAAAATATTAAAACTGATGTTGACGTATCCGACGTCGATCCTGATTTAGACTCCGAAGATCCTGATGCAGAAGGAAATAGAGAAGAATTAAACTAATTGTATACTTGTAACTTTGTTTTCGGATTTAAAATAATTATTTTGCAAGATATTTTGTTTTTTTATTACCTATACACACATACCTACATAAATAATATCACGATATCAGTCCCATAACGGGTGTCGGGTAGGCAGAAACTATACTTATTACTTTTAATTTTTTTATACATATGTGAATAACTTGATAACTCGTTGGTGAACAACTTGATATGGCATTTTTTATTATAAACTATGACATTTTTTATTATAAATACGGTAAATTCATTAAATATTCTTATATTATCAGAAAACCCAAAGCTAATTAATAACATTCAGATTAAAAAATATTTAAAAACATAAAATCAGAATTTACAGATAAAAGTTAAATTTAAAAATGACTGCCCTGAAAAATGTGCATTTTCGATTTGTTAAGTTATTCACGCCTTGTACGGAAATACAACTTACGATTGTGAAACTTTATATGTGTGTTTGTTTGTTAATTGTTCACATAGATTCTGCTTAATAGATTATATAGATAATTTATTTATAGCTAGTCTAGGCTCGACACCTAGTTTACTAGACGTCATCACGTAAATAAAATGCATTGTTCTAGTGGAATTCGCAAAAACTTGAAAGTACAGCGGAGTGCTGTCGGAGATGATACATTACCACTATATTTGTGTATTGATAGCGATCTTAAAACTTTAAAAGTTTTACAAACATTTTTGCACGACTGGATTTGAACCAGCGATCTGGGGCTTAAACTAGTATCAAGATTTTTCTTTGTTAAATTTTTAAAATTAGTCAGTTCTAAGTTATTTCTTGAGTAAAGTTAAATAAAAATTAAATGTATTGAAATATAATCCATACTAATATTATAAATGTGAAAGTCTGTCTGTTACGTTTTCACGGCTAAACCGCTGCACCCATTTTCATGAAATTTGGCATGGAAATAGTTGAAGATCTGGGTTCAAACATAGGCTAATTTTTTTCAACCCCTAAAAGGCTGAAATAGGGGATAAAAGTTGTATGAAAAGCTATTTAGACGACATGTTAATCTACTCGCGGGCGAAGCTGCGCGGGTCAGCTAGTATATTATAAACTGACCAAACTCCCACGTCAGGGGCTACTGCTACACCTTCGCTTAAGTATTTTTGTAAGTAAGTTTACATCAAGTTGAAAGAAAGAAAGAAAGAAAATATTTATTTGCAAGAATATGGGTGTAACAAGTTGTTAAAAATTAATTAAGTTACCAACATATTCTACCATTATATGGCGTGCAAATGTTTAAAAATTATCATTAATTTTCATTATTAATTATCATTATAACATTTAAAACATTATATCAATTTTTTAAAACTACTACCGGATCGGAATGCGGCCACACACTGAAAAGATCCGGCGGAAGAAACTCAGCGGGTTGGTCATTTTATTTTCTCTATTTTATGTACTTATAACTAATGTACAAGAATGATTTCATATCACAAAAGTCATTTTTATAATTACAACTTTCATTTTTTGTGTAATTAAAATTTTTATTATTTACATATTTACAAAATTTTACTACATTGAAATTTTTTAAGGCCAATTCAACAAACTTATATTTTTATCCATTAACATTTAATTTTATCGGCTAAAAATTCTTTAATATCATCATAAGTTTTATCTAACAGCTAATCAAACAACTTTTTGCGAAATTTATTTACAGGCAGTGATTTAAGACTATCAGGAATATGATTGTATAATATAGTAATAAACATACAATACACATAAATAAACAAAGATACAATTAATTTTTGGTTAGGCACATATATTTTATTTTGTTGTTCTTCAAAAGAGTCCAGACCAACTCCAGAGAGTTGGTCTGGACTCTTTTGAAGAATAGACTAGTTGCTGTTCCGCCAGGCAGGTCGTAAAAGGCATAAAGGTCGTAGCATCGTGACCACTAGGTGGTAGAGATCTGCATTACCACACCCGGGTCTGGGGCCACTGCCATATCTATTCCTGCCGCAATAACGTCAGTGCTTGTCAATGTCGTATTCCGGTTTGGAGCATAAGGTAGGTAAGTTTACTTAGGTATGTGGCATGAGACCTCGCCACAAGATAGCAACGCACCATTAACACCTTTGGTGTCTATAGGCAATGGTTGATTCTTTTCATCAGGATGCACATCTGCTTGTTTGCTATTTTATGATATAAAAAAGTGGCGTTAGTAATAATATTCGACGGCGTACGCTCGCTGCGATTTGCATTTAATCGTTTCCTATCGTGGCATCAATTCTAAAAAAGGAAACTGAATTAATGTTGTTAAGATTGCCGATGTAATTTTAATTCATTTTCTTATCGTGATTCTTTTATTTTCGGATTTCAATAGGTTTTTGTTCTGTACGGCGAAAATGGTGGCGTTCTGTGACACAGATCGATGAGTGATCGGTGCATGGTACGGTACATTTAAATTAATACAAATTAATATGAATTTGAAAATTATTCTTGTAAAAAGTATGTAGAATTATAAAATTGTCAAACGCAACTTGTGCACCACATATGGAGAAAATGTTGATAAGTATACATTAAATTGTACAACTTGTGACACCTATATTGCTTTTTTTATATCATAAGATAGCAAACAAGCAGATGGGTCTCCTGATGGAAGAGTCAACCATCGCCTATAGACACCAAAGATGTTAACCTTTGGTGTCTATAGCTCCGAGGTCTAATGCCACATGCATAAGTTTACCGGCTACTTTACCGCCAAAACAGGAACACGACAGCGACAAGCATTGACGCTATTGCGGCAGGAATAGGTAAGGCGGTGGTACCAGACCCGGGCGAGACAATGCAGAACTCTACCACCTAGTAGCCATGATGGTTGGGACTCGATAGCCAATCGGTCGCCTTTTACGACCTGCCTGGCAGAACGGCAGTTGGCCTATTCTTCAAAGGAGGCCGGGACCAACACGGGTAAAACTATTCTATAATTATCTTACAGGTGAGAATGGCAAAAACGGTGACATGATCCTCATCGCCGCATTTTATCGCTACCACCTAACATGATGTACAACAGATCAGTATGGTGTCGTTATTAACTTATTTAAAGTTTATTTTGTTTATCACACGAATAGGAAATACCGTTCACTATCTGTATCAACCATACAATGGCGAGCAGTTATAAAAGTTAATTATTGAACTCCACCTATACAATTATACCTGACACATCGGTGGGCGGAAGCAGTTTAGTCCAAGGGCCTCTCCCTTGTTCTCCAAAATTATGGAGACAATCTTCGACTGACAGCTTCTTAAATACTTACAAGAGCACCAGCTGATGAGTGACTGTCAGTACGTTATTCGTAGTGGTCACTCAGCTTTCGTAGTGATTTTCTAGTATACCCGAAACATCAGTAGGCGTAAATAGTTGGATCCAAGGGGGAGGCATTGGGAGTTAGTTGACTATGGCACAAAGCTCGCGAAGCTGCCTTTTTATAGTATAAGATATCAAACAAGCAGATGGGTCTCCTGATAGAAAGAATCAACCATCGCCTATAGACACCAAATGTGTTGACGCTATTGAGGCAGGAATAGGTAAGGCGGTAGCACCAGACCCGGGCGAGACAATGCAGAACTCTACCACCTAATAGCCATGATGTTAGTGACTCGTATATCCAATCGATCGCCTTTTACGACCTGCCTGGCAGAACGGCACTGGCCTATTCTTCAAAGGAGTTCGGGACCAACACGGAGAAAAGCTGCCTTTTTATAGGCTTCACGCGAAATGATGCAACTAGGTCACCAATTTAATAGCTGATCAAGGTCGTAGTCGACTGTCAATGCCCCAAGGCTGCGTGCTATCACCGATACTGTTTCTTCTGCATATCAGTGGCATGATGCGAATTAGCAACATACGTTTATATTCAGATGACAGTACTGTTGATGCTACAATACTCCGGTCGTAGCGATATTTCTCGGGAACACGTTGTAGAGTGCCGTAACGAGCTTGTGTCTGAAGTCGAGAATCGACTTACTGATGTCTCAGAATGGGGTAGTCAAAACTTTTATGTCCTATGCAACGTGAGATATGTTGCATATAGGACTAGAGATATGTGACGACTTTTATCTCGTTTAATATAAAAAATACCACATTTTTTTACGTCGAGACGTCACATTGCGCAAGTATGCTAACCAATATTGCACTTTGGATACATCCCGGCGTGTGGCGGTTGATTTGTCCTTAAAACTGATTATTGTTGCTCATATTCAATATAAAACCTTCATTACAACACTTCACTACTTTATTTTTGTAACAATTATGCATTAGAAGTAAAACAATTTCGTGGTAACGAAGTATCAAATTCAATAAAATTACTGTGACATCGTAACTTCAGTAGAAAAAATGAACACTGAAAAGTAAAAATAATTGATGTTTGTATTGCTTTGAACCTTTGAGGGTTAAAGTCGAAATCAAAATGAAATGCTTTTTCTAGCCCTGTGTCTGCACAGATCGTTAATATTCTCGCTAGTGTAACGTTTTCAAAAATCGTATTTTTTCACACAAAGTAAATAAAGATAAAAGTAGCTAACATTTATAGGCTTATCGTAATATTATATCAGCAATATAGAGAATAATCTAGACAAAAAATATAGAGTTCGCTTAATAGGAAACAAGAAACAATGTGATTCCACGCCTCATAGATTCGCTTTATAGCATTATTCGTATATGAGTTTCGCCTTAAATGGGACATGTGGCGATTTAGGTCACTGAAGATTATTAGAAATCAAAGGATCTTCAAAAAGTTTTTGCGTTAAAAAAAGCACTGAAATAAAAAAATTCATTTAAATTAGGCTTTGAATTCTGAGATAAACCAAAGGAGTAGTCTATAAATAAATGTTCTCAGAAAGTGTTTGAAAACGATTCATCTTTAATATATATCATCTTGTTGGTCTAATGATATATTGTTCAGCCATAGATCATAAAGGACCTGGGATCTGATGTCCCGAACATCAGATTCCAGGTCGGTTAAAACAAATTTTATAGAAATATTTTTGTATTTAGACAAAAAACAGTAACAGCTGTTAATTTGCCAAAACAAAAAATACACAAAAAGCATAACTGCACAAAACGAGAATATATAAGTCAACTTTTGACTCAACTCTCATATTATGGCACGCAGGTAGGTACATTGATTATGTAAGGCTTATCATTTATTTAATAAAATATTGTGGCTTGGATTTAGTTTGATTTTATCTCAGTAGATATTTTGAGGATGAGATTTTTGCAAAAAAAAACATATTTTTTTCCTTATTCAAAACTAGTTGTTACTCGCGACTTCTTTCACGTGACCCAAAAGCATAACTTCTTTTTATCAGTCGGATAACAAGGTAGATTTTGTCACTTGTGGACAATGTAACTTTCTAATAGTAAAATAATTTAAAAATAACACAAGAAAACAATATTTACAATTCACACATAAAAGAAACCAAGGAAAGCATATTCTTGAATCCAACAAATGAAATTGAAGTTGCACGTATAATTAAAGCACTTAAAAACACCGAATTAGTAGGATATGACTTCATCTCTACTAAAGTACTTAAAAGTGCGGCTGATATTTTATCCCCAATTATTTCCTGGCTAATAAATGAATCTTTTTCTCAAGGTATTTTTCCTGAAAGTCTAAAAGTATCGGTAGTTAAACCGCTGTTTAAGAGTGGCAAACGCGATGAAATGAGTAACTACAGGCCCATAACTTTGATACCTGTAATTGCAAAAATCTTTGAAAAGGCAATGCATGAGCGAATAACGAACTTTTTTAAGAAACATGATTTAATACATACCCAGCAATATGGATTTCAAAAAATAAATCCACGGTATTGGCAGTCTTCAATCTAGTAAAAAAAGTAACAGAAAGTATAAACGAAAGAAAAAGAGCTGGAGTTGTATTCTTTGATATGTCAAAAGCCTTTGACTTTGTTGATCATAAAAACTTGCTCACTAAACTTGAGAAATATGGTATCAGAGGTATTGCATTGAATTGGATTGAAAGTTACTTGTGCAATCGCAAACAGTTTGTAGAGGTTAGCAAAGTTAACGAGAAATTTGAATTAATTACTTATAAATCGGAAACATTGTATAATAAACTTGGAGTTCCCCAGGGTAGTATACTGGGTCCACTCTTCTTTTTGGTAAATATAAACAATCTTCCTGATATCTTAGACTGCCAATGTAGCATGTTTGCTGATGACATCGCATTAATAGTAGAAAGTGACGCCCAATTTAATGAAAAATTAAATAATTCAGTAGGGGTAGTGTTTAAATGGTTGGAATTGAACAATTTAATGGCAAATATCAATAAGACTAAATTTATACAATTTTCCCATTACAACACACCCAAAATAACACTAAATATACAGTATAAAGGGCAAGTAGTAACAGAAGTAAATAATACTAAATTTCTAGGTATACACATTGATGAACATTTAAATTGGAAAACTCACATAGAAAATTTATGCAACAAACTGAATAAATATGTGTTTGTCCTTCGTAAAATTACAAGGAATATAGGCAAAAATGCTGCATTGACAGCATATTATGCATATGTAGCGTCCCTATTACGGTATTGTATGATAGTTTGGATGAATTCTAGCAATGTTAATAATGTTTTTATAGTTCAAAAGAAATGTATACGCGCCATTTGTGACGTAGATCCTTTAGAACCATGTAAACCACTATTTAAAAACAATAAAATATTAACGCTAACTGATATGTATATCTTAAATGTAGCCAATTTTGTAAATAAACACCCTCATTTGTATAACAAAGCTAGAGACACATCAAGACTGGGCTTACGGGACCCCACTAGATTAATTTTTCCATCCTGTAAATGTTCCATATTACAAAGAAACTGTTACATGATGAGCATCAAGGTATTTAATAAAATACCAAAACAAATAAGAGAATTACCAACAGACAAACAGTACAATTGCCTTACAAATTGGCTCCTTGACAAAAACTTTTATACTCTTAAGGAATTCTTTGAAAGTAAATAACTTTCTATTTTATATATACGCCTGTTGTTATTTTAGTTAAGGATTTTATTTTATGTTTAATTATTACTGTCTGTTAGATTATTTACATCATTATTTTTCATAATAAATTATAATTAATTGAATTTGACATTATTTGCAACACAACAAAAAATGAATTTGACAATTTATGACATGGATTTGAGTTTTAATATATTTATTTAATAATTTTATTTTACAAAGTATCTATTTAATAAAAAAATTGTAAATAAACTATCACTGTAATAATGAATATTATATTGTAATGATTTTTGGTTATATTATTTAATTGAATAATCTATTTCATTATTTAAAACAGTATTTTATCATATTGTACAATTATGACGTTATGACATTAAATTTATTCAATTACAGAAGCAACACTTCAATCTGTAGTCACACGCAGCAATAAATAAATTGGCATAGATAAATGGCATCACATAATCAAAATAAGTTTACAAATAAAATAAGTTTCGTTTGAACACTAGTAATTGAAATATTCTAAATGTAATATAAAATTGTACCTATAATAATGAATTTGCATGCTAATGTGTAGCGAAATAGGTAGGAAACTAAATTAGACATAACAACTTTGTAACCCTATTTCTTGCAAATAAATATTATTATTATTATTATTATTATTAAGACTGGTGTAATAGTTTTTGAGTTTATTCGTTACGAATATATAATGTATTCTGTTTATAAAATTTGTATACATAAGAGTTTTTGGTCAGATAAGTTTTGTTATATGTTTAATGTAAATTCGTGCCTGTAATTTTGGATCACCTATCTTAGAAACTTAGTTCTAAAACAATTGCAAATTATTAAATTCACTTGAATACACGATATTTCAGGCCTCTGTTTCAGGTCTTTCTTATTAAAAATATGCAATGTTTAGAGTTCTTCTTATACTTGTGTTTCTTTAAAACCTACTTTCATGCTAAATATTATATTTTTAGTGAAACAATTACAAAATCATGGTTAAGGGAATAATACGCTGAAACGTTTTACGTCTTAAGCCATTGACACATTATTACTCTTAGGCAAACACAATGATTACGTCAAGCAAAACTTGGCGTACGGGCTTGCCTTTATATAGAATGTATGTCACTATTTCTGACCACCCTTAAGGTAATAAACATACTACTTTATTTTAATCTAAACTACTATCATAAATCCAGAACCTAATAGAGATTGGATCCCGGGATCTCGAAATCCTGCGACTTATGTAAATTTAGTTGTTTCGGGTTCCGAAACTTTCGGGTCAAAAGTCGAGAGGAGACATGGTTGTCGAAATTGTGTTTTCAAAAGAAACATTGTTTTATTTTCAAATCACTGAAAGAGCCTAGCGTCATTCATTAGTTTAATGAATAAATAATTACTATATTTAACTAATGAGTACACAATAAATGCTTTTGCCACGCCGCTATATTGGATACTAGCTGCAGCGTGCAGCCCGCTGCATTATAAAAGTTTTTCCGAACCCCGCGGGATCATCTAATTCTTCCGGGATAAGAAATAACCTATGTGCTATTCCAGGTTATCATCTACCAGTATGACAAATTTTATTCAAATCTGTTCAACAGTTTTTGCATGATTGAATAACAAACATCCATTTGTCCAAACATCCAAATATCCAAACTTCGCATTTATAATATTAATATAAATTTTATGATGTTTGATCATGATTATGTCTGTGTCACCTCAGTCAATCATCAATCTCATTTTATGAGGCCAAATCAACTTAATTGTTGATTATAAAAAATAGGCACACCAATTATTAAGATTAAAATTAACGTTAAAATTGTTATGTGATTACGTTTCGCCTTAAAACAACTCGATTCTAATGTTGTTCTGAGAACTCTTGAAGTCCCGGGACGTCTGGGACGTTGATCGCAGGCTGTTTCGCGTCTCAGGACTTAGAAACTGTTGAGACTTCCCAAACTCTAATCACTAATGTGCTGTCATCATTATAATTTTTTGCGTATTCAAACGATTTTTAACCATGTGTTGCCTGCTTTATTCACTGAACAGTGTTAGTAACAAAATGCGTATGCTCGATAAACTACCTTGATGAAGGTTTATTCTAATCATATCGTGGCTGTTAATGTTAACATATATAAAAATGTTAAAGCAAAAATAATAGGAAATCTCGTCGTTTAAATATTATATATAGTACCGAAAAAAACTTACAAAAGATACAATTTGTTACCATAACATAGTAACAACTTATAATAATGAGATGTAAAATTCTTCCAGTCGCTAGATATCTGAGAAAGAAAGGCCATTCATTAACAATCAGATTGTGCGCAAATGGAAGCGTATCTTGCGGTCACTGACTGCTTGGACCTGCTTGAAACATCCCTCGAGGATCCGATAAACTGCAAAAGAAACGTCCATGTTTAAAATGATTTGTATGTGGAGCCATATTAAAATATGAGATATTTATTCTCCTTATTTTTCGTCCATTAGTCTTAAAACACGCAGTAGCAATTCGAAAAAGTTATTTATACTGACGCGTTGATCAAATCTTTATTTCTTGGCTTATTTTGCAAACTTAATTGAACATTAGATCAAATGGCAATTTTACAGTATTCAAGTTTGCATTTTTACGGCCGTCATTAGACGCGTCCATATTGAGCGTTGACTCAGCTGCCCCCCAAGACAAGTGGCATCAACGCTAGGAGAATAGAAAACAAAATGTATGGATTTGACATAAGCTGTTGATACGAGCGTAAACGAATTTGTAATTGGTAGCCAAGTGTCATTCGTGAAACGAAACGTTATATTGTATCGATCATCTTTGATCAATTTCATACAAAACCTTAGCCAAGTGGCACTTTTGACAAGCAAAATTGGTGATCCAATGATTAGCGAACGCTAGAACCCTGTAAATTACGCTAAAAATGGCGGATAATCACTATTATTTAATCAGCTGTTCTAAATCGTGGATAATATCTGTTAGAATTTTTGATAATTTTAAAGTAAAATGAACGCAAATTGCCATAATTTAAGAGTCCTAACCTAACTAGGGGGTTTTCAATACATTTTCTTTTTTTAAGTCGCAGACGCCTTTGTAATGAATTTCGGTTTTCATCCCCTAACTCCACGGGGAATTAACTCAGAGCAAAGTGACCTTGACAAAAGTTGGTGTCCCTTACCCCCTCCACGTAATGGTGCAACAAAAAAGGGGTGTTATATAGGGTTGAAATTTTCCATCAAAATTTTTCTAAGTCCTGCGCACGCTCTGACCGCCAACCGAGCTCTCTGTTCATTCTAATATAACGCATTGGCGTCATTTCGACCAAATTGGTAGCCAAGTGGATTATGGCTTGTTTAACGTTCGTTCCATACGAACTTTACGAATTATATCGAATATTGTCTCTGAATTGAATATAATAAAAATAAGAACAGAGTCGCTATATCTGATTCAATTTTGATTGTATGTACCGCGTGAGTGCGAATAAGATAAAATATACTATCTTTTCTTCTTAATTACTGTCATGCCGTAAGTTTCTATATAGCTAACATGTTAATTGAACTCTGTCAGTACTACGGACTACCAATTTAAAGAGTTATAAAATTAAATACTGTCACCAAGATTTATGTATTTATCTTCATTGCTATCAAATTTGATTGTTTTAACATATTTTAAGTAAATCCTCTTTACCTACCTTACAAGTGAACGTAGAATTGTGCAAAATGTTATCGATAGTCACATTTTAAAACTTATGTTTCAGATTTATGAAAGCTGATGATAAATTTATTATTAAAAATGAACAAAAATATGCAAAACTGAACATATAAAACTTCTTTTTTACGTATTTTTTGGCATACATATTTACAAAAATGTAAAATTGATCGAAATCTATTGCTACACTGAAAAATAAACTATCTTTCTTTGTTTCATTAAATTTACAAAATACAAGGGTTGTAACAAGAATATAGTGTTTATAACTTGAACTTATAGTGTCTGTAAAATATTTAAAGACGAAATATTATATTTATCATCATTAAGACATTGTCAGCATTTTGCAAACCTATCACTACTTACAATGTGTCTAGGCAGTTCGTTAGAAGCGAACAATTGGGTAAACGAGTCACTAGTATTGTGGCTTCTAAGTGATAGGGTTCTGCATTGTCTCGCCCGGGTCTAATACCACTGACCCACCTATTTCTGCAGCAATAGCAACAGTGCTTGTTACTGTCGTGTTCCGGTTTGCAGGGTAAGGTAGCCGGTAAATGTATGCATGTGACATTAATACCCCCCCCCCCCCCCCCCCCGCCACAAGGATATCAAAGCACCATTAATAATGTGCCACCAAAAGCCTTCTTAATTTGCGTTAATTTTACTTTAAAATTATCAAAAATTCTCACAGATGTTATCCACGCTTTAGAACAGCTGATTGAATAATAGTGATCAACCGCCATTTTAAGCGTAATCTGCAGGGTTCTAGCGTTCGCTGATTATCGAATAATTCGCTACTATTTTGCTTGTCAAAAGTGCCACTTGGCTACGGTCTTGTACGAAAATTGACAAAAATGATCGATGCAATATAACGTTTCGTTTCACGAATGACACTTGGCTACCAATTACAAATTCGTTTACGCTCGTGTCAACAGCTTATGACAAATCCATAAATTTCTCTTTCTATTGTACTAACGTTGATGCCACATCTTGGGGGGCAAGTCTTTTTTGCTTTTAATGCACTTTTCATATAAATAAAACTTATAACCTCGGTGAAAATAATACTTCAAAGTGACGTTTACCGTCAATTCAGAGACAATATTCGATATAATTCGTAAAGTTCGTATGGAACGAACGTTGAACAAGCCATGATCCACTTGGCTACCAATTTGGCCTAAATATCGCCAAAGCGTAATATTTGAATAGTTACTGAGCGTTTGCCACTTGTCTAGGGGGGCTGAACACGGACGCAGCGCGGTCAAGCTCCGTCGCGGCATCACCGTTCCATTATCCTAAGACAGGGCTAGTACCTACTCGTTATATATGAAGCTTGTTGTGTGATTACCACACGTTGTCGCCGTGTGTTAGATTTTGAAATATTTTATTTAAGTTGTAATGTTTAACTTAAACAATATACAATGTATTAGAATATGTCTGTAACCACTTTCACTATGTTGCAAGTACATTGTATTTAGTATATTATATACGTTCCTTCAATCTCTACTATCTATTCCGATGTAACGAATCTGTGCCATTGATATATAAAAACCCGAGATACACAATCAGTGTCTCAAAAACGTCCTCTAAGAATGGGCGCACAATTTAAAATTGTGCGCTCACTTCAAATAGAATCCCGTCGCTCACGTCACTGCCCGCACGTCAAAAATACAGAATTGTTCTCTGATAAATTATATTATACAACATCATGAACGTTAAAAAAATATAAGATATTGTATTTTCGATAAGTATAAGAGTTTATCGATTTATTTTTGTCGTTGATATGACTAAATATAGGGTGTACTGTATGATTTGCATTTTATTTGTCTTAAAAATTTACTCGACGCTCCAAATATAATACGACAAAATTTCAGTGGTCACTTATTCAGTAAAAGGGCAATGCATTACAACCTCCTTTTAATTTAGTCGAATAATACAAATTGATCCTGTTATTGTTAGTGGAGTCGATTTTTTTTTCATTAATAAATTATTTTTTTATTAAGATGTTTAATTTTTTTTCATTAATAACTTTGAATACCTTTTGTAGTTGTTAACCAACTGCTAAAAGAGAAGAGGACATCAATTTGAAGATTTTAAAATGTTTGATTATCTTGATTACTTATTTTGAGGACCAAGTTAGGTGATTCTTTATATTCTATTTGTAAGAATATAAAATAACAATATTCTAGTCTTTGATTGTTCCTGTATGAACATAATTGTGATTCTTACGATGAACTTTGGAGATATATTACGAAACTTTTAATATAACAATAGGAAATTATAAGTAGCATCGAATTTTGTTCTGTTTACACGTGTTGTTGATAACAATTTCTTAAGTGGAAGGAACAGGTTGCATTATGAATGTTTTTTTTTTAAATTTAATAATTGAATATTAATAAAATGTTTTTGATTGCGGATATCTTATACTATACATATTATAAATGTTAAAGTTTGTATGTTTGGATGTTTGATTGATTAAAATTACCTTTGGCAATAATATTATATGTACTAAACTATATATACGCATCTATTAGTATTGCTATGTATGTAACACACCTCTGTAACCAACTAAAGTAACTATATTAAAAAAAATCTGTGAGGTGGTTGACCCTACAGGTCCCCTGAAACTTCCCGCCAAATCGAGGTATTTTACGCTCAAAGAAACAAACTATGCCTAAGCATAGAGTTTTGAGTTCAAAAAGTTCAAAAATTCAAAGTTTTTTTTTTAATGATACTTAGTTATTCAGTATTTGAAAAGATATATATTTTTTTAAAATGATCAATGAGTTTGATCTTCCGAATAACATTGAATGCTATTTTTTAGCTCTAAATTGTTTTATTAGGTTAAAAATGTCGAAAACATGTAAAAAAAGCTTTTTTAAAAAATGTTCGTCATTGATGAATCCTGAACGAATCAACCGATTTTAATCTGATTTACGGTATATGTCACAGTCTTTTAAGCAGAAGAGCTGATCAGATTTTAGCCCTGAAAGTTATTTTAAAAATACGAAGTAAGTTTCCTGCAAACATCGTAAATTTAATTAAAATATTGTAGAAATTCGAAAAATGATTGGTTAAAAAATATCGAAGTTATATCGAAAAAACACTTTTTTTTAATTTTTCGTCAATTCATGTAAATATGTCTCAGGAATAAAAAAATTCGTACAAATTTTATAAACCTATTAAATCCCCACCGGAGTTGAATTTTGAAAAATCATTCCTAAGCGGATCCCTACGTCATAATTTTAAGTTTCTAGCCCTTAGGGTTTGGCCTATAAGATCATATAAAACATTCAACCCCTATTTTACCAATATAATATATGTAATATATTTGAATTTTGGAAAACGCGGAAATACGTAGGTAAGTCATTAGTTTTGCCGTATTCTTTTACCAAATTTGGCTTACGCCGCAGTGACAGATTACATCTAGTTTAATCTGCTTGTACCTTTTTATACAAACAGACAAACTCTGGATCAGCAGCTTACCTCAATTTTTCCGACCAGTTTTGATATTGGAATTTTTAAGAAGAGGTTCAATAAAATTTTCAGAAGCCATCATCGCATTAGCTAATAACCTTTTGTGTTGCAAATGTCACAAAAGTTTAGCAAAGCACATCGGGAGTAGTGTTCGGAATCGTAGAAAAGTGGGTTGGTCCGCTTGGTCCGCAGACGGTTAGTTCCTGATGATCTGCGATGTTGTGGAGGCGTCTTCCTGCTACAGAGATGGTGGTAGAGTTCCACGCAAGATGTTTGGCGTTCCAGTCGCTGGCTGCGATGGTAGGAAGTGAAGAATTAAAAATCTCTAAGATGTCAGTAGAGGAAACCCTTTCTCGGGGTGGTCTGTAAACGCTGTAGATTTGTAGCGGAGAGCGGGCGACTAGAATTTCGGTTCCCAGTGCCTGCATATTCTGCAGTTGGAGGTTTGGGAGCGGCTGATGAACCACTTTCCTATGCACCAAGACGACTAATCCTCTGTACGCCGTAGCCCCGCTGTGCTCGTTCTTTCTATAGATGTGGTAGTAGGGGATTTTAAGTTTATCTCTTGGGCCAAGTAGCGTTTCACATACTAGCGCTACATCGATATCCTGCTCGCGTAATAAGTTTTTGAAGTGCACGACCTTGCCCCTTAGGCCGTGGGCATTCTCAGTAGACCATCCTCAGGGACCTACGATCTATAAAGGGCCAGTAGGACCGTCATCCCCCTGAGGACGGCCGAAATGGGATCAGTTCCCTCTCTGAGTGCCCCAGCACATCTTGGAAAACCTGCAGTGCTTTTTCAAGCACCACAAGCTTCCCTTCGTCCGGAGACACAGAGGGCGTCGCTCTTCTATTTGAAGTATCCCTTTTTGGTGGGATTTGGCTCTCTAGTTTCTTTGCCAATTGAATGGTAGGCAGATCTTCTGCGTCAGTCTCTAAGCCACTTTGTAACGACTTAGTCTTTCGTTTGGTAGTCTTCTTCTTTTTTCTCAGGAAGCATGTTCCAGTCCTTTGCAGTTCGGATGAAGAATGTTGATTCGAAACGCTTTGTCCGAGTACGTGGAACGTCCGTCATATGGCGATGCCTAGAATCTCTGCGCCTCGACAATCGATAGAAAAACGGGGATGGCGGAATTAAGTCGTGCAATTCCGCAGCGCACTCTCCAAAGTGTATTCGATAAAAAACCGATAAACTACGATTAGCGAACTCCGTTTAGCGGACAATAGACACGCCTGGGTCTTAGTTGCATTAAACGTGACCAGAATAGCATCACCCCAATCGGATACTGCCTGTAAGGACAGGTTCATACGATCGACCATTTCCTCTCTTAGAGATCGGATCTATGCCGTACTGGCCCGCGCACTGGATACGTAACTCTCCACAACAGTGCTCTCATCTGCGTACCCGTAGACACCGGGTTTCAGCAGATTGTTTATGTGTAGCAGGAATAGAGTTGCGGAGAAAACTGACCCCTGAGGGACTCCGGCATTTATAGCCACTTGGTCGGATGAGCAGCCGTCGGCGACTACTCTAATTGACCGTCCACTCAGAAAATCTGAGATTCAGGCGCAGAGACCAGTAGGCAGACCATACGATCGCTGAAGTTGCCGTTCCCGACAGCCACGGAAGTGCCCATGTTACGTGAGTATCTGAGATGCCACATTATGTGATGTTTCAAATGCTTTCTCTCTATCCATCTAGCTGCCAAACACTCTTCTATTAAAGGGAAAAAGCGCCTAATTTCTCCCCTTCTCTTTTGAACACCAGCGTTTCTGCCATTCTGATAAGGCATTTCAATACGCATCTCTCTTACGTGCGTTTTTCCCTTCGTTTTACGTCAGTTCATGAAATCGTAACGTTTCTGTTATGCAAGCCAGAGATACTTTGATATCTACTGCTACTTCTGCCAGCAGAAGTAGTGACACAGTGATCACGGTCCAGTAGGATTTTGCTAACGCAATAACGCCGATCTTTAGCCCTATACTGCCGTCCTTATCAAAAACAACGCAATCGACATTTTTGACGAAATTGAGTTAAAAGTATATTCGGAATCACCGAAACGAGATCTACCGGGATCAATCACCCAATTTTTGATATCTCTCATAGTTTTAATGTTCTTGTTAATCATAAACAGCGTATTCGATCCATACCAAACTTATTACTAGTCATAAGCGTCGCAATGAACGTTGCGGTGTAAAATTATAACCTGATATTTCAAATGTACTAGTAATAGGAATCGTAAAGAAACATGCGTTTATGATGACTATTTTACTGAGAAACTAGATCTATGAAAATACTAAGCAAAAGAAACGCATTTGGTACTTGTGAGGTATATGATTAGCAACATAAAATATTTTTTACGAAAGTGAACAACACATAAACATTTTATCTGCCACTTGTGATATTTATGCCTAGTATTCTATATTAATTAAAACTAGATAGCAATAAGAAAAGTAACCCAAGTGTTACATTTGCGATTATTATGACTAGTAAATAGTCTTAGTATAGGCGTGTACGGGGTGAAGAGAGGTGAGTCAGAGGGGGCATAAGTTGCATTCATGCCACAGCTTAATGCTCATCACCTACCTACCTATAGACCTACCTATAGTAATACACATATTTATCTATGATGCTCATTCCGTCGTAATTGGAGCATGTAAACGTGTCGCGTCGCCTGCGCTGCGTCTCCCGCAGGATATGTATTACGCGGGAAATATCGAAATGGTAAGTAAATTATTACTTTAATAGTCATTTTGTAATAATTGATAGGTAGGTACATAAACTTCTGATTTAAACAGTCACGTTTTCGATTCAGTAACTAAGTGGCGACCAATCACCGCAAACTTTTTGGTATTATTATAGGAAATATTTTATCAAACCACGTAGACTGTATTACACACTAGATATAAAAGAGTTACAATCGACAGAGATAGTGCAGCTACCGGTCGCCATTCGTGGTTTCCGCGAACACGTGCATTACGTAGTTTAAAGTCGAACAATTTAGATTATCAAGGCATTTTTTGATGTTTATAATTAAATAAAAATCATTAAATAGGTATTACGCGAGAATTAAAAGTTGGTTCTACTACCAAAACTAAACTGTTTTTGTAGCGGTTTTACAATTGACCAACTCTACTAATATAACATGTTTATTTATTTATTTACTAACACGACATACCATCGAATTTTCACAGAACATTAATGATTAAATATAGTATATCACATCATAAGACTATGTAAAAACACATTGTAGGTATGTACAACTATATAAAATTGAAAGTACACATTAATAAATAGCCAGAAATGCTAGTGTTAAATTTAAAACTGTATACAAAGAATAGTATGCAAGAAAAATACTTAAATACAAACTAAAAAAGAATTAACTATACAATATCACAAATATCACAATAACTGTTTTAGTTTCGCTCGAAACATGTTGTAGATGTTATATTAGTAGAGTATTCACTAAACGTATTCAATTGTTTATCGGGATGTTTATTACGTACCCCTCACCAAACAAACTTTACGTGGTAAACATCTCGATAGACATATCTGGTGGGAAATAAATATTTTTGAAGTATTTAAATATTATACTTAAATTCAAAATTTTTAAAAATTTTTATTTTTTAAAAATTTTTAAAAATATTGGAAGTAAAAAAATTTACTTCCAATATTTACTTCCATTTAGAAGACTCTTAAATGTATACTTTACTATTTTCATAGTGATGTTAATTTGTTTATAATTTATGGTTTTCATTAAAGGTAAAAATGGCCAAAAGATGTAACAAATTATTACAACTGGCTGATAAAAAAATACCAAAAAAGACTGAGTTAAGTGAAGTATGGTCTAGACCTCTTGATTTAAACAATTTTAATATTATATTTAATTACCAGTACCGGAACGAATATGACAACTCGTTCAGATTTGTACTAACGAGCGACCTGTCTGAATTGAAACAAAATTTAGGCATAGATGATGCCACTAGACCAAAGCATACTAGTGTAGCGGCGGCGTTACCACTGTAGCGGAGGCGTATTGCGTGGTGTGTGCCGTCGATACCGCTAGGCAATCATAGCGGCAGGACGACACGGCCGCTAGCAATAGACTCCTGTAAGTATTATCAGAAGGTCTCACCAGTTTTGCAGGCGATGCAGGGCGTCTGGAGACTCGGCAGAGGTTTTGCGGCAGCTGGCTCGATTATACTTTTGGAGAAATGAAACACTAGTTCACGTTTGATGGAAAATTACAAAGTGTGTTTATTTGATCTCTTTGCCCTATATTTATACAATATTCAAAATGCCTAACGGTTAAATTAAAGAGAGAAAGCCTACGCATTTACAATATTTCAAGTTAAATAATTTGTTGCTAGAACCGAAATTGTTTTTTAAACGGCTTGCCTGGCGCTAAAAATCGAGGCGAAATCTTTCATGCGACGGTCGACGTAAGCGAGCGGTGCGCGCGGGGAGTGCGCTCCACCCAGCGCGCGGGCTCGCGCCGTAGCGCGGCGTCTGATGTCATCAGTCTGCGCTCACGCAGCGGCGGCGTTGGACGCAGACCTATTTCGTTGCGGCCGGACGCTCCTTCTGGATCGTTCGCTTGGTTTAACGGTTGCCGTGTTGCGTTCTTATAGGAACGGCATGGTGATCGGGTCTTCGTCATCATTAGTCCTTTTCAGGGCTGCACGGTATTAGTGGTCACTTGTCAGTTGGACGTCTCACCGGGTTGGTTCACGAAGAGCCTGGCTGCTGGGCATTTCGTCAATCGCCTTGCCCTGGCTGCTGGTCCTGGCCGATGCATCTGCGGGCTGGTACGGCTGCGCCTCTTCAGTGAATCAAGTGATTAAAGTGCTCTTAAAGTGAAACGGTGTCCGCCGCCATCGTTTCTTTGTTCAGTGATAATTAAAGTGCGTGTTGTTGGTGTTTGATTGTGATTCTTCCCGTAGCTAGTTTTCCTCTGTTGTGTTTGTTTCTTCTTGTTGTGAGGTAAAGGTAACAAGGTTCATAGGTTCAAGTTCATGGGTAACTGGTGGTGCAAGGAGGTACGGTACCAGGAGAATCGGAAAGGCGTAAGTATCGTAAGTATGCAAAAAAATATAACTTATTTAGCCATCATGGTTAGAGATTAATAAAATAACCATTATGGTTGAAATCTAAGTGTGAGGTTCTATGTGTTATTAACCATCATGGTTAAAAGCTATTGGATGCAATAACTATTATGGTTAAAACGTATGAAAGGGAAGTAAGGAAGGTTAGGGATTTAAATGGACAAAGAGATAATTATCGTGTTTAGGCTTTGAGACGGCTTCCAAAATCGCTAGAGGGTAACCATCGTAGGTAGAAAGAGATAACCATCGTAGGTAGACGCTTAGAATGACCGACAAGGTCGTAAAGAGATAACCCACGCGGTTAGAGAGAGATAACCGTCGTGGTAAGACATTTAGGATGACCGACATGGTCATAGAGAGATAACCCACGCGGTTAGAGAGAGATGACCGTCGTGGTTAGACATTTGATGGTGGTAGCTGACGGTAGTGCTGGCTACCGCCAAAGTACTGCCGGCCCAGTGAAGCGTACTGGTGGCTTGACCAATCTTCCAGACCTGGTCCGTTTCTCAGGTGGTACCAGAGCTGGTGGTGATGGTGGTTCGCTAGACGTCATCGGAGTGTTATTGTTTGTGCAAGTCGTTTGCAAGCTATCGGTTGCTTCGTTTAATACGAAGGCTGGTTTTAAGCGATCAATTGAAATGCATTGCGAGCGCCTTTCAGGCAATAATATTCTGTAGCATTTGTCGTTTCGCTCTAATACTTTGTACGGCCCTTCGTATGACGGTAGTAGGGGTTTCTTGACACCGTCATTTCGGATAAATACATAATCGCTTGATTGCAACTCTTTGTGAATGAATGTTGAGAGACAGTTTGAGTGCGAACTTGCTTCTTGTGGTTTGACTGCATTAATTATTTCGCGTAGTCTGTTTACGTAGTCGATATCCGTTTCTAGCCCCGTCTTAGGTTTTGTGTTGAAATAATCGCTGGGTAGCCGTAGGTTCATACCGTAAGTTAATTCGGCGGCGCTTACACCTGTGTCAGTGCGTGGCGATGCGCGTAAGCCGAACATAACTGTAGATAATTGATCTATCCACGATGTAGATTGTGATAGGCGTGCTTTCAGTGCGTTTTTTAGTGTTCGGTGCCATCTTTCTAGGATGCCGTTACTCTGTGGGTGTCTTGGTGTTGTGTGAATCCGTTTTATTCCCATTGTTTGTAATAATTTGTTGAATAGCTGTGCTTCAAACTGTCTGCCTTGGTCTGTCGTGATGGTTGAGGTGCATCCGAATCTGCATATCCAGTTTTCATAAACTATTTTTGCTACTGACTCGGCTGTGATGTTATCTGTAGGTATGGCTTCAGTCCATCTGGTCACACGGTCTATCATCGTAACGAGGTATCTGTATCCTTCTTGCGTGGTAGGCAGAGGTCCGACGATATCTACATGAAGGTGTTGAAATCTGTCCGTCGGTGGAAAGGTTCCGGTGGGAGAACGTGTGTGTCGCTGTACTTTGCATTGTTGACACTTAATACATTGCTTTGCCCATAGGTTGATGTCTGTATTCATGTTTGGCCAGAAATAGCGTTGAGTTATTAGTTTTCTTGTTGTTCTTATACCCGGATGGCTTAAGTTGTGTACTTGAAAAAATATTTCTTCCCTGAATTGTTGCGGAATGTAAGGTCGTATGTTTGACGTAGACATCTCGCAAAATAGCTGTCTTTGCGTGTTGGGAATGTTCAGTTTTTTTATTTTTAGGTTTTCTTGTGCTGCTAATTGTTGAATTGTGGTTAATTCGTTGTTTTGTGCGTCTGCGATTTTCTCGTAATCGCTTGTAGGTATAGTGTTGATTTCGTCGATTGGGGATCGGCTGAGCGAGTCTGCGACGACATTTAGGGTTCCGTTGATGTGTCGGATGTCTGTTGTGAATTCGCTTATGAACATTAGCTGTCTTGCGCGTCTTGGCGTTTCCGACGGTGATGATTTCTTCATCAGTGCGTATGTAAGTGGTTTGTGGTCCGTATAAATTGTTACGTGTTTTCCTTCGAATAGCTTGCGGAAGTGCTTGATAGACATGTAGATAGCTAACAATTCTCTGTCGAATGTGCTGTATCTGCGTTGTGTTGGTGAAATTTTTTTTGAAAAATAAGCTAGCGGTTGCCATCCTTGCTTTGTTTTTTGTTGCAGTACGGATCCTGCTGCTAGGTCGGAAGCGTCTGTAAAAATAGCTAGTGGTGCTTCGTGCGATGGGTGAGCTAATAGTGCGGCGTTTTGAATAGCCTTTTTGCTTTCTTCGAAAGCGTTGATTGCCTCTTCGTTCCAGGTGATCTTTGTTTTGTCTTTTTTCTTGCAATTGTGTAGAAATGCGTGTAAAGGTGCTTGTATCATTGCTGCATTCGGTATGTGATCGCGGTAGAAATTGATCATGCCGAGAAATCTGCGTAGTTCTTGCACGTTTGTGGGCTTTGGGAACTTCGTGATGGCGATGACCTTTTCTGGTAAGGGTAGGATTCCGTCCTTACTTACTATGTGGCCTAGAAATTTGACTTTTTCTTGTCCAAACACACATTTTGATGGATTGATAGTTATGCCATTTTCTTCGAATCTTTTTAGTAGGGTGCGGAGATGTTGACGGTGCTGGTCTTCATCAGCGCTAGCAATTAAAACATCATCAACAAAACAGAAGGAGAAGGGTAGCCCCTGGAGTACCTGGTGCATGAATCTTTGAAAAGTCATGCCCCCATTCTTCAGGCCGGGGCATATTCGTGGAAATTCGTATAATCCCATGGGTGTGATGATCGCTGTCTTCTGTATATCACTTTTGCGCACCATGACCTGTTGGTATGCTCTATTTAGGTCTAAAGTGGTGAATATGGTCTTGCCGTGAAGCTGGTTGGTGAAGTCTTTCAGCCTAGGGATTGGGTAACGGTCAGGCGTTGTGATGGCATTGAGTCTGCGATAGTCACCGACTAATCTTATTCCTCCTGTCTTCTTTTTCACTATGTGCAACGGTGATGACCATGGGCTCTTGCTTGGTCGGCATAGGCCTTGATCCATCATGTTTTCGAGTTCAGCTTTGACTTCCTTGTATAGGTGAGGTGGAATAGGTCTTGCGCGGCAATGCAGTGGTGGGCCTGATGTTTCAATGTAGTGCTCGACGTTTGTGTTCGGCGATAGCTTCATTGCTGTCAGTCTGGTGATGCCGGGAAATTCTGCTAGTATCTTGTGATATTCGTTATCATTGTTAATAGTTGAAATTGTAGGTAAATTTGATTGTGTGACGTAAGAACTTGTTGCGAGTTTCGTTGTTTGGTCGATAAGCTTCCTGTTTTTTATGTCGACTATAAGGTTGTGGTGGTTGAGGAAATCTGCCCCGATTATAGGCTTGCTGACCTTTGCAACGATGAATTTCCAGGTGTATGGTCTTCGCAGGTTTAGATCCAGAGTTACTGTTCGTTCGCCGTATGTGGGAATTACGGTGTTGTTTGCTGCGTATAAATTGAATTTTGTAGGTTCCAGTTTTGTCCCTTTGGGTGGTGGTAAAACTGATATGTTCGCACCTGTATCGACTAGGAATTGTAGTGCGGTCTTTCTGTCTTTAACGAATAAGCGGTGTGACTGACCTTCTGCTCTTGATTGTGCTGCGTGGAGCTGTTTCTGTGGTTGCCTAGTGTTGCTGCTGCTGAACGTGCAGGGTTCTGTGCACCTGTAGGCTCTGGCGCCGAAGCGACGGTGATAGCGGCATTCATGTGACCGTGTTCTCTCCGTGCTTGTGTGGTAGGTGCTGTTACAGCGGGATCGGTAGCTGCTGCCGTAGTTGCCGTAGCGGGATTTATAGTACGGTGAGCTCTCTGCGCTTTGGTGGAACGATAATCTGTCTGCGCTGTGACTTTGATGCAAGTGAGTGCGAGGTGTGTGGAGAGTTGCCGAGTGAGCTTTTCGCGCTTTCAGCTCGGCGACTGCTGCGGACAGCCTCTTGATTTCTTGCAGAAGAGTTTCCACGTCTTGCGACATTCTGCGTCTTTTTCTGCAGGACTTGTTTAGACTGGCGGATTTTGCTTGCGTTTCCTGTTCAGTCGTGGGTCACCACTGTAGCGGCGGCGTTACCACTGTAGCGGAGGCGTATTGCGTGGTGTGTGCCGTCGATACCGCTAGGCAATCATAGCGGCAGGACGACACGGCCGCTAGCAATAGACTCCTGTAAGTATTATCAGAAGGTCTCACCAGTTTTGCAGGCGATGCAGGGCGTCTGGAGACTCGGCAGAGGTTTTGCGGCAGCTGGCTCGATTATACTTTTGGAGAAATGAAACACTAGTTCACGTTTGATGGAAAATTACAAAGTGTGTTTATTTGATCTCTTTGCCCTATATTTATACAATATTCAAAATGCCTAACGGTTAAATTAAAGAGAGAAAGCCTACGCATTTACAATATTTCAAGTTAAATAATTTGTTGCTAGAACCGAAATTGTTTTTTAAACGGCTTGCCTGGCGCTAAAAATCGAGGCGAAATCTTTCATGCGACGGTCGACGTAAGCGAGCGGTGCGCGCGGGGAGTGCGCTCCACCCAGCGCGCGGGCTCGCGCCGTAGCGCGGCGTCTGATGTCATCAGTCTGCGCTCACGCAGCGGCGGCGTTGGACGCAGACCTATTTCGTTGCGGCCGGACGCTCCTTCTGGATCGTTCGCTTGGTTTAACGGTTGCCGTGTTGCGTTCTTATAGGAACGGCATGGTGATCGGGTCTTCGTCATCATTAGTCCTTTTCAGGGCTGCACGGTATTAGTGGTCACTTGTCAGTTGGACGTCTCACCGGGTTGGTTCACGAAGAGCCTGGCTGCTGGGCATTTCGTCAATCGCCTTGCCCTGGCTGCTGGTCCTGGCCGATGCATCTGCGGGCTGGTACGGCTGCGCCTCTTCAGTGAATCAAGTGATTAAAGTGCTCTTAAAGTGAAACGGTGTCCGCCGCCATCGTTTCTTTGTTCAGTGATAATTAAAGTGCGTGTTGTTGGTGTTTGATTGTGATTCTTCCCGTAGCTAGTTTTCCTCTGTTGTGTTTGTTTCTTCTTGTTGTGAGGTAAAGGTAACAAGGTTCATAGGTTCAAGTTCATGGGTAACTGGTGGTGCAAGGAGGTACGGTACCAGGAGAATCGGAAAGGCGTAAGTATCGTAAGTATGCAAAAAAATATAACTTATTTAGCCATCATGGTTAGAGATTAATAAAATAACCATTATGGTTGAAATCTAAGTGTGAGGTTCTATGTGTTATTAACCATCATGGTTAGAAGCTATTGGATGCAATAACTATTATGGTTAAAACGTATGAAAGGGAAGTAAGGAAGGTTAGGGATTTAAATGGACAAAGAGATAATTATCGTGTTTAGGCTTTGAGACGGCTTCCAAAATCGCTAGAGGGTAACCATCGTAGGTAGAAAGAGATAACCATCGTAGGTAGACGCTTAGAATGACCGACAAGGTCGTAAAGAGATAACCCACGCGGTTAGAGAGAGATAACCGTCGTGGTTAGACATTTAGGATGACCGACATGGTCATAGAGAGATAACCCACGCGGTTAGAGAGAGATGACCGTCGTGGTTAGACATTTGATGGTGGTAGCTGACGGTAGTGCTGGCTACCGCCAAACTAGCATAGATTTGCAAGTAGTGCAAATCTATGCAAATCTATGCTAGTATGATGATACTAGCATAGATATGATGCAAATGAAAACTAACAAAATTTGCATTGAAAGAATGCAAATTTTGTGAGTTTTCATGAGACCATATTTTTCTATTTTATTATTTTTTATTTACCTACGCATTAAATTGCAGAGTGAGAAGGTGTTTTGTTGCTCGGTTTTAGATTGTAGTTCTTAATGTTATTAAGAGTTGCCCAAAGAACTCTGATCTCAATATTGTGATATTATTATAATCAATTATGATTAATTGTCATAGACATCATTGTGATAAACTAAGTACAATTACCAATAAATAAGGAATAACTTTACGTCCATAGAGTAAAAATAGTATATAAGGTACCCATTTTTTACATTACACAAGTATTTTTATTTTTTCGTAAATTACATAAAAACAACGCATGTGAACCCTTTTTACCATTCTTTGCTAATCATAATAAACGCATTTGCAACATTTACGTTACAAAAGTGAAGTTAAGACTAAGTATACTCATTAATCTCGCTAAACATAAACATCGCAAATGTATTTCCTAGACATAAACCACGTAATTGCTACACATGCGTTGATTATGCTTGGTAAATTTATATTGTTGCAGTCCATTTTACTAGTCTTAAACAAATTTTCGTCTTTTAAAATATTTAAATTAACTAAATATATAAATATAGTTTCTTAAATGCAAAGTTCAGATTAAAAGCCACCAGACAATATAAAAATGTTTGGAATATTCATAATAGTTTTATAGAGACAATAAAAAAAAGAAAAAAAACTTTAGGCGCGATTTACTCGAAAGTAACCGCCAAGCAAATGCGTTGTTTATGATAAGGGCGGCAGTATAAGAGCACGTTCTTTACAACATACGACCCACCTTAGTGTGGCAGCACAGAGTAGGGTCGTATTTTCTCAATATCTGCAACACCAAAAGTACCTTGGTACAGTATTTTTATGGCCCCATTACGTATACACCACCATAAGGCCACCTAATCCCCAATAAACTGAGCAACTCGGCAAACGACCGTGCCTTATCAATGATTACCGTGACATATAGCATAACGTTAGACTCTGACCTGATCGAGAAGCCACTCATATGTACGACTGATAAAGTAAATTAAAATAATAAAAAATAAGATAGCAAACTAGCAGATGGGTCTTCTGATAGAAAGAGTCAATCATCGTCTATGGACGCCAAAGTTGTTAATGGTGCATAGCTATCTTGTGACAAGGTCTAATGCCACATGTAGGTAAAAGCATTCCGGCTATCTTACCCTTCAAACAGTAACATGTACTGACGCTATTGTGTCAGGAATAGGTAAGATGGTGAAATCAGACCCGGGCGAGACAATGTAAAACTCTTACACCCAGAATTTAAAATTAATTTGTTGTAAAAAAAGTATCTTCACACCCGTATCCCCGAAGAAATATACAGAGGTGGAACAAGTGCACCACGATTTGCCGAAGATACTAAGTGTCACAATGTGATAGGTGGTCAGCATATCACCAACCGGACACTTTTTTCCAATCCCGGGCAACGCTGTCTTTGTCAGAAAACTGAAAAAACACATTCTTTGAATTACCCGACCTGGGAATCAAAACCCGGAACCTCATGTTGTTAGCTTTGATACCGGACCGCTAGACCGCAGAGGCGATAATGGTTGTATGTTTACTAATTTATTATTAATGGTTGTATGTTTGTAAATAGATATAAATAAAGAGTCGTGTTAGTTAAATATAGTTTCAGGGGGAGCTGTAAACAAGTGGTCGTGACTGCTCGCGTGCGGCTGGTCATTATCGAGTGCGTCTGCTCGTTTGTCAGTCAGCGCGGCGCCGGCGCGCCTTCTACTTGACAGCTTATGTCTACAACATCATTTACCCTCATTTACTTAATCAAGAATCTAATAATCGACTAATCGTGTAGTTTCATTATTTATATTTCAAATTTAATAAGTTATATGAAAAGAAATGTATGTTGTGGAACTATAGTAAAATTACGTTTTAAATTGAGAAGTAAAAAGTTAGTTGAGTTCGAAAGAAAGTATCAGTGTGAAAATATTTAAGGCCACGCTTTTCTGGTTCGCGCATGTAAGAATTTGGCAGATGATACATATATAATACAATACGAGTTTAGACTCACAAAATAAATTAAAAACCGAAAAAGTAAAGTTTTACAAAAATTCTTGTAAAATAATTTTTGTAAACCAATATAAAATATTAGTAATAAGGAAACGCGTTATATGCAAAAAATTATGTTGTATGTTCACAGTTTTTTTAACACTAATATTTTTAACGTATTTGTCTCAATCTTGACCAAGTTCCTTTGAATATTATTTAGTCTAATAAATAAGCTTATTCGAAGTGGTCTCCATTAGTTGCAAGACCTTTAAACTTTGAAGCCAGTTATCAATAGCAGCAAGCAATTTTTCCATGGTAAAATTCTTCACTGCCAATCGTAAGGATTGTTTTAGGGACTCCAAATTGTCGTGGAATTTAGAGCAAACCATACTCTCAAAAACTGACCATATATCATAATCCAGCGAATTGAGATCGACATTAGATGACGGCCATTCTTTAGTCCTGGTGAAGTCCGGAACGTTGGTTTCTTACCAAGATTATATGACCCGGCGCCGTGTCTTGCTGAAAGGTCTTGCTCTTGGTTGTTGAACATGGTCTTGTTAAAAGGCTTAACTAACTTCTCAAGAATGGTACTCGATACACTTGTGCCGATGTTTTGATACCTTTTTCACAAAAATATGGCTCAATCACAGCTTACACCCGACCAACCTATCACTGAAGTCGGATAATGCCCACGTTGTACCCTGTTCACTTATTACATGCTTCCTTAGAGATTTGAGCGAAATATGATATACGGTAATTTGTTTTGGTAAAATATTTCTCAGTTGTAAAAAAATCTTATTTGTAAACAAAATTTTTCTGTTATCTTCCTTTGCGTACCGCTTAAGTAGTTAGTTACTCTCTTCTATTTTAAATTATCAGTTACCAGTGCCAGTTCATCTCTTATAGGCTGCAAATTCTAAGTAATCTTTTAAAATACACGAAATGGTTCTAGGTGCTATCTTCATCTCCCGAGATAAAATCTTTTGCTTTCGGACAGGATGTCATCGAATTTTTCCCTTACTGTTTTGATCGCCTTTTCCGTACGAACACTACGCGGACGCGACCAGCCCCCCAAGACAAGTGGCATCAACGCTAGGAGAATAGAAAACAAAATGTATGGATTTGACATAAGCTGTTGATACGAGCGTAAACGAATTTGTAATTGGTAGCCAAGTGTCATTCGTGAAACGAAACGTTATATTGTATCGATCATCTTTGATCAATTTCATACAAAACCTTAGCCAAGTGGCACTTTTGACAAGCAAAATTGGTGATCCAATGATTAGCGAACGCTAGAACCCTGTAAATTACGCTAAAAATGGCGGATAATCACTATTATTTAATCAGCTGTTCTAAATCGTGGATAATATCTGTTAGAATTTTTGATAATTTTAAAGTAAAATGAACGCAAATTGCCATAATTTAAGAGTCCTAACCTAACTAGGGGGTTTTCAATACATTTTCTTTTTTTTAAGTCGCAGACGCCTTTGTAATGAATTTCGGTTTTCATCCCCTAACTCCACGGGGAATTAACTCAGAGCAAAGTGACCTTGACAAAAGTTGGTGTCCCTTACCCCCTCCACGTAATGGTGCAACAAAAAAGGGGTGTTATATAGGGTTGAAATTTTCCATCAAAATTTTTCTAAGTCCTGCGCACGCTCTGACCGCCAACCGAGCTCTCTGTTCATTCTAATATAACGCATTGGCGTCATTTCGACCAAATTGGTAGCCAAGTGGATTATGGCTTGTTTAACGTTCGTTCCATACGAACTTTACGAATTATATCGAATATTGTCTCTGAATTGAATATAATAAAAATAAGAACAGAGTCGCTATATCTGATTCAATTTTGATTGTATGTACCGCGTGAGTGCGAATAAGATAAAATATACTATCTTTTCTTCTTAATTACTGTCATGCCGTAAGTTTCTATATAGCTAACATGTTAATTGAACTCTGTCAGTACTACGGACTACCAATTTAAAGAGTTATAAAATTAAATACTGTCACCAACATTTATGTATTTATCTTCATTGCTATCAAATTTGATTGTTTTAACATATTTTAAGTAAATCCTCTTTACCTACCTTACAAGTGAACGTAGAATTGTGCAAAATGTTATCGATAGTCACATTTTAAAACTTATGTTTCAGATTTATGAAAGCTGATGATAAATTTATTATTAAAAATGAACAAAAATATGCAAAACTGAACATATAAAACTTCTTTTTTACGTATTTTTTGGCATACATATTTACAGAAATGTAAAATTGATCGAAATCTATTGCTACACTGAAAAATAAACTATCTTTCTTTGTTTCATTAAATTTACAAAATACAAGGGTTGTAACAAGAATATAGTGTTTATAACTTGAACTTATAGTGTCTGTAAAATATTTAAAGACGAAATATTATATTTATCATCATTAAGTCATTGTCAGCATTTTGCAAACCTATCACTACTTACAATGTGTCTAGGCAGTTCGTTAGAAGCGAACAATTGGGTAAACGAGTCACTAGTATTGTGGCTTCTAAGTGGTAGGGTTCTGCATTGTCTCGCCCGGGTCTAATACCACTGACCCACCTATTTCTGCAGCAATAGCAACAGTGCTTGTTACTGTCGTGTTCCGGTTTGGAGGGTAAGGTAGCCGGTAAATGTATGCATGTGACATTAATACCCCCCCCCCCCGCCACAAGGATATCAAAGCACCATTAATAATGTGCCACCAAAAGCCTTCTTAATTTGCGTTAATTTTACTTTAAAATTATCAAAAATTCTCACAGATGTTATCCACGCTTTAGAACAGCTGATTGAATAATAGTGATCAACCGCCATTTTAAGCGTAATCTGCAGGGTTCTAGCGTTCGCTGATTATCGAATAATTCGCTACTATTTTGCTTGTCAAAAGTGCCACTTGGCTACGGTCTTGTACGAAAATTGACAAAAATGATCGATGCAATATAACGTTTCGTTTCACGAATGACACTTGGCTACCAATTACAAATTCGTTTACGCTCGTGTCAACAGCTTATGACAAATCCATAAATTTCTCTTTCTATTGTACTAACGTTGATGCCACATCTTGGGGGGCAAGTCTTTTTTGCTTTTAATGCACTTTTCATATAAATAAAACTTATAACCTCGGTGAAAATAATACTTCAAAGTGACGTTTACCGTCAATTCAGAGACAATATTCGATATAATTTGTAAAGTTCGTATGGAACGAACGTTGAACAAGCCATGATCCACTTGGCTACCAATTTGGCCTAAATATCGCCAAAGCGTAATATTTGAATAGTTACTGAGCGTTTGCCACTTGTCTAGGGGGGCAGATCTTTTTTTGTAATGCAATAACAGTAATCTCTTTCTCTCTCTCTTATCGTCCGACTCCATTTTAAATATTCCACAAAATATTTAACGCTTTAAAACAATTTAATGATTATAGGAGCCCGGCATTAGTCTATAATTAGGTACCGCGTCACACCGTGGTACAGTCAGCTCTGTGTTAAAACTTACCGCAGCCTTCCGCACTTTGTTACTTGTTAGTGTAGAATTTACTACTTAATAAGTGCTTTACTCACAACAAATGAAGTTATAGTGGCCGTTTGTGTAAACGAATATGTTAACATTACAATATATGTTACGGATATTAGCTGTAATTATATTATGTGTAGGATATGTGTTATGTACTTTGCGTTGTCTTGCCAATTTTGTTCCATAATGATCGCTTTTCATGATATATATGTGTATATATATATATATATATATATATATATATATACATATACACGGGCCGCGCTAGTGACAGAGTTAGCCGAGCGCTCCGCCTCGGCCGGGTCAAGAGTTGGCCACTCAGTGCTATACACCGAGTGAAAATAGGAAGCAAAGTACTCAGCGCACTCAGCATCAGTAACTGCTACCCCCTCTTTTTTAATACGTGTAACATAACGTCTACATTTTTTATTTTTAATATGTTTCCAAAAAGATTTTGGATCATCTTTAATATTTGATTCTAGTTTACGCTGATAAGCTTCATAGGTTAATAATAATTTACGTTTAACTAATGCCCGATATTGAGAAAACGTTTCGTAATTAGATTGCAAACCCGTTATTTTAAAAATTTTATGATACCTCCACTTTTTTCTAATAGTTTGTATTAAATTTAAGGTGTACCAATCCGGATATGTATATCTTTGTATCGTTTTATTTGAATTAAATTTATTTTTTACAGGTGTAAACTCATCAATCGCCCCATTAATTATATTATAAATAAATAATAGTTTAAAAAAACTAAAAAACACGCTTTTTATAGAAAACCGAACTAAAAAATAGAAAATAAATTTTAACAAATTTAAATTAAGAATAGTGTCAAAAATTTCAATAATTATAAATTAATAATAGTGTGAATAAAAAAAATAATTTTATTTTAAAAAAAGCGTGGGGTGCATGGTGTCAATAGTTATAAATATTTTATTGACAGATATGAGTAGAGTGATTATCATTTCGGTAATATCTTAAAAAGCACCCCACGCTTTTTTGAAACTCATCCCTTAAGGTGGCGAGGTAGGAGGTATATAAAATATTGTTTGCTTGGTATGCATTGTGATGGCATTATGTTTCTATCGATATCGTCAAAAATATGCTTTGGTTACCTTAAACCACTGAGAGGTAAAAGTAGTGCTCCAAATATCGCGAGTTATTTCATTCCTTCCTTCTTGAAATTTTCCTGTGTAAATGTTCCTCCGAGGATTTTCTAAAAACTTATAGGTGACAGAACTGGTCGCTGGCTAACACTAGTCTTAATTTGATAATCCACTGGGGTTTGAGAAACCATTTAAGCTTTGTGCCCCATAAAACGTTTTACTTAATATTCAAAGGTTCGCTCCTATCACCTCCTAGTATAAAAATAAATAATAGCACAATAAAGAGAAAAGAATCCGTAACATATTTAGGTTTGGTTTTACAGAAAAATAACACTTTTATAAACCGTAATAACTATATCGATGAAAAAGATAAACGGACATCCTTTACCGGCATATCTGCCTCGATATGGGTTTTAACGTTTAACACTTTAACACAACGAATTTTGATTGTATTTATTATGCTTGGTTAGCGAGGGCTGATAAAGTTACGAGTGGTGCGATCCGTCGCAAACTACTTCAAAATTAGCGTCTAGCATTAATATTTTTATTTAAAGAATATCGCACTGTAAGCTCCGAAGCTTTACCCGTTTTATCAGGTGTCTTACCATTAAATTTAGAAATTCAGCTTCGGGTTTCAATGTACTACAATTCTAGAAATTTTACCAGTCCAGAATTTAACAACCAGCAAGCTCAAACAAAAATACGTCGCCTTTTTAATCTCGTAAACGACGTTACTAATGAATTAATTGATAAATGGCGGTCGCGTTGGTCGCGTTATAGGTGGCGCCTGCCGCACGCGTACTATAGTCTCCGTGTTGTTAATATCGTATTAATTAAAATGTCCAAGTTTAACACTGAAGCTGTTATTTGCGAGTTATCGAAAAAAATATCGATGCTGACGACGAAAATATCGGCTCAATATTCTGTGATTGAATCCCTAAATAAGAAAATTGAAGATCAGCAGAAGATCATTGAGAGTAATTATTCTAACATTAAGGAGTTAGTGAGGGTAACCGGTGAGAGTTATCCACTAATATTGGAAAGTTTTTAAATTTGACGGCTGAGGCTAAAAACGTGATAGAAAATCGAAATGCGATACCGAACCCGCAAGGTGTGAGAGAGACAGTTATAAATACTGAGTTGGACCTAGCGTTAACGCAAAATGATTCAAATGTAACAATGCGTACGCGTCGAGCGACGGAACGGATTAAAACTAAGGGCGCATTCACACACAGCAGTAAAGCAGATCAAAATAAAAAAATAGCACGACACGAACGGGAGACGTTTGAATTTCCAGGTGGCACTTCTGATGATGAATGGAAAATTGTTAATCGGAAAAAGGCCAAGTTAACATCGAAGGCAGTACAAAGAGGAGGAAATTCAGAGATTACTTCTTTTCACGCTATCCAAAAAAAGAAGTTTTTGCATGTTTGGTCTTTACATCCTGATACCTCAGAGGAAGCCATAACCAAGCATGTCAAAGCCATTTGTGCGTCTGAAGATATGAAGGTGGATAAAATTATTCCTAAAACTAAAAGGGACTACTCATCTTTTATAATTGGAGTACCTGAGTCTCAATTTGAATATATTAATAGCTTCAATATTTGGCCAATAAATGCCCAATTTAATGAATGGGTGTGGTTTCGAAAATCCCATAAATTCTCCATTCGTATCGAAGGCCATTAGTTCGTCGAAGTGTATTACCAAAACGTCCGTGGTCTACGAACGAAGACGAAACACTTTCTTTTAAATCTGTTGGCGTCAACATACGATTTGTTCGCCATCACCGAGTCTGGACTTAATAGCGCTATAACAGATAGGGAATTTATCCCAGCCGGTTTTAAGATACTACGGTGCGATAGGGCGGATGGCCGAAAACAAGGTGGAGTATTTTTAGCTGCGTCTTCTCGATTTGAAATTAATCAAGTGGATGTCGGCAATGTGAACGCTGCTTTATTCGAGATTGTTTGTGCAACGGTCAGCCTTAGAACAAACTTATTATTTTTGTGCTGTGTGATTTATATACCACCTAAATGTGACTATAACGAATACATGCAATTGTTTCAAATATTAGAGAATGTGTGTATCAAATACGAAAATGTGTTAGTAGTGCGTGATTTTAATATGCCTTCAGCAACGGTAGATGTGCAAAATTACTTGGAATATGTTATGGCGTTCTGTGACTTCCGGCAGGTAAACAGTGTATGTAATATTAATAACCGTACGTTAGATTTAATATTAACAACATTATTAGCGGATGACAAAGAGGTTCGAATGTCGAATGAATCAATGGTTGATATTGACGTCCATCATCCTCCGTGAGCTATTAAAGTTGCCATTACTTCGAGCAGGGTTGTGGCGGATTGGCAAGATCGCCTGCCCCAGGATGATCTGAATAAGACTATCAACTGTCGCAATTCGTGGAAATTTTCTAAATGTAATTTTTCGATGTCGTACGAGAGATTTGAAAGAATTGACTGGGCAGAATTGTATCAAATTAACAACCCCGAGATGGCCTTAACCTATTTTACACGCTTTTTATTAGCTTCACCTGTATGTTTGTATGTTTGTTTGTATGTTTGTTTGTATGTTTGTTTGTAACCGACTTCTTTGGGCGCGATTTTGACCCACTTTAAACGGCCAGATTTCGTTCAAACTTTGTAGATTTATCGAGGACCGATGACAATACACTATTTTGATAAAATTATTCCATTTTTAACCGACTTCAAAAAAAAAGGAGAAGGTTCTCAATTCGGCTGGTATATTTTTTTTTATGTATGTACACCGATTTCTCCGAGGTTTCTGAACCGAATTACGTGATTCTTTTTTTGTTTGATGCGGAATAGTTTCGAATTGGTCCCATAAAAATTTGATTCAGGTAGGCCCAGTAGTTTTTGTTTTATGAGCATTTTTTATTTATTGTACCTATCTCGATGTTTGAAATCAAATCTCGCAAGTAAATTTGATCCACTTCCCGGTTATCGATTGAGCTGAAATTTTGTATACGTATGTTAATGGAATGACAATGAAACATTATTATGACATGCAGCGGATCTGATGAATCTGAATCGGAAGGTGACCACAGGAACTTAATAATTAAACGGTTAAAAATAGGTTAATGACTATTGACTAGGTAGAATGAAAAGTCTATTGAGTTTGAACTCATTTGATTCATGTTGACGAGCACTTTGGTGCTTGGTGGTAACTAGGATCCTGCAAGGTCCGATGATGAAGCCAGAAGGTGGCCCTAGGAGCTCAGTAATTAAATGACAGAACTCTATCGAGTTTGCGTTCGTTTGATTGATGTTGACGAGCACATTGGTGCTTGGTGGTAACTAGGTTCTTGCAGGGTTCAATGATGAAGCCAGAAGGTGGTCATAGGAGCTCAGTAATTTAATGACATAACTCTATCGAGTTTGGGCTCGTATGATTCGTATCGACGAGCACTTTGGTGCTTGGTGCTAACTAAGATCCTGCAGGGTCCGACGATGAAGCTAGAAGGTGGCCATAGGAGCTCAATAATTAAGTGACAGAACTCTTTTAAGTTTGCGCTTGTTAAGTTTAAGTTTGTGTAACCTTGGCCAAGAGTCTTCGCAACCGGTGTGTGTGTATGAAAAGAGTGATGAATGTGGAGGAAGCGAGACAAACCTGCATGGATCGTGATGTATGGCACTCGGTTCTCTTTGCCTACCCCGTAAGGGATCTGGCGTGAAGATATGTATATATAAAAAAAAAATTTCGATCGTAAAGCACTCTCTGATGCTTCGCATCATGAGTCGTGCAATAGCTTAAAATTAACAAAACAAGCTATTATAAATAAACCAAACTAAAAAGTAGAAAATAAATAATAGTTTAAAAAAACTAAAAAACACGCTTTTTATAGAAAACCGAACTAAAAAATAGAAAATAAATTTTAACAAATTTAAATTAAGAATAGTGTCAAAAATTTCAATAATTATAAATTAATAATAGTGTGAATAAAAAAAATAATTTTATTTTAAAAAAAGCGTGGGGTGCTTTTTAAGATATTACCGAAATGATAATCACTCTACTCATATCTGTCAATAAAATATTTATAACTATTGACACCATGCACCCCACGCTTTTTTTAAAATAAAATTATTTTTTTTATTCACACTATTATTAATTTATAATTATTGAAATTTTTGACACTATTCTTAATTTAAATTTGTTAAAATTTATTTTCTATTTTTTAGTTCGGTTTTCTATAAAAAGCGTGTTTTTTAGTTTTTTTAAACTATTATTTATTTATAATATAATTAATGGGGCGATTGATGAGTTTACACCTGTAAAAAATAAATTTAATTCAAATAAAACGATACAAAGATATACATATCCGGATTGGTACACCTTAAATTTAATACAAACTATTAGAAAAAAGTGGAGGTATCATAAAATTTTTAAAATAACGGGTTTGCAATCTAATTACGAAACGTTTTCTCAATATCGGGCATTAGTTAAACGTAAATTATTATTAACCTATGAAGCTTATCAGCGTAAACTAGAATCAAATATTAAAGATGATCCAAAATCTTTTTGGAAACATATTAAAAATAAAAAATGTAGACGTTATGTTACACGTATTAAAAAAGAGGGGGTAGCAGTTACTGATGCTGAGTGCGCTGAGTACTTTGCTTCCTATTTTCACTCGGTGTATAGCACTGAGTGGCCAACTCTTGACCCGGCCGAGGCGGAGCGCTCGGCTAACTCTGTCACTAGCGCGGCCCGTGTATATGTATATATGTGTATATATATATATATATATATATACACATATATACATGTATATAGTTAGCACCAAGCACCAAAGTGCTCGTCGATACGAATCATACGAGCCCAAACTCGATAGAGTTATGTCATTAAATTACTGAGCTCCTATGACCACCTTCTGGCTTCATCATTGAACCCTGCAAGAACCTAGTTACCACCAAGCACCAATGTGCTCGTCAACATCAATCAAACGAACGCAAACTCGATAGAGTTCTGTCATTTAATTACTGAGCTCCTAGGGCCACCTTCTGGCTTCATCATCGGACCTTGCAGGATCCTAGTTACCACCAAGCACCAAAGTGCTCGTCAACATGAATCAAATGAGTTCAAACTCAATAGACTTTTCATTCTACCTAGTCAATAGTCATTAACCTATTTTTAACCGTTTAATTATTAAGTTCCTGTGGTCACCTTCCGATTCAGATTCATCAGATCCGCTGCATGTCATAATAATGTTTCATTGTCATTCCATTAACATACGTATACAAAATTTCAGCTCAATCGATAACCGGGAAGTGGATCAAATTTACTTGCGAGATTTGATTTCAAACATCGAGATAGGTACAATAAATAAAAAATGCTCATAAAACAAAAACTACTGGGCCTACCTGAATCAAATTTTTATGGGACCAATTCGAAACTATTCCGCATCAAACAAAAAAAAAATCACGTAATTCGGTTCAGAAACCTCGGAGAAATCGGTGTACATACATAAAAAAAAATATACCAGCCGAATTGAGAACCTTCTCCTTTTTTTTTGAAGTCGGTTAAAAATGGAATAATTTTATCAAAATAGTGTATTGTCATCGGTCCTCGATAAATCTACAAAGTTTGAACGAAATCTGGCCGTTTAAAGTGGGTCAAAATCGCGCCCAAAGAAGTCGGTTACAAACAAACATACAAACAAACATACAAACAAACATACAAACATACAGGTGAAGCTAATAAAAAGCGTGTAAAATAGGTTAAGGCCATCTCGGGGTTGTTAATTTGATACAATTCTGCCCAGTCAATTCTTTCAAATCTCTCGTACGACATCGAAAAATTACATTTAGAAAATTTCCACGAATTGCGACAGTTGATAGTCTTATTCAGATCATCCTGGGGCAGGCGATCTTGCCAATCCGCCACAACCCTGCTCGAAGTAATGGCAACTTTAATAGCTCACGGAGGATGATGGACGTCAATATCAACCATTGATTCATTCGACATTCGAACCTCTTTGTCATCCGCTAATAATGTTGTTAATATTAAATCTAACGTACGGTTATTAATATTACATACACTGTTTACCTGCCGGAAGTCACAGAACGCCATAACATATTCCAAGTAATTTTGCACATCTACCGTTGCTGAAGGCATATTAAAATCACGCACTACTAACACATTTTCGTATTTGATACACACATTCTCTAATATTTGAAACAATTGCATGTATTCGTTATAGTCACATTTAGGTGGTATATAAATCACACAGCACAAAAATAATAAGTTTGTTCTAAGGCTGACCGTTGCACAAACAATCTCGAATAAAGCAGCGTTCACATTGCCGACATCCACTTGATTAATTTCAAATCGAGAAGACGCAGCTAAAAATACTCCACCTTGTTTTCGGCCATCCGCCCTATCGCACCGTAGTATCTTAAAACCGGCTGGGATAAATTCCCTATCTGTTATAGCGCTATTAAGTCCAGACTCGGTGATGGCGAACAAATCGTATGTTGACGCCAACAGATTTAAAAGAAAGTGTTTCGTCTTCGTTCGTAGACCACGGACGTTTTGGTAATACACTTCGACGAACTAATGGCCTTCGATACGAATGGAGAATTTATGGGATTTTCGAAACCACACCCATTCATTAAATTGGGCATTTATTGGCCAAATATTGAAGCTATTAATATATTCAAATTGAGACTCAGGTACTCCAATTATAAAAGATGAGTAGTCCCTTTTAGTTTTAGGAATAATTTTATCCACCTTCATATCTTCAGACGCACAAATGGCTTTGACATGCTTGGTTATGGCTTCCTCTGAGGTATCAGGATGTAAAGACCAAACATGCAAAAACTTCTTTTTTTGGATAGCGTGAAAAGAAGTAATCTCTGAATTTCCTCCTCTTTGTACTGCCTTCGATGTTAACTTGGCCTTTTTCCGATTAACAATTTTCCATTCATCATCAGAAGTGCCACCTGGAAATTCAAACGTCTCCCGTTCGTGTCGTGCTATTTTTTTATTTTGATCTGCTTTACTGCTGTGTGTGAATGCGCCCTTAGTTTTAATCCGTTCCGTCGCTCGACGCGTACGCATTGTTACATTTGAATCATTTTGCGTTAACGCTAGGTCCAACTCAGTATTTATAACTGTCTCTCTCACACCTTGCGGGTTCGGTATCGCATTTCGATTTTCTATCACGTTTTTAGCCTCAGCCGTCAAATTTAAAAACTTTCCAATATTAGTGGATAACTCTCACCGGTTACCCTCACTAACTCCTTAATGTTAGAATAATTACTCTCAATGATCTTCTGCTGATCTTCAATTTTCTTATTTAGGGATTCAATCACAGAATATTGAGCCGATATTTTCGTCGTCAGCATCGATATTTTTTTCGATAACTCGCAAATAACAGCTTCAGTGTTAAACTTGGACATTTTAATTAATACGATATTAACAACACGGAGACTATAGTACGCGTGCGGCAGGCGCCACCTATAACGCGACCAACGCGACCGCCATTTATCAATTAATTCATTAGTAACGTCGTTTACGAGATTAAAAAGGCGACGTATTTTTGTTTGAGCTTGCTGGTTGTTAAATTCTGGACTGGTAAAATTTCTAGAATTGTAGTACATTGAAACCCGAAGCTGAATTTCTAAATTTAATGGTAAGACACCTGATAAAACGGGTAAAGCTTCGGAGCTTACAGTGCGATATTCTTTAAATAAAAATATTAATGCTAGACGCTAATTTTGAAGTAGTTTGCGACGGATCGCACCACTCGTAACTTTATCAGCCCTCGCTAACCAAGCATAATAAATACAATCAAAATTCGTTGTGTTAAAGTGTTAAACGTTAAAACCCATATCGAGGCAGATATGCCGGTAAAGGATGTCCGTTTATCTTTTTCATCGATATAGTTATTACGGTTTATAAAAGTGTTATTTTTCTGTAAAACCAAACCTAAATATGTTACGGATTCTTTTCTCTTTATTGTGCTATTATTTATTTTTATACTAGGAGGTGATAGGAGCGAACCTTTGAATATTAAGTAAAACGTTTTATGGGGCACAAAGCTTAAATGGTTTCTCAAACCCCAGTGGATTATCAAATTAAGACTAGTGTTAGCCAGCGACCAGTTCTGTCACCTATAAGTTTTTAGAAAATCCTCGGAGGAACATTTACACAGGAAAATTTCAAGAAGGAAGGAATGAAATAACTCGCGATATTTGGAGCACTACTTTTACCTCTCAGTGGTTTAAGGTAACCAAAGCATATTTTTGACGATATCGATAGAAACATAATGCCATCACAATGCATACCAAGCAAACAATATTTTATATACCTCCTACCTCGCCACCTTAAGGGATGAGTTTCAAAAAATCTCTTGTTATTCCTCGTCTACATCCCAAAAGTGAAAAATTCTGGCCTTCTTGATTTAAAGGCTAGGCGTTGATCTGTCAGTAAGTTTTTTATTTTCATATAAATAGATTGGTTAAGTTTTGTTCTAAATTGCGCTATTCACGAGAAGAGGAACCAATTAAGATCCAACTGTGGCACTTGGATCTCGGACCTGCCCGCCCATACTCTAAGGCTACGTGCGCACAGACTGGCGGATTGCTTAGCGTGCAAATGCCTCGCGCCTGGCGACATAAAACCAACACGTTTGTTTACTTCGCTAGGTCGCTAAGCAATTAGCTAGGCGCCAAGCGCACATTGCGGCCCATCGCGAACATCCTAGAACGTTCGTTTTACTAGCTGCTCGCTAGGTGGTTGGCTAGACTATAGGCGCTAAGCAATCCGCCTGTCTGTGCGGACGTAGCCTAAAGGATTTAACTTTAAACACGTATACACAAATAACAGTTTAAAGTACAACAGCGGAGTTCCTGGAATATAGATTGAGACACATCCGGAACTTGGAATTCAAATTTATTTATATATTTTATTTATTTATTAACAAAATCCACAGCGCTTAAATTACATGGATAGCTATACATGAATATTATAGTATTCTATTATAGTATTCTACAGCCAATTGCGGATTTACATTTTATAAACCAAACTGAATGCACGTTAGTGATGATAAAAATAACACTAAATTGTACTTACATTATTAACAGCAAAAAAGAAAAACAGTTACTTTAAGCTATATTAGAGGTAAGTACATATAATTATACCTACTCGTTTTGTTTTCAGGGGGACACGTAGTGTATGTTCATGTGTGTGTGTGTGTGTGTGTGTGTGCGTGTGTATGTCTCTGCGTGTATATTCGTGTTATGTTTTATGTTGAAAGTTATAAAATATGATAAGTCTAATTTTTTATAAAGTTTGTCATTGATATTTCGAGGCTTTTATATTTTATGTTGAGTAATAGACTTAGTAGTTTCTAGTATTAAATTACGAAATTTATTTTTAGTAACACAAAATGGGGCTACACAACTTTTTATTGTACGTAGTCTGTAATCTGGTCACTGTGGAATTACTTGCATATCGTGTTCGACTATAATGAGTATCAAAAAGTGGAGTGTGCCTGGTGCGTTTGTTAGGTACACATAGTTGAATCAATCTGGATGTTAGAACATCACTATTGATGGAGCCGCAACACACATCGTACATGAACAGCATATCGAGAAGATGTCGCCGCGAATCTAAAGTTAACATATTATATCTTTGGCAGGATTCTAAGTAGTCAACCGGAGAAGCAAAACATTTAAAGATTAAAAACTTGAGGATTTATTCTGCAGTTGTTCGATTCCGTTAATGTACGTCGCATATTGCGGATTCCATACAACGGAACAATATTCTAAAATACTACGCACGTAACTGTAGTACAGAACGATTATGCAGTTAGCATCAGTGAAATTTTTGCTGGTGCGTATAATAAAGCCTAGGTTTCTATATGCCTTTTCTATGATCGAATCTATGTGATTTGTAAAAGTCAGTTTTGTACCAAACAGTACGCCTAAATCCCTCACAAGATTGGTCCTAGATATGACGGAGTTGTTAATGTAATAGGTATAATTGATGGGAGTTCTACGCCTAGTAAAAGTTATACATAAACATTTGTTGACATTAACGCTTATGCGATTTTTAGTGTAGTAATGACTGAGTCTATTAAGGTCTTCTTGCAATAAAGCACAGTCTCTGAGCGATTGCAGCGAGAATATATATCTTTTTATCATCCGCATACAATAGAAATCTTTTTCTAATATTTATTTTATTAAAAAAAATTAAATAGAGCAGCTCTGTTATCCTTTGCATAGTAACATTGCGGCAGCCAGCAAGGTCCTTGTGGCGGCAGTGAGATAAATAAAATTGTGTTATCCGCCGGGGCAATGGCACAATGCTGTACCACCTGGAAATTATAAGAGCTACATTTGATCCTGCAGAAAGTTATTTCTTCGCGGTACACGTTCCCCGTGAGAGAGGAAGGCTATTGTAATCCACGCGGTAAGCTCCACATAAAGACAGCGCTTTTATTACCGCGATTAAGTTTATCTCGGTTTATGTCCGACCCGCCGCCCCGCCGCCCGCGCCCCCGCTCTCCGCCCTACTCACGCTGGTACCTATTTTGTATTTTTTAAGTAATCTCTCGGAATGCTATTGTTAACTTTAATGATCACAACCGATACGGTACCATATATCGTACGCGCTGTACGTGTCGGATAACCAGATTAATGTGCTGATCGAGTACAATATCTAATCAGCTCTTTTCCTAAAAAAAACTGCGTCCAATGCATAAATTGCATCAAAATCGATTTATTCGTCCGGTAGTTATCGTTGACGAAAAATATTAAAAAGTGGTTTTTTTTTTACATAACTTCTAGATTTTTAACCAAACATTTTCAATCATCGACCTTGTACAATATTTTAGCACTTAAAAAACTGAGTAAAATGCAGTTTCAAAAATCAAAATCGAATAAAGTTTTCAAAACTTACAGCTTTTTAAATATTAATATTTTATTGTTTACAGAAAATTTACTTAATATTTTTTAAATTAACTTTCAGACCAATACACCGATTGACTTAAAAATACAATCAGCTTCTCTCTCTTTCTCATATCTGCGTCAAATACCGTAAATTGATTTAAAATTGGTCGATTTATTTAAAATTTATCAATAACGACAATTTTTTGAAAAAAAATGTTTTTGATATTACTTCGACATTTTACTTCCTATAGATTATGTTGCTAAGAAAGCATTTTAGAGCTCAAAAATTGCTCAAAATGGAAGAGGAGACAAACGAGCAGGAGATTCACCTGATGGCAAGTGATCACTGCTGTCCATGGATGTCCGCAATACTAGAGATCTTGCAGTGTACCAGTCGTGTGTGCGTCTTGTTAGTGTACCTACATATATGTATTTGTTATTTTTCAACCGGATTTAGATTTGGACAAATGAGGATGAATTTTTCTTTGTCCAAACTTAATATATATGTCGCTCTACATCGCGAGAAACCTTATTCATCCCGTGGAATCCACTGAAACTAACTCACCTCGAACGATTATACTTTTTTCAAGTCATACACGCATTTTGTCCCGTTTGCATTTTCTTTTTCATGCACAACGATTACAATAATATAGCAGCTGTTGACAACTCCACGGCGAACAAATTGCAGCAGTCAATTAAACTCCTCTATTATCGAGCAGAATAAAGCAAAAGCTCCATAGAAGGCAATAGATTTAGGCGTTATGGCGTAATATGGTGACACATTATCCCGCAGAGTACTGTAGCAGAATATCAATGCTTGCATCCGTTGCGTTCGTCTTGGAGGTGGGCCTAGCGTACACGTGCCCTACAGTTACAGCGCGTAACCTACAGTTGCCTACAGGCTTCGTCTTTTACCACCAAGAGAACGGTCTGCCATAACAAACTTATATAAAGTTTTGCACGGTACGCTGTGAAATGTAGACATAATATGATATCACACAGTGGATACTCGTATTTCTCGTGTGATCGATGACATGATAAATTTGGTTCAGTAAGGTATAGTACGTCTGTTCTAGGCTGACGAGTGGCCCTCATCAGAGGAGCAGCGGCGGCAGGAGAGCGCCGGGCCAGGAACACGCGCGGTGAGAGAACTTGCTTTAATACATTTAGTTAGTAAGGTATTGTTATTAATTGAAAAGTAACGACATCATATGTTTATTGACCACGAAGTTAAAGAATAACTTTTGCAATTTTTCTCCGTTTTTGATACACTAATATTTTCTTTTACTTTGTCTAGGACGTCGTCGAGTGGTAAGCTTATTCTGCTTAAGTTATTGGGTGTCATATTAATTCCAGGGTGGGGTATTATTTAGAAGGGGTTAGAAGGAGAGATTGTCAGCAGCTTAGAGGATGATGGTAACGTGTATAGCTTCCTTGACAAATTAAAAGTATGTTATTATGATTAAAACTATTATTGAAATAATTGAATCACAGGTCTGACAGTATCGTAACAATTGACAAACACGGTAAATTGCGTTAATTATATGTATATTGCACTAGAGACATTATTTTTTTAATCATTTTTGTTAATTGTTACGATCTGTCAGACAGATGTTATTAATCAATTGATGTATTATTATACACTACAGATGCATGAAGAAGGCTCAATTAAGAGCCGAAACTTCGTTGAAATACTTACATTGAAGTGTTTGAAACTTGTTCACTTTCGTGCTATAATATATTACCACATATAGTTATAATCACAAAAAATAATGAGCTAAAGAACACTGGTTCCCTCTTGTCGTAAGCCGTTTCTAGAGTGTTGTTAGACACTCCAGTGTCCAGCAGGTTCACAGTTTTATCGGCACGCGAGTAGTGGTTGACCCCCATGGTCGTATTCGCTCAACCTTTATGATTATTACTTGTTATTTGGCGTCAGCCGCAACCGAAAGTTTTGATATCCTATAATCAAATTAAATTACCTAATCATGAATCGATGGGGCTCGGTTCAATTCCCGACAGGGACAAATAAACTTTGTGTGATGAACATAGATATTTGTATATCTGAGTTTAGGTATTTATTATGTTACAGTATTTATATAGGTATTTATACATTTTGATAATGTTGACTAACATCCATAACACAAGCAAATAATTTGCTTACTTTTTGATTAGATCTATTCGTGTAATTTGTCCACCGATATTATTCAAAGACGAAATTAAGGTATTTAATTTTCAAATTATTCGTTGTTCGGTAATAATAATAATACCAATCTTCTCTTCATACAAACACGCCGATAGCGCGGACTCTTGACGCCACGAAAGTGGTAATTGACTTTTAAAAAGTGGTAGTGCTATGCTTATCTGAATGGGTCGGCACGACCGGGGCAACACCACTACCTCATTTATAACCAATGTAAAGTAAAGGCTTTGCTGTGTAGTTTCATTATGTATGTGAGGTTCCCGAAGGCCCTTTTCTCCCTAACACTTAGGAAGCACAATTTAAAGTTAGTTTCCCTAGGGGGTACCACTAGGGTAAGCGGTGGAAAATCCCCCTCTGGACATTCATTCTCAGAAGTGTGTAATAAAAATAAGAATTGTTTTATTTACCACTCAGTACTATATATAGTAAATAACAATAACATGCATACAGATAAGAGAAAAAAAGTCAACAAATACAATAAACAAAGAAAATAAAACATATTACATTTTTAAAAGACATAATTACAATTTATACAGCATATTTACATGTAAAGAAAAAAAAGAACATAAAATTTAATAATATTTACGTATAGCAGCGTGGTGGTAAAATGGTAGGCCACTCAGCAAACACATAGGGTGACAAGTATTATCACCCCTACAGCTGATTTTCTGGGCTACCTTTGTCTGTCACTTGAAACGGATATGCAAAAGGTTGATAGGATAGGAAATAAAACTACAACTAATAAAATGATATACATGGAACCTAATGGATTAGTATTATTTAAAACAACATAGTAAAAGAAAGAATATATATATGTATATAATGATTTATATATACAATTAATAAATCTTCCAAAGGTCAAAACACTTAATGGGTATAAAAACAGTAATAGAAATAAAATATACTTAAATGAAAACATAACAAATTAGTTTTGATTTTGTAGATTTAATAAAAAATATTTTTACTTAAAAGATAGCGACGTTCGTAGATTACGAATAGGTGGAGGGAGGTCATTTCAACAATAAATAACATTGAAACGAAAACTGCTCTAAATGCTGCAATAATGTGCGAAGATATTATGAATATATTGTATGCGGCAGTATAGTGAATATATTGTGCGATTCTCTTTTTAGTCTTCCTGATCATGGATGCTCAGGCTGCCCTGTGTACACAGGGGGGAGGGAGTGAGCAAGATTGCGTTCACACACTTTTCTACTCAGGGCAAACAGAACAAAAATCTAAAGGCACCCTCTACACACTCCACGCGAACTTTACTAGAGTCTCCATTCGAACTTAAATGCCGTCCACTACCACCTTTGCCACTTTGTTTTATTAACCGAGACGCAGATATCTTCTTCGGCTGATACTTCATATCTCTTTTGCCCGAGGTACGAATTTGAACATTAATTTGTACCCCGAGCCGGAGTTTGTGCTTACTTCAGAGAGAATATCTGTTCTCAACTTCTCAGCAGCCTTGAAGGCAAGAACCTATCCATTATCTAGCTACGTATAGACTGCAATGACTATCTCACATCTATGCGTGCATTTACAGGTTCCTCATCCGAAATTCCAAATTAAACCGACTCATAGAACATATCCTAATTGCAACAGATTCCATGCTGCTGCAGATCCCTTCCGCAGAAATTATGATCCTCGGTGATTTCAACGCTCATCATACCTAATGGCTCGGTTTACGTACCACCGATCATACGGGGAATTTTGTTCACGATTTTGCTTTAGCGTATGATCTAACATAGCTGGTTACTTCACCTACGCATGTCCAGATGTGGACGACCATCTATCTTCCCTGTTAGACCTTCTGCTGACCTTACACCAGCACAGTTATCAGATTTCTGTAGATGCTCCATTTGGTTCGTTGGACCATTGCCTAATACGAAGCAAAGTGCCGATCACGCGATCATTACGGCCTCGTTCTTCAGGTTGCCGCCGCATTTGCAATACAGGTCAGCAGATTAGAACGGGATACGGTCCTTTTTTGCATTCTACCCATGGGGGAGTGCACGCTTCTCACTGGATGATCCAGGTGTCTTTACTGACTGCGTCCTCTTAGTAGAATCCTCCTTCACCACGACAACGCCTCTTCGCACACCGCCGGGCGAATAATCGACTACTTAGCGAAACCAGACTTGAAATTACGGTGTCAAAGGACGGAACAAAAGCTACGCGGGTGAAACCGCGGGCAGGTCACTAGTACAAGATAAAAAAACTCTTCAATTTCAATTCCAGTTCCAATACTTCTTCGGCGACCACAACTCTTACATCCATGCTGGAAACTTCTCTTTCTACTTTTTTAAATATTACTACTTTGTTTACTTCGCGTTCACTTGTAACAGTCTTTAATTATGCCTATATATAAGGGTAGTAACAGGGACGATGTTAATAATTATCGACCAATCTCGGTCCTCCCTTTCTTATCTAAGATTTGGGATAAATTGATTAATAAGAGAATCTTGTTGTATTTGGAAAAATACCAAATTGTATCGAATAGCCAATACGGACTTCGAAAGCATTTATCGACTCAAGCTGAACCGACGCTGTTTAGCATTAAGCTCAAAAATTGTCGATACCCTAGACAGTAGTGGGAACTGTTTGGCTGCTTTTTTAGATTTAAGAAAAGCTTTTGATACTGTCTCTGTTCCCACTTTTATTCAAAAGATAGAAAATGTAGGCATTAGAAACACTCCACTATCGATTTTAAGAAGTTAACTTTCAGTTACTTTAAAATAGGAAATTATGTCAGTGTTACCATGGATGCTTGTTTTGGTGTACCACAGAGAAGTGTTTTCGACCTCACTCTGTTTTTAATTAACATCAACGATCTTTGTAACATGAAAATAGAAGCTGGGAAAATCATATCATGTAAAGACGACACTACCGTAATTTTTTTATGAGGATTCCTACTTACTCAAGCCAAATTTCATTTGCGGGTAAACAATACCGTAGAAAATCTCCGTCCTTTCTAACAATTTTTTTAAAGACTTAATTGGAATAGGCTTTTGTCTTCCATCGCACCTGGTGGAAAGTGTCGATGCAGACGAAGGTGGTACACGCTCATCCAAAAGAAACCTATTCACTCTACTCTTAAAGGTTCCAGGACTATATTTGTCAGGAAAAATAGACGCAGGCAGTTCGTTTCAAGCCTTGGCGCTCCAACCAAAAAAGTGTTTTGTTCGATTTTTTGGTATATCAACAACGTACGAATGGAACTTCTGCCTGCGTCTAGTAGTTCGATAAAGGAATGTTGAGGGTTCAACAAGTTCGCACTCACCAATGTGCGTCTTGTAAAGAACTGATAGGCTAGCGACCTTACGGCGAAGCTCAAGTGTTTGTAATTTTCTTTTTGTGAGCTTGTCGTCGTTTATTAGCCTACGGGCTCTTCGGTCTACACAGTCTAAAGCTTCTAGTTGATATTTGGTTGAACCTTCCAAAACGTGACTGCAGTAGTCCATGCATGACCGAACTTGGGTCGTGTACAGGTTTAGTAACTGTTCAGAGCTAAAGTACCGACAGACCTTCAAAATAATTCCTAACTTTTTGGAAGATATGTGTACCATAGACTCACTTTATTGGCCAAAATTGAGATTGGATGTGACTTTAATCCCCAAAAGCCCTAAATGGTTAGTAAGCGGTATGGATACACTTCGGACCTTGGGTGTTATATCGAAGTTAGTCTTTTTTGCAGAGAAGAGGCAGGCCTGCGTCTTGGAAGGGTTATAATTTACAAGATTGTGGTCACCCCACTCGGACACCCGTTCAAATGTTAAATTAACCCGATCAATCATGAACTCTCTCGAGGACTGTATTTCGCAAGAACTTACTCGCGAAATATATTTTTGACATATATTTCTTTACTACGGTGCAGTCATCGGCGTAGCTAATAATGTCACGTGTTAAAAGATCATTAATGTGCAACAGGAACATGGTTACAGAGACAACAGAGTGTTAAGTGTGAGTTTTTATTTTCGCATTCGATCGTGAGCGCGTTTCGAGTTTACTAGGAATTTGTATGTGATTTGTTCAGCGCCACCTAGTGGTAAACTGGTTTCTCGCGTTTTTTTACGTTCAAGAAGTCTTAGGGAATCTCGATAACCCTAAAGACATATTATATTCGGAAAAACAATTACATTATTTTGAAAAGGTTAACTTAAAAGGTAAAGATACATACCTTATTTACACAAAGGTTCATTACTTCGATGAATCTACTTACCCAGAAATCTTCAAAACCTTAAAACATATAAAAGAAAATTTAGTACTTGACAAGGAAATTAATGAAATTGCAATATCAGATTTTAAAAATCCCTTCGAAAATTTATCATATACAAAAATATATAATATGCTCACCTTTTTATTCCACGATACTAATATTATAATTAACATATATCACAATAACATTATCTATCCAACTTCAACTGAAATAAAAAAAATCTTATACGATAATCATGACATTCCATCAGCCGGGCATCCTGGTTCAACTAGAATGTATAACAAAATAAAAGAACAATTTTATTGGAAGAACATGAGAACTGACATAGAACAATATGTAAAAAATTGTCCATTTTGTCAAAGCAATAAGGCATTACGGCAAATAAATAAAGCGCCAATGCAAATTACTAGCACATCTAAATCACCCTTTGAACGAATATCCCTAGATATCGTAGGACCCCTTCCCGAATCAGGTACAGCCAAGACAAAGTACATACTGACATTACAAGACGACCTAACGAAATACTCAACCGCATATCCCATTCGAAGCACAACTGCTGAAGAAACAACCGATTGTCTTCTTCACTTCATCTCTTTATTTGGCATTCCGAAAACCATCCTAACTGACCAGGGCACGAATTTCACAGCCGAACTTTTTAAAGAAACATGTTCCTTCCTCAAAATCAAACAGCTTTGGTCTTCTCCTTACCACCCTCAAACACAAGGGGCACTTGAACGTTCACACTCCACATTAAAAGAATACTTGAAATCTTACGTGAATGAGGAACAAACTAATTGGCCTCGATATGTCTACACGGCTATGCTTGCTTACAATACAATACCGCATTCGACCACAAATTTCTCTCCCTGCGAACTGTTATTCGGACACAAACCATTTATTCCAAGTTCCATCTATGATTCTCCTTGTACTACATATTCTGACTATATTAGAATGCTACAAAATCGTTTAAGATGTTGCAGAGAAAAAGCGAATCAACACCTGCAAAGATCTAAGGAAATATCCAAGACATATTATGACACGCACACTCGTCCTGTATCTTATAAAGTAGGTGACTATGTATATTTAAAAAATCACCTCAGACTCCGAAAGTCTCTTTCCCCGGTATGGAAAGGACCATACAAAGTGGTAAAAATCAACGGTAGGAACTCACTTACCTTACTAATAAATCGTCGACACGTCGTCCATCACTTCGACGAAGTAAAACTTGCTCGACGTGAAAATCCTTAAACTAATATATAGATTGTAATATATTTTTTTTAATTTAGTTTAACCATTTACACTCTATATTATTTGAAATGCATTTTACCTTCTCTTTTAATTTTATCTTATACATCTTATATACACCCTTATACAACTAGAATAGGTTAGCTAGAATGTAAGATTTACTATTCCACTATTGTTCTCCTATTTCAGTTTACACAATTACGCGCTGGCGGGCCCAGATATCGTGCAGCCTATACAATCAAGTACCGGTATTTATTTTGACTATATGGGTAAATTGAAGATTATCAACGGTCACCTAAACGTTCTAACGCCCATAGATATTTCGCACATTCAGCCTCACATAGATAATATCAATTCTGTATTAGGTACCCTTAGATTTTTGTGCAGACAAATAAATGAAACAGAATGCCGTGACACGTTGGGACCACTTACTACCCGATATCATGATATCGATACACAATTCTCTTCCATTGCACATTTAATTGATAATCGTATTAAACGTGGTGCATGGTTTGGTGGGATAGGTAGCATTTTTAAACACATATTCGGTGTACTAGACGAAAATGATGCGTACAAGTACGACAGTGCTATTAATTCTGTACAAGAAAACAATAAGAAATTAGCTTCATTGATTAAAGAAAACATTTTAGTCACCACTTCAACTATCTCCGCTTATAATAAAACAATTTATAAATTGAAATTCAATGAAGATAGTTTAACTGAAGCTATCGACAAGCTCTCCGCGAGATTACAAAATTTGAGTGCCATTTCTAATAAAATGGCAACCTCTGTTGAAATAAATTCAATTTTGAACAACTTAGAAACTTCTTTACTTAGTATATCCTTTCAGTTGGAAGACATAATAAATGCTATTCTTTTTTGTAATATGAATATTTTACATCCTTCAATTATAACTCCGTATCAACTTTACCAAGAGCTTGCCAGTAACTATAGACATTTACCTAATAACTTAGAATTTGCCCTAAGTTTAGATTTAAGAACTATTCATACCATGTTGAATATATCTACTCTACTGTGCTACTATTTTAATCGAAAAATTGTATTTTTGTTACAAATACCACTAGTTACTCAGCCAGAGTTTTACCTGTATCATAATATACCTTTACCTGTACCTCATAATTTGCAGAAACCAGATTCATTTAGTGTAATTATACCTACCAATAAATACATTGCCGTGACAAAGGATAAAACGCACTACACAAGTATGGATACTTTAGAAAATTGTAAAATTATGAGTGGTTATAATTATATTTGTAAAATTATGAATGTATTTCCATCTAGTGCGAACCCATCGTGTGAAAGCGAAATTTTATCTAAGGTACTAACGTCAATGCCAATACAATGTAAAACAGAATTCCTAAATGGAAATTTAGATATTTGGAAACCTTTAATTAATAACCGTTGGATTTTTGTTCAAACTAAGTCAACGAAATTATCCATTGACTGTACCAATTCAGAGTTGGTAGAGAGAAACATAATTGGAACAGGTATAGTCAATATCCTATTGCATTGTACAGCCTACTGTAAGAGTACAAAACTTTATACCAACGACAATGTCCTAAACATAACCTCACCTTTTTTTTTTTTTTTTATATTATAAGATAGCAAACAAGCAGATGGGTCTCCTGATGGAAAGAGTCAACCATCGCCTATAGACACCAAAGATGTTAATGGTGCGTTGCTATCTTGTGGCGAGGTATAATGCCACATGCATAAGTCACCTGCAATAAGTTTCTCAGATTTTAATCTTATAAATGACTCTTGCTGTAATTTTAATAAATTTAGAGAAACCGTAAATAATGCGCCTCCTATTAAAACACAAAATATAGACTTAGAGAACATTGATTTTAAACAAAATATATTTGATGATCATGTAATCAAAGATCTCGATAAAATAATTAACGAACCGCATGTAATAAAATATGGGGCACATTATTCTTTTTTATTCATAGTTATAGTCCTACTTATAATAAGTGTTATAGTTTATAAATTCTATATTAAATTGTATAAATCCGAGGGCAAACCGAACCTATTAAGATTATCCAAAATAATGAAGAAAGAATCTGACCAACCCTTTAATCTCACCGAAATTGATATTGACAAACAAACAGACAAACGGGCAGAAATCCCTACTCCTAAAATTCGTACTAGCATTTAACGAAATTATGTAATAACTATATTCCATTTCATTTTTATAATTTCAATTTAGAAGTATATTTCTTTATTTAGTTATAAACTTCAAATTAAATTTAAAGTTTATTTCCTATGGGGGGAGGTGTTATATCCGAGAATAGTATAAGGATGTGCCACCCCATCAACTGACGCTGCCGCGTCAGCATTATCTAGTTCTAACATGAGGAACCCTACCAGAACCTCAGCTCAGTTCTTACTCAATCTTCGATCGGGTCGGTTGCCATCCAAAACCAATTTTCAAGTTTATATCATTTTTATTGTGAAAGTTATATCTTGGTGCAAATAAATATTAAAGTGTTAAAATTAAAATTACTTTTTAAAACCCAAACACAAAGCCCTCTCGTAACAGTTCCATAGGTGACTAGCGTAAATTTACATGTCGCCAGTCGAGTGTCCCCTGCGAAAACAATATTGGTTGTCACTGAGGAGCTCGTTGGCTTCAAGATGTGTCAGAAGACGATTATTTAAGATTATCTTGGAAATTGTGGAGGTGAGTGCGACAGGTCTATAATTAGCTGGGTCTGCACGGCTTACGTAAATGGAATGTTGTAAATTTACAAAAAACAAGATATTGGTGGAAAAAAAAACATCAATTAAATGGCTGAAAAATCTAAACTACGATAAATCGGAATCCTTAATCGAAAAAATATTCTGAATTGACCTTAAAACAAGCACGCCTAAACATTCTGGTTTTGCTCATTCATATATATATATACCTACATTCATACACAAATACACTCACGTGCACACACATACATACATACACATACAATTATCATACACGCAAATTGCAAGTAGAATGAAATTTACCAATCAAATATCATATTTTGTTGTTTAAATAATATATATATATATATATATATATATATATATATATATATATATATATATATATATATATATATATATATATATATATATATATATATATATATATATATATATATATATATATATATACATATATATATATATATATATATATATATATATATATATATATATATGTATATGTATATATATATATATATATATATATATATATATATATATATATATATATATATATATATATATATATATATATATATATATATATATATATATTCCATGTAAATTTAATAAGTATATATGTTTAATATAATATTATTATATACAAATATAAGTTTTTAATAATGTTTCTACATAATTCGTATATTTAATGTACTCCAATTAAGCGAGTTGCTAATTTTTCTTTTCTATGTGTACCCGTGTGCCTTCTGTGTATTTTTTTAAGTTTGACTGGCATAGAATGCACTTGGATGTTAAGTCTGCCACTGCAAAAATGTATATGTCTGAAATTTAGATAAATAAATATAGTATCGTGTATTGTGTGTGGCTACGATTCTCATCCGGAAAGATAAACACACACAAACTCTATTGCTCATGTTCATAAAATATTTGCTTTCATTATGGCACTCAAACGCCGCCGGTCAGTCTCATTGATTTGTGGATAGGGCGAGTGGGTAGTAAATATTTGTTTATTTAAATATTAAATAATATTTATTTAATTTTTTATTATGATCTCAACTACTTCTGGAATCTTAGAGATATTTTGACGTCCGCAACATTGCAGTTTATTTCGAAATTTTTGTTTAACGACAGCTGTACACAATTACGTTTTAAATGATGACCAAAGTGATAAGTGAGCGATAAAAATGAAAATGTCTCATAACGATGAAAATGATTGACAAGAATGTTGGCATTCATTTTTTGTATGAAGAGTACGTTACACTATATTACGGTTAACGTGATAATCCGGCGCTGCGTCTAGTCCGGGCCTGCTAACGATATACAAACACGCCTGTTCCTTGCGTACCGCTAATGGCCTTTTTACTAGCCCTCAGCAAACATTTGTGAGGGTCGCACTGCGATAGACTAACAACAGGAGCTGAAGGGTTCATTTATTTTTATCGATATAATATATATTATGATTTGTAAGATATTAAACTCTAGACTTTTTTTAGGTTATGATGACTGCTTATGATCTGATTTGAATTTAAAAGTACTAATATATTTTTGAAGAGTTATTTTACACATGATATTTTAACTTGTACACAAACTACTACCAAGGATTTTCAACGCGCAATAAATAGGATTAAGACCAAAGATAATAGCATTCCTAAAAACAAAGAAAACGTGCTAAAACAATGTAGCGAACATTTTGGAAGTAGGTATGAGTCTGTCCCGGATGTTATTTCTGTTTCTGACTTGGTAAGTAATTCACCAGCGGTGGCAGCTTGCGAACACATCACTTTGCAAGAGATTATCTGTATAATAGACATTTTGAAAAATTTAGATTATTTCACACTAAACTATTCGGTTTTACGAAAGGTCGCTCAACCATAGATACTAGTGTCAAATTATTGAAAAACGTTTATGAAGCCTGGGAGGATTCACAGGATGCACTAGGAGTGTTCTGTGATTTGTCTAAGGCATTTGACTGTGTCGATCATAACATCTTAATCAGGAAGTTACACCACTATGGAGTTAGAAATAAGGCTCTTGATCTTCTGATTTCTTACTTAAAATAAAGAATTCAGAAGGTTGATATTAATGGGAAAAGGTTCGCTGGTGGTGCTTTAACCATGAGTGTTCCGCAGGGCTCTATACTTGGTTCATTCTTGTTTCTAATTTACATAAATGACTTGCCTTACTACGTAGGGGATAAGCATGGAATCGTATTGTTTGCGGATGACACTTCACTTTTATTCAAAGTGAAAAGACAAATTGGTAAGTATGACGAAGTAACTAATGCGATATCAAAAGTTGTAAACCGGTTCAGTACAAACAATCTTTTATTAAATGGTAACAAAACCAAGTGTGTCAAATTTTTATTGCCTTATGTAAGGCATGTGGATACCATTGTACAACTGGATGGAAACAAACTGGATCTAGTGAATTCCGTTGCGTTTTTAGGTATTACTTTAGATAAGAAATTACAATGGTACAAACTAGTAGCGATAGCAAACAAAAATATTTATTATTTTTGACTACCCCATTGGTCGAGTGATTAGCGATGCTTCCTTCGCGACCGATGGGTTAAGTTCGATTTCCGACAAGAATAAATATTTGTGTGTTGAACATGGGTGTTTGTATATCTGAGTTTGGATGTTTATTAAATATATAGGGTTACTTTTAAAGGTCTGACCAAACTTTAATATTAGGAACTAAATATTGAATTGAAAGTGCGTTTTAATTAAAATTGTAAAATTATTATAATATAAAAATATTCCTTTAAAAAATTCCCACTAAATTCATGAATTTGATACACCGAGTATTATGAATTAACTCTGTACTGCTGGCAGGGTGTCATTTTACATTTACCTATAATTACGATGAGCGATTGGCGTTTTGTTATTTTTCAACATCGATGCACATCGTTGTTACGCTAATGTCACCCGTTGGCATTATCGTTGTTTCTGACACCGGCGTGAGGCGGTGCGCGATGTGCGGTCCACATTAATAATTTAGTAAATAGACTTAGTTCGGCAGCTTATGCAGTTAAAAAAATGAGACAGTTTACTGATGTCGACACAGCAAGAATTGTATACTTTAGTTACTTCCACAGCATTATGTTATATGGGATTCTTGTCTGGGGAAATTCTGCTGAAATAAATAATATATTTGTATTGCAGAAAAGAGCTATTAGGGCAATTTACAATCTTAGCCCGAAGGTTTCTCTGAGAGAAAAATTTAAGGAAATTAATATCCTAACTGTTAATCCCAATATATATTTGAGTATTTGATGTACGTTCGTAAAAATATTTGCTTGTTTAAGAAAAAATGGCGACGTACACTCACAAAACACAAGTAACAAAAAAATCTTGTTGTTCATGCATCTCGTCACCACAGAATAAATAACTCTTTTATAGGGCAATATATACGCTTTTACAATAAACTTCCCGAAACTATAAGAGATCTACCAGTCAATGAATTTAAAAAATTTATAACATTAACAAACGTTAATTTTTTTGTCACGTATCCGTCACATTGTGTGGGGTATCGTTGGATAGGTTTTAAAAAAATATTGTAGGTTTGTAAACACAAGCTTTCGACTCGTTTGTATTAACTTTTAAGTGCTAATTTTTGTTAGAGTCAAGTGTGTATGCCCCCTCTCCCCCCCCCCCTGCAGGCTAAACGGTTGGTTTTGGGGAAGGGAAAAAACTCATGGTAGTAGTAAATATAATGAAGTTAAAAGGAAAACTATCACGTCATAGAAGGCTTTACAAGTTTTTGAGTAATAGTCGACCAACTTATAAAATGTACTTAGAGAAGTTTTTATAGGCGGTGAACCTGTCGTGTGGATATATATTTGTCATTGGCCTGAATAGCTTAAATGTTTATAGTATGAACATTTAAGCTATTTTATGTTCATAAAAGCTCTTCAACTTCGGAACCCTACACTGCACGTGGCCCGATACGCACTTCCAATTTATTCTCTTCGTGTCTGACCTATTACTACTCATATAATTAATAGTCCTTTTACCCATAAAGAAGCATTCGTGTATAAAATTAATGTGCAGATTTTTATTGAGTTGTTATTAGAATTAAAGAGTGATTTGTTGTATGCTTTGGGTATTCATTAACTACGATTCGGCAAAATCCATCCAACTGTTTTAAAATTAACAGTTATTGAAGTAAAAGTTCTTTAGGTGCGTTAGAGGACTTTTGATAGAGATTTGATTCAGCAACACCCTAATATTAAATAAGGAAATTTCAATTTTAATATTACAGTCACTTTGTAAATAATTAAACTTAAAAATGTAATTCAAAATAAAGTTTCAACTTTTCACTTCTGTCGACCATCTTCTGAACTGATCTAAATGAAGCTGGTATCGAATTATTTCAATATTACTTTCTATCGTTAGAACCGTTAAGTTTTTGTTATTCCATAGTATACAAAAAGATGACACGAAACAAAATTTTATGACAGACATAAAATAAATATAAAAATGATGACCATCATCTCGCGCACAGCGATTAAGATGGTATTATGTTATCAAACCGCGTCAGATGTTCTCCGTCAATACAAACCCGCGCGACTCCCTCTAACCTTCAATTCACTTATCGTTTACAAAGACCTTGATTATTCCTTCACTGATTGAAATAATTATCGTAAATAGACACCTAACCCCACCTACCACCGATAATTCCGAAATTCGTAGATCAGGGTAAGTCACCCCCTCGTAGGAATATAGCCCTATTCTCCACTCCAATATTTTTACGGTACTGTTATATTAATTATAGTTTTTCAAATAATAAAAACTTTTGTGTTGTTACACAAGTCGAGTGTATATCTTCCCCCGTGTTGGCCCGGCCTCCTTTGAGGACTAGATCAACTGCCGTTTTGCCGCAGGCAGGCGGACTTAGAGTTTTATCAATGAGTTTTATACACTTATCAAACCGGCGTCTTTCTTTTCGGTGGCAGCGCGGAGGTCACATAAAGCAAATTTAATTAATTTTACCTTTTAACAGATATCAGTATATCTCATATTCTCTGCTTTCAATTATGGATTTCCACAAAGTAACGCCTGAATCAATAGAATTACACTAAGAGGTCCCTTGTTCAAATTCTCGGCCGAACAAAAATGTTTATGAGTTTCTTTGAGGTTTTAGTAGCAATTTTTAAAAAAATATGTTGATGTGACAAAATAATTTACAAAAAGTTTTTATTGAATAAAGTACTTCTGATATCTGATTTCGATAAAGGTTAGATGGTGTCGAGTGACCACGTAAAGCTTTCGATCCCAGTTTTCGCAACCATCAAGCATTATACTTTACAGACCCGTAACATACGGCAATAGGCAATCGTGATGAACCGGTGAACTGTAGTGAACTAGAAAATCTATTTCACGTACGGCTTACGCTACCAAGCCTGCAAGGAAAACTATGTGATGATACTATTTACATACCACTTACGTTAGTCGAAAAATATAAATGCACACACACAGGCCCGTTTATATTTGTGTGTAGAAATAGGCTTTTGACAAGATTAATGAAGTGACTTTCAATTTATACTCGTATTACATGAAGCTATTACTCAAGACTGCTTAGATACCGACGAGAAGTTTACACTCACGCAAATTAAATCAACAACGAAATAACAAGTTTGGCGAACCAAATCAATCTTCTTATTAGTGTGGCCTGACCTTTCCTACTCCCAGAGACGCCTGGGGCCGGGCGCGGTGTACCGGGGTACCGGGGTAATGGGCTTTGTACTTAATGGACCGATGTGCACTGCGTATGGACTATTTTATTCTCTATTCTACGACAGTGAAAAAGATTTTTCAACAGATTTTTCACAAAAGAGGAGCTGCTCCTAGATTCATCTGTATTTTCTTTTTGTTGGTTACCAGAACTCGATAATTTATGACACGATTTTTTTGTTAGGAAGAATATACTTCCTGTTTGATCTCATCTGGTGACCATCTGATGCAGGGTTTCAGATATACAAATATAGGAGATTGGAAGTCGGTTCATATTTTTTCGTTATTCTTACATAATTTCTTTTAAAATTAAGGAAAAATCAAATCTGTAGTTTCAATCCCCCATTGAAATAAAGACCATTATGTAATCTTTTATTGTAAGCGGCATAAGCGGAGTGCTCTTCACTCAACATCTCAAGATGAAGCATTTTCTTGGACTTAATCTGTATATATAGTATTTTTATTTCACTAATAAAATAAGTACACAAATATAAAGAATAACCCCACACACTAGCAGTTACTCGCGGCTTCGTTTACGTAACTTAAAATCATTACTTCCCTTTGGTCACTCGGGTAATTAAGTAGCCTGTGTCCTGGATAATGTAGCTTCCTTAACGCGAAATATTTTTTGAAAATGCTCGAGTAGATTTTGAGTAAATTGTAACGAAAAACAAACAAACAAACAAAAAATCAAATCCTCTATACTGTTAGCTTAGATTAGATTTAATACTTCTATCAAGTCTTCTATCAAGTATAATATATTAAAAAATGTTTGCGTGAATGTTGTTAAACACTCGGTTCGGGAAAAGTTTGTTATTTTACTTCCCCTCTCCTCTCTCCCCTCTTTCTGCCCTTTGCCGCATGTTTTCGCCTGTTTCCGCTTGTTCACGCCTGTTTCCACCTGTTTTCTCCTAGCTATCAGCCTGTGATCGAAATTCAACCGTAGACTAAACAATTAAATAATTTTTATTTTTGACAATAGATTTTAGCCCAAATACTAATAATAATACTAAATAATACTTATACACATGCGTGTACATTATCATGTATGTTACACGAATGTAGTGTGTGTCTGATGCATATTACCAGAAAATAGGTTTCTGCGGTTCTCCGCAATTTAATCTTTAAATGTGCCATACTTCATAGTCCTCTGTTTGCGTATTTATTGTAAAAGGGGAACAAAGTTTTTGCTTTACGCATTAATTAAATTTATTGTGTACTAACTTTATCGAACAGTAACAACATTTGTTAATTCATGATCTTTAAGCAATTTCAGAAAGATCCCTCGAATCGTAACGACACATTGCACGATGACGCCGTCTGTTATTATTAATGACATACCCAAAACTTACTCATCAAACGCTGATTAACTAATTAATAACAACCGCAAATTAATTTATCATTGGGAATCAAAATGATTTTATTCTAAGAGACGCAGATGAAAATTAAATTTAATGAGATTTATACTGAAGACACTTTATGATACTTCATCGTAATTATTAAAGTTAATCGAAAACGCTATTATAACAAATCTTTATACTCAATTGCAATATTTTACATTGAATTAAACTTTAATGCTAATCCTATGCTAGAAATTGTCTGAGCAACAAGCGAGCTATATCGTGATAGCATAAATGTACCTCGTAGATAATAAATAAACACTGGCGTAGCATAGCATTGCATTCAAGTACTTAATGAAATTAGGGTATCAAGAAATGAAGCCCTGTAGCCAGTGCAATACCGGTGTCGTTACACCGCTTATTGCCGAGATGGGCAGCGAGAACTTCGTAGAGCACGGCGAAGTAAATACTACTAAAGCCTGTAAATTATATTTAATAAATATAGTCTTCTTGTGCAGAGACAACGCTAGACTTACCATATGACCACATCATCTGTAATATTACTCTATTCTGCCGAGTCGTAAGAGATGAAACCTCGTACACCAGTTATAACACTCAGTAAATACTTGTCAGTTTTCTGTGTAGTAGCCTGTATGAGTAGGTTCAGCTGACCGTTCAGATGTACATATTATAAACCTACCGTGATCGTAGACCTATAATAGCACTTACTTACGTAGAGCCCGGACCGTATTGGTCCGGGCTTTTTGACGAATAGGCCAACTACCGTTCTGCCAGGCAGATCGTAAAAGGCGACCGATTAGCTATGCGAATCACTACCATCGTGATTACCGTGACTGCTGGGTGGTAGAGTTCTGCATTGTCTCGCCCAGATCTGGTACTACCGCCGTACCTATTCCTGCCGCAATAGCGTCAGTGCTTGTCAATGTCGTGTTCGGAGTTCGAAGGGTACGGTAGCCCGTTAACTTACGCACGTGGTATTAGACCTCGCCACAAGATAGCAACGCACCATTAACATCTTTGGTGTCTGCAGGCGATGGTTGACTCTTTCCATCAGGAGATCCATCTACTTGTTTGCTATCTTATGATATAAAAAAAGATAATAATTAGGTATTTATTGATGTAATGGCGAGGTATAACACACTAAATATTATAATAGGTCATTAATTAAAATCAAAAATGCAATTACACAATAACACACAAATATAAATAACTAAATACATAGGTGTAAACTTATCCTTGACATATTGAGCTTTGCTATAATTCATTCAGTCCTCAATTTAGTAAAATTATTGTGTGAAAATTAACAACAAATCAACCAATATATGTAACAATATATCAAACAATATATGTAACCAATATAAGTAACGATCTGGTAAGCCATGTTGTTATGTTTGTCAAACATTCGCCCTTAGCGAAGCCAGTAATTAATGAACACATTTGTCAGCGGGAGGGTATTCTGTAAAAACGACGGCCCTAATACTATTGCCATTTATCGCGGCCCGCGGTGCGCGGACTGGCGACTCGTTACCGTCTGAGCTGCCCGACATAATGGCTATTTTAATGAACGTTCAGTTAATGGTATTGCATTATGGGTTTCGTGTGGGCGCTTTTGGCTACTTCAATAGATTATTGTCTTCTTCTTTGAAGTAATGGTTTGACTATTAGGTTGCAAAGTGTGAGTTTGGGACGAGAGTGTTGGGCTGGAAAAAGTTATGAGTTTAGCAATTTAACAAAAATTCCTCGTTGGTTTTGCCGCGATTTTAGAAAATCGAGTTTTCGTCAAATCTTGACGTATTGCGGTCCTAATTAGCTGATACGTCTATTTTTGCGATGACGTCAGTATGACTGTATGTACATATTTGTATCTGTTTATCTATCTGTATGTGTGTAGCTTAGCGGGAAGTTTTAGGGAAGATATGCAGGATCAACCTGGTTACGGTACGACATTTTCATAATGAATGTATTATCATCAGCTTAAAACATTTTCGTGTGCGTTGTGATAAAGGAGCGGTGGCCGTGGTTTCGCACGACGTGCCTGCAGATTGAATAGAAGAAAGCCAAAAAATCCACTGAATTTTTTTCCAATCTCGCTAGTGACCAATATAAATGTGAGATCCTGTGAATGTATGTATGTGTGCGATATGTACGCGTTTATTGCCAATTCATACTGTAATAGCTGGACATAATTAAATGGAATTTGAAACATAAGCTATTTTATTTGATTACCGAATTGACACGTGAAGCTATTGGTCCCGGTTATCGCAGAAATAAATGTTAGTATTTACAGTCTGTTAATGCTGCAATAGAAATCACCGCCCATCATCTAACAAGCAGCATCTAATAACGGCTCTCTCCGTTTTTGGCATTAAAATAAGCACTATTTTTGTACATATTGTCATAAAGAAATCTGTATTTCAAATTTTCATCATAAGTATATGTAGTTCTCCTTGGGAATGTCTTCGTGTATCTCATAACGAACATCTGTAGCCCGTTAGCGTGACGTGTGCTCTCAGTAACATCCCTGCAATGTGGAGTCGATATCGAGCGTCGCGATGTGCCACCGACAGACGTGTCAAGGCTGCAGCATCGCACCGCGCGAACACACACACTTGCACGTTCCAAAATACGAATGAGGTGTACATGATTGTAACATTACTTATAACCTTAATGATTATGAATGAGAGAAATAGTTAATATTAGCCTGAAATTCGTTGTCAGTTTGTCTGTCTGTCTGTTCGCGGCTTATCTCATATACTTTTAGTACTAGATGAGAGCTGTAATTATGCATATCAATCACGCCGACAAAGTTGTGAGGTAAAAGAACCGAAAAGAATTATAAGGATGATTCCTCTTTATTTAAAGATGAGCTACCCGTGGCAAGGGGTGGGTGAGGGGCATCGGCAATTAAGATATTGCGGTTGGCGATTCAAGTGCAATTTTCTTGATTCGAGAATCGGTTTGCGAAACATCACACTGTAAATGCAAACTTATGTTATAGTCAAAAGAGCGGTTATGATATAATCAAGTAATTATTATAAAAAGTAAACCACGACTATGACCCGATATGAAAAAAAATAACCCTTCTTTTAGCGCAGTTAGGTAATAATTATAGTATAATCTTTGTTGAATCAGATGACATCTCTTTTAAGATTTAAATCCATCAAGACGTTTAAGCTAAAGATCATGCCAAAGAAAAACGTACATGGATAATACCTACATAAAACGAAGACAACAATTTATTTTATGAATTAATATGGTTGAAGCGTTATCGATATTTTTTTAATACATAATTAAATAATAAATAAGCAGATGGCTCTCCTGATGGAAAAGACAAACCATCGACTGTAGACACCAAAGATGTTAATAGTGTGGCGAGATGGTAATGCCATATGCACAAGTTTACCGGCTACCTTACCATCTAAACCGGGACACGACAGTGATAAACACCGACGCTATAAACACAGGAACGGGTGAGCGGGGGTACCAGACCCGGGCTAGCCATTGCAGAACTCTGCCTCCTATAGTTACGACAGTACTGACAAGTATAACCAATCTTTCGCCTTCTGCGAACTGTCAGATAGAATGGCAGATGGACAGTTCTTTAAAGGGTGGCCGGACCAACGCGGGGGAAACGCGACCAACACACGCACGCACGCGCACATAACACGATTGCGGTAGCGGCTCACACCGAAGAGGTTGCATGTGAAATATATTCACTTTACCGTACTGTACAATGATGAACTCATTTAACTAGTATATACGTATGTATATCTAGCGACCAGTATATTCAATGAAATTGATCACAAAGAAAAGAAGTATTTCGCTACCAAACGACCAAGCGACACGTGCCGTGGCTTTGTCAGTTGGTCAGTGCGTGCCGGGTTACAGTTTCAAATGAAGTTTCCAAAAAAATCACTTCAAAAATTTTTAAAGCATTATCAGCTTAACTACTAAAACACATATTATATAATTAAAAACACAAAAGTATCGATCAAAATGACGGTTCATTCAATTTTTCTTATTTATATATCTTACAAAAAACGTGAAATAATTATTTCACACGAACGGAAGTCGTACTTAATAGCATTGTAACTCGTCGAGTGTCCAGGATACCGAGAGAACTCGACCCTGTACAAACAGCGGCTCACATCCATTACCGGCGGCGCGGAGGCCTCGCTCTGGACTGAACCAATATTGACCACCACGCAGTGTTCCCAACTCTCAAAAATTTATCTCCCTATAGCCCCAATCAAAAACCCCCAAAATCCCTACAATTACTAGAAATTCCCCCTAAAAAATTTCACTATTTATAAAATAAATAATTAAATATTTTTACATAAATAATACATTAAAAATAATTGATAAATACTAAAATATCATTAAACAAATAATAAATTCAAAACAATCAATAAATAATTTTATTCAGCAACATTTTTTTATATTTTTTATTCATAAATTATTTAAAACTTCAAGTAACAAATCATTTTCTTCGGATTCTGATTTTTTAAAGTCATACATATTTGAAGTTAAAAAAATCCCTAAAAATACCCCTAAAAATATAACACCCCTAAAAAAATCCCATCCCACTTTTTTTCCCCCTAAATTTGGGGGGAAAACCCCTAAGTTGGGAACCCTGCCACCACGAGCTGCGGGCCGCGCTCAATCGTTCACATCACTCACCCAGTTTCTGTCGACTACAAACAAGTGTCGTTATACAGGCAAACATCTGACTGCTGCAAATTCATCTAACCGTTTAGTTTACAGAACGTGTCGAGAAAATATAAACAAATACATTTTTTATTTATTTATTTACTCGCTTACACAACTACTATTACAGGACATTGCCCGATGCGATAGTGCGGCATTTCTACTATTATACATTTCTAACACTTAAACAAAAAGAAAGAGATAAATAAAATTCTACTAACTAAATAATACAAATTAAATTCTACAAACCAAACATTATAACGAAAAAAACGGGTTGTGGCTGTGTCATGAACACAGCCGTGCATCTTTTACGTGAATACGTCTACGTCACGGGTAATATCTTGCGATGGTAACATTTTCCATTCGTCCTTCCAATCAAAATGTTCCTCGTCATTCTAGCCTACGAACCTAGATGGTCTACACCACGTCCATCTTGTGGATAGCGAATTAGAGCGTAGGGTGGCGCTACTATCAGATTGTGACCGATACCGAAGAAGTAGGTGAAATAATCAAAAACCTAGGCAATAAAGTCTCGGGTTCTGAAAAAATCACAAATAAGGTAGTTAAATACCTCCCTCCCTCCCTTATATACTTACTAGTGTGCATCTTCAGTGCACTGCTAGCTGGTTGTGTGTTTTCGGACGAGTGTAAAGAAGTCACCATCATAGGAATATACAAGCCGGGAAAACCCCGAAATAATGTCAGTAGTTACCGTCTCACTAACCTAATCAATATGTTAGGCAAAATCTACGAAAAAATCACACTATCTCGCCTTAAGGCATTTGTTCATTAGAGAGGTCTCATAATAAATGAGCAGTTCGGTTTCCGAGTGACTTACTCACTCTTGCACCTTTTAAGTGCACCGACTCACATAGTACATTTTAAACTCTTTAAATGCAGCTCCGGGGCTGCAAATTCCCACCGGTGCCCTATTTTTCGACGTCGCGAAGGCGTTCGATAAGATCTGGCACAATGGCCTAATATCCAAGCTATGCCGAATGCTATGCCGGGAGTGCCCGACAGACTCTTACTCATTATACTAGAGTAACCAACCAACCGCCGATTTCAAATCCCTGTAGTGGGTTCATGCTCCACTCATAGGTCGATTACAGCAGGTGACACTTTATAAGATTTGCGTAAGGCCTATTCTATTATACGCCTGCGTAGCGTTTGCCCATCTCTCCCGTACAAATTTGCATCCGTTGCAAGTAATACAAAACAAATACTAGCGTATTGTCATGGATGTACCGTGGTTTACATTGACCTTCATAAAGATCTTGAATTATCGAGTTTAGCTAGGCATTTTAAGATATTTCCAAAAGATATTTCAATCGCACCAACTCACACCCTTATTTACTGCGGCAAACTATTTCCCAGATCCTAATCCTGATACCGAATTACGTAGGCCCCGCCACGTTCTCACCGACCTCAACGACCTGATAACCGTGATCAACATAACATAACAAAACACTACACACAATGACAATGCCGCTAACCCACTTATCACAAATCACGACGCCACCCCTAAGCCGAGGATCGGTCTCACAGGAGACACCTTTAGGGTGGAGGGTGTATGACCTCATATCTTTAAGCTCTGGCTGAGCATCTGCTCGCCCCCATGATCAGTGAAGCCGTAAAGGCCCTTAAGGCCAGCAGTGTACAGGTGCCATCGTTGATCGGTTCGGACACCTCACCTTTTTGCGTTCTCGACACTTCTTCACTTTTTCATATGGGGATTCATGGTGATCATTAGATTGCTACTCAAAATCTCTTTCTGACGTTATATTTGGCGAATTTAACATTTGGCTTCTATAAGATTTTTTGGCTGATTACAATTTTGCACTGATTTTTTCACTTAAGTGCCAATATATTTACTATTAGCGTTGAAAACATTTTTTTGAAATTATAAATTTTTACAAGAGCATTCGAATAAAACTTAATCGAATTTTACCTATAGTTGCTCTGAGTCTAAAGATATACCACATTATGCAAAATATTTGACGCAGTAAAATTTACCAAAAATAGCGGCACTTCCTGCTCCACTCCCCGCGAAGCATCGTAATCCGCGTTCAGCTTATCAAATTTTTTTATTCTTTAGCTATCCAGTGGTATAATTATATTTTGAATGTTAGTGATAGTTATGTAGCTATAACACCAAACGGTATCCACCGAAAAACCTTAAAAGGGTATCCCCCGATTTTGTTATCATCCGTTTTTCGAACTGTCCCCCCTATGTAGGCAACTTTAAAGACATTCACGTCAAAAACGGACGTTAAAAACAGACAAAATTTAACAGTAACTATAATATATATATATATATATATATATATATATATATATATATATATATATATATATATATATATATATATATATATATATATATATATATATATATATAATATATATATATATATATATATATATATATATATATATATATATATATATATATATATATATATATATATATATATATATATATATATATATATATATATATATATATATATATATATATAATATATATATATATATATATATATATATATATAGTTCTAGCCGTGGGTACAGCCAATAGTGGCAGACGGCGTCGCCTCCATACATAGCCATCTGGTATACGAAAGAAAGAAAGAAAGAAAATATTTATTTTGCAAGAATACGGGAGTTACAAGTTGTTAAAAATGAATTACTCCTCTCTACTACTACAACTCCCCGTGTTGGTCTCGGCCTCCTTTGAAGAATAGGCCAACTGCCGTTCTGTCAGGCAGGTCGTAAAAGACGACTTAGTGGCTATGCGCGTCACTATCATCGTGACTACTAGGTGGTAGAGTTCTGCATCGGCTCGACCGAGTCTGGTACCACCGCCTTACTTATTCCTGCCGCAATAGCGTCAGTGCTAGTCGCTGTCGTGTTTCGGTTTGGAGGGTAAGGTAGCCGGTAAACTTATCCATGTGGCATTAAACCTCGCCACAAGATAGCAACACACCATTAACATCTTTGGTGTCTATAGGCGATGGTTGACTCTTTCCATCAGGAGACTCGTCTGCTTGTTTGCTTTCTTATAATATAAAAGAAAAATTAGGTTCCCAACATATTCCACCATTATATGTCCACCAAAAATTATCATTATATAATATTACATTTAAAACATTGTATCGATTTTTTAGAATTACTACCGGATCGGAACGCGGCCACACACTGAGAAGATCCGGTGGAAGAAACTCTTAATAGCTTAAGTACATACGGGTGATGTTCCTTACCTTGAAGTATCCTAATAAGGTGCCCGGCCAAATGACACTCTCGTCGCACTCTTAACTCATTGTCCCCCACCATTCCTAGCAGAAATAGAGTTGGGTACATCTATGGATAAAAAGCATACACGCCATACATTTTCACATATCATAGGAACTTGTTCTGGATTATGTTTGTGTTCAGCAGGAGACCACACTATGGAACAATATTCCAAGTGGCTTCTAACTAAGGCGTCATACAAAGCATTGATATCCGTTACGTTAGTAAAGAGCCTCGGCAAACTCTCATACATCACAATATCTGACCACCATCTTTAAATGAAAAATACCTAATAAAACACAGCATCTATTTCTGAGAAATAATATACAAAGGCTTTCTTCCTTGATTCCCAGAACTTAAAGAATTTTGATTTTAAATATCTTAGAGGTTGCCTTGTGTGACGGTAGTAAGTAATATGACAATTTAAGTACTTATATCTAAATCAGGGTATGTGTGAATAATATTGACAAAAATATTGCAGCTTACCAACAAAACCTGCGTGGGTGTTAGATTCACTGCAATTGAAATTGTACATAAATACAAAAGGTAGCAGAAATTAAGCAAATTAGGTAACAATTTTAAACGATGGCTACGCCGCGTGTCCACAAAATACTTTATAATATTTATTATCTATACGACTGTCTTAACTCTTAGGCGCTTTGCACACGACGGGGCGGGGCGGGGCGGGCCGGTCAATTTCGCCGTGAATGATAGCACAAAGGGAATCCTATATTACCAACGCACACAGAGAGCATAAACACCGCGGCGCAGGTGGTCGGCGGGCACTGGCGGCGCGGCATGTCCGCGGCAGCCCGCCGTAGATCATACAATCCAGTTTATATGCAGTAACGCAGACGCCGGCGCGGGGCGGCTAGCTCAGTCCGCGCCTGTGGTCCGCGCCACGCGCTTTTTAGTGATGGACGACATCGATGTAGACGATTTAATTGCTGAAGCTCAGAAAAGATCGCTCATATATGATACGTCGATAAAAGAATATCACAACGTACATGAAAAAAAGAAATTTTGGTACCAAATATGCCAAATAATTTATACTCCTGCAGTATGGGAACGTCCTGAACTGACTGCCTCCGCCCATCGTGTACTTTGTGTACGGCGCGAGGGCAGCTGCAGACATCGACGGGCAGGCGCGGTCTTTTTAGCTTCGCGGACAAAAAGCCTGCCCCGCCCCGTCGTCTGCAAAACGCCTTAGGCGCTTTGCACACGACGGAACGGGCGGGCCGGTCAATTTCGCCGTGAATGATAGCACAAAGGGAATCCTATATTACCAACGCACACAGAGGGCAAAAAAACCGCGCCGCAGGTGCCCGGAGGGCAGTGGCGGTGCGGCATGTCCGCGGCTGCCCGCCGTAGATCACACAAACCAGTTTATATGCAGTAACGCGGCGGCGCGGGGCGGCTAGCTCAGTCCGCGCCACGCGCTTTTTAGTGATGGACGTCATCGATGTAGATGATTTAATTGCTGAAGTGCAGAAAAGATCGCCCATACGCCGTTAAAAGAATATCATGAAAAACAGAAATTGTGGTACTAAATATGTCAAATAATTTATATTCCTGCAGTATGGGAACGTTCTGAACTGACTGCCTCCGCCCGTCGTGTGCTTTGTGTACGCGGCGAGGACAGCTGCTTACATCAACTATCAGACGCGGTCTTTATTGCTTCGCGGACAAAAAGTCCGCCCCGCCCCGTCGTCTACAGAACGCTTTACCATCGTACGATACAAATCAGTGTTGTCAGCATGGATTTTTTTAAAATACTTAGTTAGTCTAATTTATTTATAGAAAATCGGTAGAAAATTCAGATGTTAAAAAATATATCATTTTAGTTTCCATAACATCACTGTTCATTGAATTTATACAAAATTAAACACCAGCGGGATGAAGTACGAATGTTCTGTACCTAACACCAATTATAAGAAATATTTTTAATATTACTATTTTAAACATAATTTTCTTAATATTCCTAGTACATTTTTAAATAGCATACTCTTATTACAATAATTTTATTTAGAAAAATAAATACCTAGAATACAACAATATTCTACTAATCTAAGTGAAAATATAGAATGGCAACATTTAGTTTACTGCATAAAACAGAATATTGTTTGATTATAGTCAGTTTTCTTCCCTTTAAAATTAATATTTTAATCTGGGAAATAAGGAAATAGTTTTTAATTTTAAAATGTGAAACGTAAAAAATGATTGCATAAATATAATTTATATTTGAAGACGATTCAGAAAACAAAGATACATTTTTGCCGAGCTTCTTTCCGCGACTGCCTCAGAACAAACCCCAAGTTTCTATATGCCTTTTTACAAATGCCAGCGATGTAATTTCGAAACGTTAATTCCGGTGTAAAGTGAACACCTAGATCGCAAACCTGTGTTCCTCGTTTGATCTTCGTCGAGCCTATCTTGTACTCGTAAAGAAGTGGTGTACGTGCGCGAGTAAATGTCATCACTAAACATTTAGCAACATTAAACTCCAGCTTGTTTCGGCGACCCCATTCTACTACTTCGTTTATATCATCTTGCAACCGCTCGCAACTCGATACATATTTAATATCGAGAATCAATTTAAGGTCATCCGCAAATAATAAACACGAGCCATATCTTACTACTTCCGGCAAAACGTTTATCATTAGCAGAAATTCAAGAGCTGACTCACACCCGACCTAGTATAATATAACTAGGATTTCCACCCATTATAATCTACATACAGTTGTCTATCTCTCATATAGGCAACAAAAAAATCTAAAAGCTTCGGTGTACAACCAACAGTAGCTAGCGTCCGTAGCAGCACATCATTATCCACAGTATCAAAAGCTTTCCGAAATCAAAGTAAGTGACATCTACTTGTAATTCCGTATTCATAGTTGGTACAGCTCTCCCCCATATACTCTGAGATTAGCAGCAGTCTTATGCGCCGTTTGAAATCCATTCTGGGCATCAGATAGTAATACACGTAACTGCTTCTGTATGCTACGCTGTATAGCCCTAAGCTACTAATACCCTGCTACAACCTTTAAAAAGGAACGCCGAGATTCTATCTGGGCCCGTTGAACTTTTCGGCTTGAGGCGTGACAGAGATTCGCGTACTTCCAGCTCAAAATTTTTAGGTGAACTCGAGCACTAAATGTCTCAACCGTCGCTGCCAACCCTGGAGCGATTTTTCATCACCATAGACCGATTCAAAAAGTTAGCAAACTCTCTAGCACATTCATCATTTGTTAAATATACATCATCCTTGACAATCGTCGGCCTATTTGCGGACCTCTTTTTTGGTCGGATGTACTGCCAGAATGATTTGTTGCAAACTGTAGCTGAATTTTGGTGGAAATTGAAATATAAAGAATCATGTCAATCTTATTTTAAAAATCTAAAACTGTTAACATTTTCTTGTTTATATATTTTTGAAGTAGCAGTGTTTGTCAAAACCTATCAATATTTGTTCCCACCGTTAATCAATAAACGCCTTAAAGAAAATGTAGCCATTCCTACGAGCAAAACGGCTATTCTTTACAAAAGTATTCTTTTTATGGCTCCTAAAATATTTAAAAAACTGCCCAATATAATAAAGGAAATTAAAGAATTGCAGTTAGGAAACATTTATTAAATTTATTATGTGAAAAATGTTATAACAGCATCAATGACTATTTGAATGATAACACTATATAATGACAATGACAAAAATATTAATATAATACGAATTTGTAGAACATAATTTTTATTTCATTTCGACATTTTATTTAAACAAATATTTTCGTAATTTCTTGACATTATATACATTTTTTTTTTTTCAATACTATTTATTAATTAATTTATTTGAAATTTGTTACTGTCTACTTCTTAATAATCTATTTAGGTATAAATATAAAAATGAGTTTAAATTATAAAAATTGAGAAGAAATATATTCTTAAATAGTATATAGCAGTAATCTATACTCTGTAGCCATAAATTTGCATGCCATTTATCTGGCAAAGGTATAAGCACATCGATATATGTTCAAAATCTTTTCCAACCCTATTTTGTGCAAACAAAGTATTTGTGATATCAACCAAAATAAAATATATAATATAGCAATCACTGTCAAATAATACATTAATTCAAGATATAATGTATCTAAACGGTGACGTTATAAAACAAGAAAGCTTTAACGCAAATTGTAAGACAAAGTTATATTAGCAAATGGGTCCATCAGCAAACTTGTGGGCGCGAAGTGCAGCTCGCGCTGAGAGCGTGTTGAGTGCTCGCGAGTCTGAGGGGCTCGGGGCGGCCGACTACACGCCGACAGAGTGTATTACTCTCTCCAGGCAGCGGTACTCACAAGGAATATCATTGAGTATTTAAAAGCAATAGCTAACATACATGAGAACCGTGCCGATGACGCATCAGCCATTAGCCGTCTACATTTTTAATATGATATGAGATTCTGAGTATACTACACTCCCTACGCAGATAGCAAAAAAACAGATGACCATTCTGATGGAAAGAAACAACTACCACCATAGACATGAGAGATATTAGTACAGCATTTTCAAGCTGTAATAAGCTTGATTGATCATTTACTGTAACTTTTTATATCATAAGATAGGAAACAAGCAGATGGCTCTACTGGAATTGGAAACTGGGTGGAAAGAGAAACCTATAGCCACCAAAGGTGTTAATGGTGCGTTGCTATCCGTGTACCGAGATGGCAATACCACCTCACCCTCTAAACTGGAACACTACAGGGACAAGCGCTGATGCTGTTGCGGCAAGATTAAATAAGACGGTGGTACCAGACCCGGGCGAGACATTGTAGAACTCTACCACCTAGTAGTTATGACGGTAGAGACGAGTGTAGCCAAACGTTCGCCTTTTACAAACTGCCAGGCAGAATGGCGAATGGTCTATTCTTAGAGGGGTCTAAGACAATATGATTTAGTTTTGGTTATACAATATTTACTACATAAAATTAGCATTCTTCAATATTCATTTACAATAAGCTCTTTAAGTTATTTACGTTTATAAAATAAAAGAACTCACTAAAATGAAATAAATCTCTAAATCAAGGTGAAGTACAATACACTTATGTGTTACTACATTGTTTAGCAAATCTGTATTGTGTTTGCCAGCCTACAGCACCTACAAGTCCTATAACAACTTCTGTAGGATATTTATCGGTTATGTATCGGCCAGCTTAACGTTTGTTACAATTATCCCAGGCTTTAACCTACATCTGCACCGGTTCATGCAGCACTTTTGTACCATGACTGAAATCTGAAACCACGCACACACATACACATACACACACAACCAAATCGTACATAACACCTAATTATAGTTCCTCTGATAACATGAGTTGTCGTAGAAAATTCGGCACTGGTTACAAAACTAGTTTTATGTGAGATAAATATCTATATCATTCTGCCTTTCTAAACCTTAAGTTAATGGCAATTTAGTTTTATGAGTCGACGTCTAAACGTTAAAATACTCAGTATGCGCTGCACCCACGTAATTAAGCTACCTCCGTGAGTTTGCGAGGCATCCTGACTACAGGCTTGATTGTTTCTAACCTTACGAACTAACACTTTAATTAACCCTCACATCGGGTGAGGGACTTGATTTACACGACTGCTATTTATAATTATATATGTCCAATTTGTAAGTATGACAATAGTTTCTTTTTAAATATCGCATGCCTGTTTAGCACATCTGAAAAGTGACAGGTCAACTAGATATTATTGTTCCATCTTAATTTAGTAAATTATAGTCACGGTACAGAGATCAGAGTCAGCTCTTGCTGTCAATTCAAGAGGTTTAGAACATTGATACGATAAAAATCCGACGTCATTCACTATTATTCGATTCGCTTCAATAATAGGTTGGTGTCCACTGAGAATGAATCGGATATATTGTAGTTTTTAACGATTAATTATGACATGGAGGTAATAAAACACCAAAATTATTATAAAAGGTAAATAATAATTATAGTTTTAAGATATAATTTCGGCAAAAGTAGATATTAAGTGACGTGACAGTAAACGCAAATCTGGAAGGGTTACGTCACACGGTGGTAAAATGTCATATTGTTTTTGATATTTTCACTATGTAACACCACGGCATGATGTCATTTAGACGCCATGACAATACAGAGCGTTTTCGTGCTAAAATTTAATTTAAATTTTAAAATGCAAAATTTTTATTATAAATGTACATACATATTACAAAATATAAATAGATATTACAAAATATAAATAGTGATTTGGTTAATGTACCTAATAAGGTAAAGCATTAAACAGTTTTTTAAATTTAGTCAACTAGCAACAACTGACAATATCAGGCCGATATAAACAAGAAGACGGACACCACATTGAAATAACTAGACGGACCCCACATTGTAACAAGAAGAAGGACCCCACATTGGAACAAAAAGACGGACCCCACATTGAAACAACTAGATGGACCCCACATTGAAACAAGAAGACGAACCCCACATTGAAACAAGAAGACGGACCCCACATTGAAACAACTAGATGGACCCCACATTGAAACAAGAAGACGAACCCCACATTGAAACAAGAAGACGGACCCCACATTGAAACAAGAAGACGAACCCCACATTGAAACAAGAAGACTAACCCCACATTGAAACAACTAGACGGACCCCACATTCATCTTCTCATTGCATTTTCGCATCTAAATTGCTAGTTTCATTTGTGCAAACCAGTGCCGTGTTTAGCTGCCACACCTCCGGAGGGCTCTCCAGGCTTCCCCATATCACCTATCGGCCTAGAAAAACTTCTGAATCAATTCATCATAATTGCTAGGAGTTAATACGTATGCAAACGCTAGTCTGCTGTCGCCCGGACGGCCTCCGCAACAGTGGTAACCTTTCGACAACAAGACGCAACAACCTTCTGATCATAAGCGTTTACAGCTGACACCCCCACCCCACCTCTTTCACTCTCAACAGCACCAGCCAATAACAAAATCAGCACCAGCCAGCTTCACAAATTACGCCTCATCTAAGCTTTTCGGGGTCCACTTCTATTTTTCCACGTTCACTGGATTCCCACGCAGCAACCCTCGCCCCGACTCATTGGAAACCTCAGCGAGGCGCACTCGTCCCGGCTCGCCGAGGACCCCGCGTATGCGGCTCGTTACGGCAGACTCGAGCACTCAAGGCACTTACGTTTCACTGGCTCAACTAGATCAACTGTCAGTCCTAGAGAAAAGTACTGTAGCGGTTCAAGCAATATGCAAACACTACAAGAAAATAATAAAATAATAAAATTCAAAGTATAATCCTAAATTGTGATATTAAAATTATTACTTATTTTGTAATCTCGAATGGGCTTCGGTTCCCAGGCAGTACACCTTGCCTGGCTGAGATGATTTTTTTCTATTCCACGTCATCAGTGTAACGTCATCATCCTCCACAGTTACGACGTCACCCTGGCAGTAGTTGGCACACAGGCTCTACCGCTAAGCTCTTTAGAGGCACGCACTAGCGGCGCCACAAATGACGTCACATCAGTACGACACGTGGGAAGTCGGGTGTAGATTTTCTGCCTTTCAACACTACTAGTATGTTCTGATTACATTACGCAATGACCTTTTTATTAAAGAGTTGTGTTTAAAATACATAATTTAATAATAATAATTCATATATATTTATATTTTATACTTTTTTACAAAAACCATCCATATTCTATTATAATATCTTCAGTATATCCACGCCCATATCCCTGAAGAGGTAGGCAGAGGTACAAGTGCACCCATTATTAGTCGAAGGTACTTAGTTCTACAAGGGAATCGAACTCGGGACCTAATAAAAAGGTAAAGTTCAATTATAAATTAAATATTTACAGAATTGAAATGTATGTTGTATAATCTAAACTTTGAGTATATGTGAATAATAATAATATATAATAAATAAATAAATAATGTATGAATCTAAATAAAATGAGCCACCGAAAAGTTTAGCCAAGCAGCTATTAACAAATGAACGATCTCTCTCGTAACGCACAACTTAAATGTATTTAAAACAAATCAGAAATCAGAAATCAGAAGTACTTTATTCAATAAAACTTTTGACAAGTTATTTTGACGCGTCAACATTTTTTTAAACTACTACCGGATCGGAAACGCGGCCACACACTGAGAAGATCCGCCGGAACAACAACGCACGACTAAAACAGCTTTCATTCCTTATATGTTTTAAACAACATTTCAATTATAAGTTCCATTTCCTGCACTTTTATGAACTGCGAGGTGGCGTCTAGAAAAAAAATTAGACCAGATGTAGTCAAATGGCTCTTCTGACGATTGGAGACCATCCGTCGACTTCGTCGTGTTCGCCGTCATTCATGTACATCAAAGATCATATTCATTACACCAAAAAACACATGTGACAATGGGTTATGGCGGTATTGTGCAGCCGGTGAATCGGCGTAGAACTTGGTCTACTAGCTACGATGCAGTACCACGTGAATTACTTACCCCCTTTTTAATAATTACGGGCCGCCTCGCAGCCAACCTATTGACCTCAAGGAGACCGGAATAAAACGGAAAAAACACGTGTTACGGTAAATAAAAGCAAAGGCAAACCTACTATCCCTGCTAAAATCACATTCAATATATACAAACTCATCTACTTTTTCCAGCACTACGTCATCGACCACAACTCTTACATCCATTCTGGTTGCTTCTTTTTCGAATACTAGAACATAAGTTTTCTTCGCATTTAGTTGAAAGCCTATAGCATAGCAATATATTAATTTTTGTTAATACAAAAATAAATATGTTGCTATATTCTTACGCTGGTTCCTTAGTGGGGTAGACAGAGTGAACCGAACATCAAAAAATATTCCTATTTACCACAACTTACAACAAATTACTTTACTGGTGTGTTGATTGACGAAATGAGTGGTGATACGCAATACCGCATTTAACCGCCCTGATTACTTAATTAATTAAAGGTATCGATCCCAACTTCATTCGAGTTAAACAGAGTTTATTTTCCTCATTGTCGCATGTCGTATACACGCGATATGAATCCATTACGGCTGTGTAAAATGACAGCCAATATGACGTTATACCACTTCTTCACAGAACAAGCTTATATTTTATGCTTACATCACGTTTTTCGAGCTTTCCTTGTGAAAACTATTTAGCTCCAATTCTGTGTAATGAGCAGAATTAGCGCTGTTACAGTTTTATTGTCGTTTTATGCTACAGATACGGCTAATACACGCACTTAACTTCTTGTGAACGTTTATCCTAGCTGCCTAGTGCCATTAATTTTCTAAGTGATTTATGACCAAAATTTAGTATTTATTAAATTCGATAAAATTATTAGAGACATTTAAATAACCTAATTTATTTTACAATGTCAAATTAGTCGTTTCTATGATCAAATGGTATCAGTGTCCACGTAAAACCGTAAAGATTTGGTAAATATAAAGACATAATTTGAATCTCAGCTCTACGATCATATTATACCGCATATTCTATGACATGAAATAGCATTTATTTGAAAGAAACATTTAATTTAACACAGGCATTTCAATAAATAAATAAGGATTGCTGGAAAAATCACGCGAATTATTCTAACCCCACAGAAAGTATATTATTTGCTTGTGTTATGGGTGTTAGTCAACGATATTAATACCATAGAGTAAGGAAATCTTTTTAATTTATACATAGAACTACATATACAAATACATTCAATAAATACACAAACCTAGAAATACAAACACTTATACTCATCAAACAAATGTTTGTCTCTGTCATAACATGGTACGCAAATGTTATCAGTATCTATCCAGCGCAGCTTCGCCCACGAGTCGATTATCATATCATATTTCATACAAACTTTCAACCGATATTTCAGCTTCTTAGAGTTTGAGTTTTTTTAAAAAGTAGTCTATGTTAGACTCCGGAACTATTTTCATGCCTTTCATTTGGTTCAGGTTCAGTTTATCCGTGTAAGCGTAAGCGTAAAGACTGTTTCATGATATACCATAAAAATCTTTGGCATTCTCGGCTTCTCCCCACTAATTTGAGCATGTTACATAATATAAATATAAATCTTCGCTATTTTAAAAGATCTAAGCGAACATTCAGCGAAAGCAACTTTGTTTTATACTATGTGAAGATAATTCTTAATTACTGTTAAGTAGATTTATATTATATTTTCGCACACTGGGATTGACGTGAATACGTCTTTAAATTTGCTTTCATAGTGCGAGATAGTTCAAGAAAACTGATGATAGCAAAATTTGGGGATAAAATTTGGTTTGGTTTCGCTACATAACTATCATCAACATCCAAAATCTAATTATACCGTTGGACAGCTAAAGAATCAAAGAATATTTTAAGCTAAGTGAAAACTACGATGCTATGTGGAGGATGAAGGAGGAAAGCTGCTATTTTTAGGTAATTTCGCTTCAGTACAGAATTCGCATATTTTAACTAAGAGCAGTTATGAAATTTTATTACATTTTGTTCGACAGCTCTTCTAATGGTTTATCGATTGTGTAAGAAAATATTATAATTTTAAATGCTTAAAATAGATAGGTATATATGGCGTTTAAGTGAAAAAAAATAGATTTTTTTATCGGTGAATAATATCTTTCAAACGCCAAATTAAGTTAGAAGGAACGTATACCATCTAAACGGGATTTCAAATAGCAATTTAATGATACCTATGAACCTCCGTATGAAAGAGTGAATAAGTACCAAGAACGTAATAAGATGAAGAACGTAATAAGAACGTAATAAGATTTTCCGCCGTGTTGGTCCCGGCCTCCTTTGTAGAATAGGCCAACTGCCGTTCTGCCAGGCAGGTCGTAAAAGGCGACCGATTGGCTATCGAGTCACTACCATCGTGGCTACTAGGTGGTAGAGTTCTGCATTGTCTCGCCCGGGTCTGGTACCACCGCCTTACCTATTCCTGCCGCAATAGCGTCAGTGCTTGTCGCTGTCGTGTTCCGGTTTGGAGGGTAAGGTAGCCGGTAAACTTATGCATGTGGCATTAGATCTCGCCACAAGATAGCAACGCACCATTAACATCTTTGGTGTCTATAGGCGATGGTTGACTCTTTCCATCAGGAGACCCATCTGCTTGTTTGCTATCTTATGATATAAAAAAAAAAAAAAAAAAAAAAGGCGCCCGAACCGATCAACGACGGCAACTGTACGACGAATGATAAATTGGCAAAGTGCGTGTTGGTCCACGCACAATGCATGATTTTGAAGTTGCCCATCACAATAAGGCGGACTAAAAAGAGGACTTTTGTAATAATATCTTGTACAATAGCGCTGGGCTAAGAACATAATTATGCAGGACAATACGGGCAACCTGACTTAAAACTGTGCTTTTAAGCAATCTCCCTAAAGCTCAATTCAGGAAACAGAGTCCCTGCACACACTTACCTTTCGACATCAGCGGTGTACCTACTATCCCTGCTAAAATCCCATTCAATATAATATACAAACTCAGCACCTTTTCCAGCACTACATCATCAACCACAACTCTTACATCCGTTTTGGTTCGCATTTAGTTGAAAGCCCCATACTTTTTCAATCCTCTTTCATAACTGTGACTAATGTTTAAAGTTCAGATGGGGTTGTGTCTAAAAGTACAGCACCGAACTGTTTGAATTGGGTATCAAATTATAAAATTCCTTGACGTGACGAACGCCATCCTCCTATTGTACTCATAGAGGTTAATTATTGTCCTCAACAATAAATAGTCTTGCATTTATTTTTGGCTTGGAAACAATGTAGTACGCCTGCGCACGACCGACCCGAACAATGGATAACATCTGCTGCCTTCGCCGAGTAAATTATCTCAAACATTTGTTTCAAATAAAAATGTCGACTACATAAACAAGACTGCCCTTCTGTCTGCACTGATTTACATTTAAATGCGCTAATTCTTTAATTGGCGCTGTAACATTAAATTTAGATATCTTACACAAATAGTCATTAAATCGTCTTTTATAGAAAATTTAGGGCAATGCAAAATTTTTATAGCAAAAGGTAACAAATTAGCAGACGTCTGTCCATAACGGAAAAATAACCAACCTCTCTAGGCACCAAAACGTGCTAATGGAATGTAGCTATCCGGGAAACTGGACTGTAAAGCCTAATGGCTTCCTTAACCTTTAACTCTAACAAACACAAACAACGACGACTATTGTGGTGGGGATAGATAAAGCGGTGGTTCGTTCCGGGCGAAACTGCAAACTCTGTGATTCTACCCTGTAGCCAAGTCTCTCAAAGAATCAAAAGTGAGCGCACCAAAATATGAATACTTAACCTTTAGCATTTTTTGAATACATTGTTTAGGTTTAACACTGCTCCGAAATTGCTCTGCTGCAAAATATCCTAAAGACCAAAATAAAAATGTTTCATTCAAATAAACCTCTATACGCACTTCTTACCGTCCTAAGAAGAAACACGAAGTGTCATCCTCGGGGTAATAAAATACCGATAGGTGTTCAAGCGGAGACCCTGAATGTGAAGATTAACTCAAAGGACCGGGCGTCGGGGACGATGTCACCCTTACTTAAGTCAAGAGGCGGCTCATTTATCAACATCGACGCCCTTTTACACTCAAAAAACAATATTGGTGGTCATCGTTTATCCTCGTAATTGACATATTATGAATTTTTTGTTACTTGTACCCTCCTTCAAAAAAGGAGGAGGTCCTCAATTTGTAGGTCATTTTTTTTACGCATGTTTACCATAAATAAATAGTAAATGTGAGCCAGTTTCTACAATTATTTTTATATTCGAAAGTTCTTAGCTCCGGATTTTGTTTGGCCCGTGCAGATAGCAGAATACGTTCCATTACTCTTTTCCTTCAATGAGAACATAATGGGCTGACGAGTAAAACTGCTTATCGATGTTGGATCGAGTTCCTTTGTAGAATAGACCAGTTGTCGTTCTGCTGGGCACGTCGAAAAAGCGACCGATTGGCTATATGTGTCGGTACCATCGTGACTATTAGGTATTAGAGTTCTGCAACATCTCGCCCGGGTATTTGGTATAACACCTTCTTGGTGTCACAACTGAGAAGTGCTAGCCAATTGTCAACTTTTGAATATTGATATTGTTTTAAATTAGAATTGTGTAGTAATGTCATAAAATAAAATAAAAATTGGAGGGTATTTTATATCAATGATTGGATGTGAGTCGGGTCGGCGAACATCAGTCCAAATAAATTAAGTTATAGACTAATTTTCCCTTTTATTTAAAAAGTAAAGATAAAATATCGAATACCGGTACCTAAATAGCCGCTGCCAAGGAGTAGCCTCCAGGAGATCATCGAAGATCCCTACAGTATCACCGCCTTACCTGTTCCTGTCGCTAAAGTGTCAGCTTTTCATAGTCTTGTTCCAGTTTAAAGGGTAAAATAACCGGTAGACTTATGTAAGTGGCATTGCCATCCCGCCACACGAATAGCAACGCACTATTAACATTTGGTTTGCGATGGTTTCTTTATCCATCAAGAGACCCATCTGCTTGTTTGTTAACTAATGACATAAAAAAGAAATAAAAGAAAACGAATGATTAAGTTCGTATTAATTGATATCTAGATTTTCTAAGATATTTAAACTCTTTATAAAAAAATTAGCAAGATACGTGACAACAATTAAAAAGCAATTGTTTCATATATAATAGTCATGTTAAAAATCAATTTGGGTAATGACCAGTGCCCGGTTAGGACTTATTAATTAAATGTAAAGAAACTATAAATTTTCAATAAATTTCACGAAACAAATAACTTATAAAATTTTAATATCATTAAAATTGTGGTGTTCTGAAAATCTCCGCGAGTGTTTATTTTGAAAGCTTGCAACTTTAGTCAACACCACCTGATCTCTTGGTGATCAAGGATGTTAGGTGAATTGCAATTTACGGTGCCCCCGAATGTAATACTTACCACACACATTGTAAACGTGAACGTTTGTGTGTGTATGTGTATATGTTACCTATTCACAGTAAAATGGCCGAAAGCAATCGAGTAAACTATGGAATATACCATGGAGAAAGGCTGTTTGAAAAGTGTGGGAAACTGACCCAAAGACAGCGATTTGTTGAATAAAACTGACAGGGGTTAAGCAAGGGACTTTGCTCACTTGACAACAAAGTACGATGGAATTCTGTCTGTCCCACGTATCACACACACGTATGGCGGGGTATAGTACGTGTATATGTAAGCCAGCTATCCTGCTCTCCGAACTGGAACATGACAGTGATAAGCACTGACGCTATTGCGACAGGAATAGGCAAGGCGCTGACACCAAACCCAAGCAAGACATTGCAGAGTTCTATAACACCGCCGCCGCACTCTGGTATTGGTGGACACTTTACAATAGAAACACGTTCCGATACGTTCACAGTTTACACCAATCACGTGAAATTAAATTTCTTTTGAAGCTGATACTGAAAAGCTGTAATAAGTTTCCTGTCGGGACTGTACCGACACGACGGAATTGCTTTTCTTTATAATACTCCCGCATCCGAGGCGAATTTAATTCTTTCACCGGCTGCCGAGTTACGAACGAATGAATAAATGAATCATGTATTTTAAAAAATAAAAGGGTAAAGAGCTTTTCAGCTTACCGCCACCAACTGTTCCAAATTGTAGTTCCTTCCCAAATTAAAACACATCTAAACAGCAGACATACACAAACCCCCACATGTTGGACCAATGAATACGACTTCACCATGGACCACAGAAATACATATAGACGGGAACATGTACCCGTTCATATGAGCAAATTCTTCTAAATATCGAACGCTTGTAGACTCACAAACCCCCAAATGTTGGACCAATGAATACAACTTCGCCACGGACCTCAGAAATACTTATGGACGGGATCGTGTACCCGTTTATTTGAGCAAATTCTTCTAAATGTCGAACGCTTGTAGACTCACAAATCCCCACATGTTGGACCAATGAAAACAACTTCACCACGGACCACAGAAATGCTTATGGATGGAAACGTGTATCCGTTCATATGAGCAAATTCTTCTAAATGTTGACGCTTGTAATCTACGAGCGTTTGACATTTGGAAGAATTCATAGAATATCGTCAAGCAATAGAATTATGCTGTATTGTGCTATTTTATCGTGCCGAATAAGAAACCAAAGCATAAAAATACCTATGGAGTGATTTAATTTCTTCAATAAGTACTACTTCAATCTTCAACTCTGTATATCTACACTGACAACCTAAGAAATGGTCTTAAAATGCGTATCCTGTTTAATGCGTGGACGTCACCGACTTGTTGGTTGAATGGTTAGCAACCCTGATTATGCTATCAATAGTCTTCTGGTCCAATTCCCAACAGGGTCAAACGTTCTGATAGTGAGCACTGGTGTTTGTCTGGATTTGGGTGTTACATATTACATGTATGTTTCAGTATCTATCACAGACAAATTAGATAACGCCAATATATGCACTTCGCGTGTCTGAAAAAAGTGAATAGGACCTCCTTCAAAACTGTTTGACGACATTAAACTTATAAAGCGGGCACCCTAGTTCCTTATAGATAAAGAATATAGGTCCTTCATCTATAAGAAACTAAAAGTACTGTCTCCTAAAAATAGATGTTTGTTTTGTGATACTCAGTGGTATGTATTTCTATATTGTAATAGTGTCGTTGACTTATACCCATATGACAACCAAATAAGTAATTTAATTACTTTGGGTTTCGATCAGTTCGTGTTATTTTGTTCAGCGTTATTTTTTTAAGTGAAAGTTTTTTGAGATGGGCAAAAACTAATGAACTCGCGACATGTTGCCGTAAGTAACACCTCTGTGTATTAGTATGTAGTATGTACATATACTATATTGTATATATCAGTATGTACAATGTACATACACGCATAGATACAGTGGCAAAAATAACTGGTGGCGAGAAGGTAAGGGAAAGGTAGTAGGAAGATGGCGGTAAGGTAGGGGGAAGGTAACGGAAAAGTAGCGGAAATGTAGAGGAAAGGTAGCAGAAAGGTAGCTGGAAGGTAGGAGCGAGGTAGGGGCTATATAGAAAAAAGGTAAGGGAAAGTTAGGGTTCCATGCATGATATAGGTATAAGCCACACCATATTACCCGCATAAACGCGACTCATGGTTTTAAATACAGGGATAACATGATACTAAAAATATTATGACTTGTAATTTTTCTGAGAAAATTTCCAAACAGTCGTTATTCGTTGAGAAATCATCAAAATAAGTTCACGCTCAAAGTAAAGAATCCTAAATGAGCTGGAGAGTGTCAAGTGCGATCGTTTGAGATATTTGGGCGAGCGCGAATGGCCAGTTACCGAGTCCTCGCACCTCGGACGGCCGGCGACGACGTTTTATGGCCACAAATTACTGCGTCGCCATCTTAGGCCACATTAACATTGATGGAAGGTCAGTTCAAATTAAATCTGGCCGCTGTACCGGCCGGGCTTATTACACAAAATAAAGTACTACATGTGATTTATATTTGCATGTGCCATTATTTTGAATGGTTGCTCATAATATTAAAGAATTCTGTTTTCGGAGACTGGGTTGAGTCGATTCACGCCACAGACCACATAAACACGCCATTGGGAAAGAATCTTGTCACCACGCGTATGAGCAAACACTCCTATTACTGTCAAAAACTTTATACATTTGTAGGTCATAGTATATAATAAAAAAATAGAAATAAACCATGTTATACTGTTGCATAGTACCTAATGAGATGAAAAGGTTTAAAAAATACCCTTGAAATGATTTTAATTCATTGGTAAGTAGTATAACTCTGTATATCTGTGTGAAATTGTAAGCTACGCTGCCAAACTAAGACATTGTCTTGAAAGACGTGTCCATTTAAGCCGTGATTCACGCAGTTTCCCGTCTTATCGCGCTCGCCTTTTGGTAGCGATTTGATTTATATTTACACATACTATGCCATTCGCTATCCGCTGTGGCTGCCGTAGTTCATTTGTTACAGCACCTCAGTCACACCGGCAAAGATTAAATTATTTTTCGATAATGGCCACTTTGAATTTGAACAAACTTGAAGCTAATGACTGTTTCCCTTCAAGCCATACATTACGTATTTCATAAATATGTTTGTTACTTTAGTTTTAACTCCAGAACTAACTCTAAGCTATATTTACTAATGCCTCTATTTCGCGTGCTTTACGTGCGTTGAGTAAAAATAGCTGAAACATTAATTAACAAAATGGATATCACATGGGTTTGTAATGGATATCTTTCATTAAAATATTTGTGCTGGCAGAAAATTTCCCTTGAGACAATAATAGCAGTAGATAAAATGAAATTAGTGATGTCTTAAATATTGTTTTATGACTCGTTGCAAATTATAATTGTTACCCTAAAGAAAGAAAACACAAAAAGTTAATTGGTTGGTTCTAAAAAGTCTGTACACAATAGTAAGTAGTTGTATCACGAGTAGGGCTGATGCTAGCATTTACTAACATTTCGATTCAACTAAAATTTGCTAAATATTGTAAAATTTGGTTAACACAGCAATTAAAAACAATGTGGATAATTATTAACTGAATATTTTAAATGTAATGAGTAATATTTCTATTTCTGCTGGAATGGCGGTCGCAGCCAAGGCACGCAGCTGAGACACACTCCCGTAATTCAACTGTTATTGTATTTAAACAAATTAACCCCATTATACATTTTACGGACATATTTACCTTCAAATTTTGTGTGTATTTACGACATCATTTTTTAATTTTGTATTTGTTGTTATAGTTGCAACGAAAATACCTACATAATGTGTGAAAATTTCAGCTTTCTATCGCGATTTATGAGATACAGCCTGGTGACAGACAGACAGCGAAGGCTTAGTAATAGGGTCCCGTTTTACCTTTTAGGTACGGAACCCTAAAAAGGCAAAAAAATCACGTTTTTTGAATGATTTATTCAATGGTTTAAATATTTATTTTATTCTGTTTTACTGTTTGTCAGATATATTTATCATGTGTGAAGATTTCAACTAACTATCACGGTTCATAAGATACTGCCTGGTGACAGACGGATAGACAGACGGACTGACAGCGGAGTCTTAGTAATTAGGGTCTCTAAAACTGATAAGGAATTATATTTTGAGGCGAATTTCTAATTTGTAACTATAAAGTAGACTGATATCAACGATATTAGCGCGATTAGTGGATACACTTATGTATTGCAATCGTCCAAACATTCAAACATTTACATTCATGAAGGCATTTTGCTGTGTTTTTATGACATGACAGTAAAAAGACACGTGGCTTCTCCTGATGGTAACAAATTACCATCGTCTATGGACACAAAGATGTTAATTGTGCGTTGGCATTATTACCGAATTAACCCTCCAACCTGGAACATGACAGCAACAAACACATTTCAACAAGCGGCAGGAATAGGTGAGGAGCTGGTACCAAAGTTGTGACACGTCTGATCAATCATTCCGCTTACACTAACTGCCTGGTGGAAAGGCCTACTTTTCAAAAACGATTCAGAATAGTCCTAGATTGATTATGCACTTGTGATGTGCTTGTCCTGAGCTGACGATATCAAAGTTCGTTTAATCGGAGACATAGCCATATACGCAAAGTACCTACTTGAAATTTGCATAAAAATAATTTTATGCAGACATGAAATGTTTTTCAATTGATGCTTTATACTACAACAGTGACGGGATTTCTCGGGAACAAGTCGCAGCGCTGGGACAAACTTGAATCAGAAGCCGAAGTAACTTTCAACTCGCCAAAACTCTTTAAATAGATTCGTCTAAATGTAATCAATTCAACACCAAAAAAATACAATTTTACGCTGAACGCGTACATTGCCCCTTAATATTTCTTTTTTAAATAAATTATTAATTTATAGATAACTCATTAGCCAAGCGATAAGTTTTAAATCGTCAATGAAATTTATTGTAAGATAGAACTGAAAGTTATCATTTAATTGAAAAAATATATATTTAAAATAATGATGATAATATGTTGTTATTATTTTAAATATTTTAACTATCGGCGCTACCAACATCATATTATCCTTATATTAAAATGATGCCGGTTAAAACTACATCTTGTCTTGTCAAGTATCAGTGAAGCTTTCGAGGCGCGCCGATTTTCGATGAGAAATGTGCCGATCGTAACGTAATCGAAATAACAAAATTTACAAATGAAAGCGTTGAATTGTGTGTGTGTAGGAAGGGTGTAAAAACCAAACTATAAAAAATAAAAACAGGATGGAATTACATTCACACAAATTGGAAACCAATATTTTCAATAAATCGAAATAAACAACAACACTGGCCCACGCATACCTACATGGTAAAAGCGGCTTCACTTCGTATTTTACAATGTATTTAATATCTCAACTTTTTTAATTTGATTTGAGGGCACTGGCTTAACTTTTATAATTTATAACCATTACCAACTACTTGACGTGCTCTCTAAGGCACGGGACAGTTACCTGACCGTCACCACCGTTCCGACTTCGAGCAGTTTATACATTTTTTTAGCAGAAAATCACAACCGACGGGGAACGTTATTAAAAATAAATGACATATAACATGTCTCTCAGATATGCCTACGAATAAGAATTCTCACATTACCTGACAATATTCCATTTCAAAGAAGTTTTTAATCACGTTTGGCGCGAGAAGGTACGCTCGATAATATAATTCAGTCCTATTTCGTGTGTGTCCCGGCATGTCTCCTAAATGCGCTATTTCCTTACTAAAATTAAATTATTACTTAAAATATCCTGGTATCGAATTTAATGTAATTTGAAATAGAAATAAATGAGAATTGGACGTAGTTACACGAAAAGGATCCAATCCACACAAAATCAGTTTAGAAATATTGAAGTTTGAAGTTGGATATTTTTTTTATTTTTTAACGCGCCATACATGAGGACTAGTTCTGACGTTGAATAATGTAATAGAGAGCAATTTTTGCTTAGATGTTTTTTACTGCCTAATTGTATTGATGTTTATCATCAGTTAGGTGCATTTAACTTATTTTTGACCACATTGTGGATTGGATCCTTTTCGTTTAACTACGTCCAATTGTAGAGTTTGTAGCATTAGTATTTGGGACATACAGTGTGTGACAAAAGCCCTGTCCGCGGGGTTATCACGTATCTCACAATGCGCAATTATCGTAATTGTAGTAGCACTCTTTGCCGCTTGATGTTTTGGTGCCGTGACATCGCAAAAAGTAAATCCAGATATCAGCAAGCAATGAGCAAAGGTTTGGGGCTTTTTTTGTTACGTTTAACAATCTTCGCTGATCGCTAGCAGATTGCAAAATTTCGGTAATACACCTGCCACTCGTCAAAGGAATTGTTTGGTAGCTCAGTACAATCAATCAAATATGTGTGATTATTTTGTGGATATGGGTTCATTTTCATCGATCTAAATAATTAATCTTAAATGATATTCCAAGTATCACTATTGCCACACAAAATGTCAACCTAATAATAACAGACGGTGAGCGACTACGACATTCAAAAGGGCCCGCCGCAATTTCTTTTTTGAAGTAAAATCTCTTTAGAATCGTTGTGATTTCAAACTCAACGAAAGCGAAATGTGTCACAATAGAGAAACAAATATATTTATAGGATTAATCACACAATTTTATGTTTAAAACATTATTATCTATTCGACAGACTTATTACTTTTAAAATCTATTCAGTGGTTCCAAAACCAGTAAGATGCAAAGAATACCACCAAAGAGATGTTACTGCAACTGAAGATTCACTGGCGCCGCGTGAGCACACATTCGGTATATTTTTGATAATGTCATCGACGTCCCTATTTGCCCCTTCGAGTTTATTACACACTGTATATGTAGTTATTACATATATTACGTAGTTAATAAGTGTGTCTGCTATAGTGTGTCATTACTTGCTTTAATTAAGTGCAGTGCCGTCCGATTCTCCTGAAGCTGTTTCGGTTGAAAGTGAAACATGCGTTCTGTGCGAGGGAATATGAGACATAAGATGTGGTGGGTGAGGGAAGACAGTATCTCTGGACTCTTGTTAATTTCCCAGATTTTCGGTGGGATTGTAGCGTTTGCCTTGATTCAACGACACTACAATAGCTACACAATACAATCACGAGCATTTTAATAGGAGTTAATTTCCGCCTTGAGAGATGGGGTAGAACCTGAACTTGTAACTTAACTCACGTACCTGTTTTGCAGCTACTACACAGATAGACTCTTGGTAAAACTGTGATAGTGGCAGTGCTGTAATGACAGCGGCTGGCACTAAGAGCCCTGCTGAGCCGCACACTGACAGGCCGACAAGTGGAATTGCTGCTTTAAACATATTTTGATCATACTAGCTGACCCGCACAGTTTCCCCACGAATAGATTTGCACGTCGTCGATATAGATTTTCAAATAGTTTCATCCCCTACTTCAGCCCTTTAGGGGTTGATTTTTTAAAATTAATTTAGCTTTTGTTTGACACCGAATCTTCAACTGTCTCCCTACCAAATTTTATCAAAAGTAGTTCAGCAGTTTCTCATCAACTAGGAGTCCCTTTATCAATATTCGGACCTCTGGAATCAAAATTTGCGGAACCCTCATACAAAATTCCATCCACTGATGATCATCAAAATTCTTAGGGTACTTTCTAAAGTCCTAGAAAACTGAAATCTTGTATGTAAGCTAGTATAAGTACACAAACGACAAAAGAAAACTAAAACTCGGAAAATTCACCTCTCTTTAAAAATCCCTTAAAGAAGGCTATTTTTTTATAGTATAAAATAACAAACAAGCAGATGGGTCTCCTGATGGAAAGAGTCAACCATTGCCTATAGACACCAAATGTGTTAATGGTGCGTTGCTATCTTGTGGCGAGGTCTTATGCCACATGTATAAGTTTACCGGCTACCTTACCTTCCAAACCGGAAAACGACAGGGATAAGCATTGACGCTATTGCAGCAGGAATAGGTTAGGCGGTGGTACCAGACCGAGGCGAGACAATGCAGAACTCTACCAAGAACCAAGCGAAGGGGATGGAATTTTGTACAAGACTTCTGCAAATCTTGATGTTAGAAGTCTGAAAATTGATATAAGGACTCCTTCTCATAAATGATAAAATATGTATGTTAGGATTTCTAATAATCACCCAAGTTTGTATGAATTTTCTTCTCAAAGAAATTTAATCACATGTCAGAGATTATAATATTATAGAAAGATTATAAAAGTACAGACTTTATTACAAATCAAACAATACACGTATAAAAATATTTTCAAGCAACTACAAAAAGAAATGAAATCTTACCACATAAATGTCATGTAAAATGTTGCCACGACGAGACCATGTGGCTCACTTTGTCAAAAAATTTTGTTCGGGGGTGGTCTCATGACTATCTGAAAGTGATGTATTTGTAGTGAAGATTGTTATAAATGGGTTGGGCGCAAGCAAATCCGTCAGGATCACGACATATCAGTTGTTCCTGACTTCCTCGTAAGAAATTTAGCGTGAAGACATGTTAGTATATAAATGAGGGGGAAGGAAGAGTGAGAAATAGGATGAAGAAGGTGAAAGAGGATGAAAGATAAATAAAGTTGGCAAAAAGGTCGAAAAAGGGTGAAAGAGAGAGAAAGAAGTAAAAAATCTTAAAAAATCGTAAGAAGTGGTGAAAGATGGCGAAAGAGGCCAAAATAGGATGAAAAATGCGAAAGATGGCGATAGAGAGGAAAAAAGGGGTGAAAGAGGTGGAAACAGGGTGAAAAATGTCGAAATATGGGGAAAGGTGACAAAATATAATCGAAAGAAGGGGAGACGTCAGAGGGGGGTTAAAGAAATGGGAGCGAGCAACAAGGAAGGTAAATAAAAAACAGTTCTAACCGAGTGTTATTCACGACACTCACTCTTTTCCCCCTCTTCCATCTTTCACCCATTCTTCTTCCCTTTTCCCTCGTCTTCTCTTTTCCCCCTTAAAATCACCTATTCTATTTTGTCACTTCTCCCATTTACCTGTTCATTCCTCCATCCTCCTCCTCTTTTTACGGAGACATGGCGAAAGTCAAATATATATATGTATATATGTATATATATATATATATATATATATATATATATATATATATATATATATATATATATATATATATATATATATATATATATATATATATATATATATATATATATATATATATATATATATATATATATATATATATATATATATATATATATATATATATATATATAATTGGTCGCCTGTGAACATCTGCAATACCGGGGGTCTTGCAGCTGCGTTGATTAGCTTCAGCTTTTATTATCTTTCGCTTTTATGTATTAAGATTTGCTGTTACGGTATGTCTTTGAAACATAATAATTAATGACAGTAACGTAATAGAAGCCTTTTCTATTTTAATAAGTATTAACACAGAGGAATATGGTGGGGAAGCGTTGCTTTGTTTCTGCCAGTGTTCGTAAACCGAGCGGCTGTTGCTCATAATAGATGGTCTCGTCAAAGCGGCCACTTGAATCGCACTTAGTTCATTAAAAGCTCGTTTGGAGGTGTCGGCCCGCCCGCCCCGCCCCGTCGATAGCGCCCGCTCGCCACAAAACGCCCGTTTCCGATATTCGCATACAAGTTTGTTTATAAATATATATTTACATTGTACATGCACACTATCATTAAAGAAAAAGCCTGGAAACTCTTCATTAGAGTTGTAATAAAACTTTAATTTGCGAAATGTAAGTTTGATAAAAAAACCATCAAATTTAAATATTATTATAATATTGTCCGCCCTGTTGGTTAAGTGGTTAGCATTCTGACTACGCAATCGACGGCGCTCGGGTTCGATCCCCGACCCCCGTCGGGGATCGAATCATTTGTGTGATGAGCATAAATGTTTGTATTTCTGGGTTTGGGTGTTAATTATGTATGTAAAAGTACTTATATATGTATTTCTATGTATTAGTTGTTCGTTGACTAACACCCATAGCACAAACAAATAATTATCTTACTTTCGGGTTAGATCTGTAAGTGTAATTTGTCCCGTGAATATTTATTTATTTATTATTTATATTATAAAGAGGCGATGAGGTTTACCATCCATGAGGCTTTGTAGTGTAGTGGTTAGTGAGTGGCTAAAATCAAAGGAGTTTTGCGTCCGATCTTCCTCTGCCAAACAGAGTACTTTAGGTCACTAGTTCTTATTGAAATGGCCGTTTAAAACTGATTTTGCAATAGTAATTAGCCTTTACAATTCTACTAAAACTAAAACTAAATTTACTATTTCATATCATATTGTCTTAACAGTAACTGTTTAAGAAGCTGCCAAATCCTCTCAAAATAGTTATTAATCAGTAATAGAATATTACTTAATGTATATTAAGTACAAAGTTGAACCAACCGAGGCCAATAATCATAATAAGAAACTTCTTTCTGATATAACCTTCAAACGTCAGAAAAAATGAAAGATATTTGAAAGTAACTTAAAGAAACACAAAACAAGCTTCATTCAACACATTATTTGTTGACGATTAATTTGTTGACGAGACCGCGCGGCCCGCGGCCCGCCTGTAGGCCCGCCACCCTACACTTTTATACATAACAAGGTTGTATAAGCCCTCCGTAAATCTGTGAAAACATTCGTATAACTCTTATTTTAAGGACCTAAATTCCTGAGAACATGGCTGCTACAGTATTTTTGTTAGAATGGGAAACAAGCACTAGACTGTGCTATGCTGATAGTATCAGCAGATGTCTCTGCTGTAGCAGAATTAACAGCTGCTGTCATCCTGCAGTGTTGGTATTTGAGACTCCACGGTTAGTGCTAATGGAAAGTCAAAATCTTTTTTCAGCAAAAATTTTGCACAGTATGAAATGTGAAATAAAATGAAATGAAATTATTTATTTGCAAGAATAAGAGTTTTACAAGTTGTTAAAAATTAATTAAGTTACCAACATAAATTATACCTATGGTGTGCAAATATTTTGTGTGTTAATTGGTTATAATTCATATTATGTGCCTATTGAATATTCCACCGTTGCATGTAAAAAAGCTGTAGCGAAGTTAACAATTTAAGTACAGTATTTTTTATATTATAAGATAGTAAACAAGCAGACGGCTCTCCCGATGGAAAGAGAAACCATCGCCTATGCCCTGTAGACACCAACGATCTTAATAGTGCGTTGCTCACCAAGTATCGAGATGGCAATGCCACAAGCATAAGTTTACCGGCTACCTTACCCTCCAAGCATTGACGCTATTGCACAGGAATAGGTAAGGCGGTGGCACTAAATACCCAGGCGAAACGTTGCGGAACTCTACCACCTAGTAGTCACGATGGTAGTGACACGCAAAGCCAATCGCTCGCCTTTTACGACCTGCCTGGCAGAACGGTATTTATCGTAAAAACATATTTTTGTGCGCTTACGTTGCAAACGCTGGCTAAACATTACCGAGATAGATCAAAATAATATTCTGCGAAATTGAAATATAGGACACTAAAAAATGTACTAAAAAGGTTGGCGATGCTATAAGTCTTACTCCTAAATACAATTCACAGTAACTATTTTATCTGTTACATATTACATAAAAATAATTTATGATGCTATTTTAAATTATATGGTATTGTTCCTCGTCTAATGAAATACATTAGAAACGTTGTACATTTATTGTAGATTGAAATTAACCTGAAGAGCAAATTCTTGAAATGAATATCTTGCAAGATATCAATCATGTCAGTCAACCTCTGATGAAAACATGACTGTATTGTCTCATGAAAAACACCTGTAAACATTGTATATAAATATATGATGTAATTATCATAATTATTAACAATCACTCTACATTATTATTAATCGCTATATAACATATTATTAATCACTACACACTGACAACATATTAATAATATCTACATCGCACCCTCGCGAAGCCGAAGATAATTTAGAAATACTTACTAGTGTGTATGGCGATATTATTGAAAATAAAAATACTTAAATTATTGCTGTATCTAACTAACCACCCCGTTGATCGAGTGGTTAGCGAACCTGATTACGCGGGGCTCGGGTTCGATTCCCGACAAGGACAAACATTTATGTGATGAGCATAGATGTTTGTATTTCTGGGTTTGGGTGTTTATTAAATCTATTTGAGTATTTATATATGTTTGTAAAGAAAACCATAATAAGGTTTTATTTAATTATGTTTTTTTATATTGCCGCGCTATGGCCAGTTTCCATAGCGGGCCGTGATAGCTTCTGTCAGCGGATTTGTCAATGAGTTGAAATTAGAAGGAAATTATATTTTATTGTCAAGAATTTTGTAAAAAGATAGACCCGAAAATAAGGGCTTTAAATGTTGTTTCTTTTAATTACAGAAACGCAACTGAGTCTTTGTTTTACTTATAAATAGAAATAATATCATTATAAAACAACATTTTTTTGCTAAATAATTCGGCACGATAATGGATAAATTGAGGTTTGATTTCGCTGTAAAGACAGCATCTGATGGAAAAACCAACATTTTATGCTTAACCTCAATTGCCACGCCTAGTGGGCAGGTTTATGGAATACCCCTAGATTTTCAACCAGCAAATCAACATCAAGCAATTACCAGTACTACACATTATGGCAAAATAAAAAAATCATTGCAAAGAAGACACCAAATAAGAAAAGTCTGGATAACTTTGACAGATAAAATAACAGAAGCATATTTGGATGAAGAACAAAACTTGCAATTTGATGATGTATACTTAGAAGAAATCACGGAAACTAAAGGTAATCCAGACGATATGCCTAGTTCTAGTAGCTCGAACAATTCTTTGGAAAAATTGTTAGAGAAATTACTCGAAAAAAAAAAGGAAAAGTCGCCAAAGATTTTAAGATCGAAAAGTTCACGAGCAAAATTTCAAATGCCTACCAATGGATTAAAGCTTTTAATAAGGAATGTGAACGTTTCAACATTTACGAGGACAAAAAGAAAATAGAAATTTTGAAAAATTTTATGGAGTCTTCAAGTGTACATTGGTATGACTGTATGCTAATAAAATACACTGTGGAATCAGAGTCGAACCAATGGACGAAATGTTTTTGTGAGACATTTGGAAATAAAGGTTGGTCACCCATAAGATACGCTCTTGCCTTTAAATATCAAGCAGGTTCATTAATCGAATATGCCCTAAAAAAAGAAAAATTATTATTGAAAGTTCGGAAGCAAATTGATACCGGGACTTTTATTGATCTTATTGCATTTGGTTTGCCCAATTTTGTGACTGATAAAATTGACAGAGTAACTTTGCAAGAAACAGAAGATCTGTACAATGAAATAGGAAAACTGGAATATCTTGTTGAGAAAAATAAGTATGAAAAAAAGTATACACAAATTCCAACATTAAATCGGAAAAAATAATCGAGAAAAAGCCATGCCCAATTTGTATCAATGAAAAAAAAGGGAAACGTTACCACCCAGCGGAGAATTGCTGGTTTAAAGGTACAACTCAAAAATCAATAGTAAAAACAGTAAATAACTTTGAAATAGAAACAGATTTGAATAACATGGATCCAAAAAACTTGATGTGCCACCATTAATAAAAAAAATTTACTATTAAATGACACTGTAGAAGTAACTGGAATTTATGATTTGGGTTCAAACGTGTCATTAATTAATGCTAAATTATTAAACATACAAAAGAAAGAACGTACTACGAATAATACAAAAATAGTAAACTTAAAGACTTTTAATGGTGAGAAAAAAACGAAAGGTATAGTAACATTAAAAGTTAAGATATATAATATAGAACAAAATATGGATATTTTTGTAATAGATAAAGAAAACTTTAATTATGATTTCCTGATTGGTTTAGACTGTATAAAAAAAAAATTCAAGCTCATGCAAAATGAAGATTTGAAAATAATACAAAAAGTCAAAAAAGGAGATGAGGCCAACTTTCCTAATGCACAAGGAGAAAAAACTAAGCAAAGCTTAGAAAGTCCTGAAACGGAGAATATGAAACAAGAAATAAACTTCAATGAACACATTGAAACTGATCAATTTGAAAATATTACTAATCATCTAAATAAACAGCAACAATCGGAGATAGACAAGCTGATAGAAAAATATAAAACTGTCTTTGCCAAAGATAAATATGATATCGGCACTGTACGAGATTATGAAGCTCATATTGACTTGATGGTGGATAAATACTGCTGCAAACGTCCATATAGATGCACAGCTGAAGATAGAAGAGAAGTAGAAGACCAAATATCAAAACTGTTAGAGAAAAAATTGATTGTGGAATCATATAGCTCGTTTGCTGCTCCAGTAAATCTAGCTTATAGAAAAGAAGACGAACGAAAAACAAGATTATGTATAGATTTCAGAGAATTGAACAAAATAGTAGTCCCACAATCACAGCCATTTCCATTAATTGAAGATTTAATGATGAAAACAGTGAACTGTAAGTATTTCTCACCATTTGATATTAATTCAGCATTTTGATCAATTCCATTAAATATACAAGATCAATACAAAACAACTTTCGTAACTCAAGAAGGACAATATCAGTGGACATGTCTGCCATTTGGATTAAAAACTGCCCCAGCTATTTTCCAAAGAATACTAAGTAACATCATAAGAAAACATAAGCTCTCTGATTTTGCAGTAAATTTTATTGATGATATTTATTCAAAAACCTTCGGGGAACATGTATCACATGTATCAAATTATTGGAGGCAATTCAAACAGAGGGGCTTAGACTAAAATTTACCAAATGTATATTTGCAAACCATTATGCCAAGTATTTAGGCCATATAATAGAAAACAATTCAGTAAAACCTCTTAAAGATTACCTAAAAGCACTAAAAGATTTTCCAATACCAGAGACAAGGAAAAATGTGCGACAATTCCTAGGAAAAATAAATTTTTATCATAAGTTTGTGCCCCATAGCGCAATCATCTTGGACCCACTGCACAATTTATAAGGAAAGACGTGAAATTCGTGTGGACAGAAGAATGTCAACAATCATTTGATAAAATAAAAGCACTACTGTGCTCAAAGCCGATTCTGAGAATTTATGATCCACAATTACCAATAAACATTAATACGGATGCAAGTATAAAAGGAGTGGGAGCAGTGCTAAAACAGACCGATGAAAACGGAAACAATAAACCAGTTGCTTATTTTTCAAAAAAATTAACAGATTCACAGAAAAAGAAGGCAATGTACCTAGAATGTTTGGCAATAAAATAAGCTATAAAATATTGGCAACACTTACTTATGGGGAAGGAGTTTACGGTCTACTCAGATCATAAACCATTAGAAAACATGAATATTAAAGCAATAACTGATGAGGAGCTCGGAGATCTAACATATTATTTATCCCAATATAATTTCAAAATTAAATTTAATCCTGGAAAAACAAATCAAGAGGCAGACTGCTTAATCCATTTCTAAACCCAAGTGAAAATACAGATGACGCTTTGAAAGTGGTAAATTTAATTACCATAGAAGACATAAAAATTGATCAAAACATAAATGAAGAAATACAAAAAAGAAAAAACAAGTTTATACTGAAAGATGAAATATACTACAAAAAATTTAAAACAAGAAACAAAATTGTGTTATCAGAAGAACTAAGCAAAACATTAATAAAAAATGTACGTGTACATTTACTACTTACTGCCATCTAGGAACAACTCAAATGATAAATAAATTAACTCCATTCTTTTCAGCAAAGAATATCATAGCAAAGATAAAACAGACTTGCGAAGAATGTGAAATATGTATTAAAAATAAAACAAGAAGGAAACCAAAATATGGTTTAATGTCACATTTGGGACCAGCAAGACAACCTTTTGAAATTGTATCAATTGATACAATTGGTGGATTTGGAGGGTCGCGGTCGACTAAAAAATACCTACTTATATAAATAATAAATCTTTTAATTGATCATTTCACTAGGTATGCTTACATTTTAACGTCAAAAGATCAAAGTTCTAACAATTTCATTAAACTCATTCAGAAAGTGACAGGTCATAAAATTGATATGATATTAACGGACCAATATCCCGGTATAAACTCAAAGAATTTAATGAATTTCTGAAAGATAACAATATAAAAATAGTTTTTACTGCTCTGGATACTCCTTCTTCAAATGGCCTGAATGAAAGGCTAAACCAAACCCTGGTTAATAAAATAAGATGCAAAATTATAAAAGAGAATATCAAATTGCATGGACAACAGATTGCATGCACAGAGATGTGTTGACAAATATAATGAGACGGAACATACTGTTACTAAATTTGCACCAAAATACCTGTTGGAAGGAGAAAATGTAAATATTCTACCACCAGAATTAAAAACAAGATGTTCAAATGAAAATTTAACAAGAGATAGAAAATTAGCATATGAAAATACAATTAAATCCCATGATTATAATAAGAAAAGATATGACCTGTCAAGAAAAGAATATGATTTTAAAGAGGGAGATAGAGTTTATGTGGAGAATGGAAATCGTCTTAATAGGAAGAAAACAGATGAACTAAGGATTGGACCCTACTAGATATTGAAAAAAATTTCAAACCCAATTTATAAAGTAAATATTGGTCACAAGAAAGAAAAATCCAATTTGTACCACATATCAAAACTCACACGCTTATCCGTCGACAGAAGAACAATTACGTGCAATCACACTTGTAATTGTTTTTCTCCAGGAGGGGAGATGTAAAGAAAACCATAATAAGGTTTTATTTAATTATGTCTTTTTTATATTGCCGCGCTATGGCCAGTTTCCATAGCGGGCCGTAATAGCTTCTGTCAGCGGATTTGTCAATGAGCTGAAATTAAAAGGAAATTATATTTTATTGTCAAGAATTTTGTAAAAAGATAGACCCGAAAATAAGGGCTTTAAATGTTGTTTCTTTTAATTACAGGAACGCAATTGAGTCTTTGTTTTACTTATAAATAAAAATATCATTATATGTATATCTGTGTAATAGTATCGTTGCCTAGCACCCATAAAACAAGCAAATAAATTGCTTACTTTGGGGTTAGATCAATTCGTGTAATTTGTCCAGTGATACCTATTTATTATTTATTTATTTATCTACTCGTATGTATGACTTTTCGGTGACGAGTTCTTGTTCCGCTCAAAATTAATCTAAATTATAAGTTCAAACCTAATACTAAGAAAATAACTTTCAGCTTTCATGATGTCATAAAAATACCATATATTTTATACAGCTCCCTGTAACAAAGAGGTAGTCTATGCAAAATTCCTGCGATATTAAAAAAGTCCGGAGAACCCACGGGCAATTTATTTAAATTTACGATCTTAAAATTAGTCAGAAGGGATGCTCGTAGGTCATAACACAAATGCATGCCATAATCAGAAAATCATCTCTGTACAGAAACTGTACCGGCTAATTCTATTACAAGTTATTTTTATATGTATAAGAAAATTATAATTTTCGATTTATATTTTCGACAATATACCGTATCTATATTTTTACGCATGTTCAAAAAAGTGAATGAGTATGTAAGAATTGATCTCACACCGCATGACTTAACTTTGAAAGTCTACATATAATGATGATCGACATACAAAACATACAGTCATACCGATTAATAAATTTTTCAAGTCCCTTTAGAAAACATGCTACAAGCGGCTATTAGTCACTAGCCATCAAGAGTATATGAGTTTTTTGTCCGAACCTATAATCAAACATGCGATCATATTACATATTACGAAACAGGTGGAAATCTGATGGAACAACGAAAGATGCATCAACACATGCCAGCCAAGCTCTCTCAATTTTTGCTGCGTGGCTATGAATGAGTGCGGTCTGGCGTTGTCGTGGTGAAATACCACGCCCTTTCTATTCACCAGCTCCGTACGGTTTTTCTCAATAGTTTTTTTAACCCTATCAGTTGCTGACAGTAGAGGTCAGAATCGATAGTTTTACCCTGTGGTGTCGATAGTTTTACCCAGAATCGATAGGTTTAAAAGCTTATAGTGGACGATTCCTTTCCAATCCCACCATACACAAAACATCACTTTGTTCCGAGTCAGGCCGGGCTTTGCCACGGTCTGTGGGGCTTGTCCATGCTTCGACCATGATCTTTTTCTGACATTCTTATCGTAAGTTACCCATTTTTCATCACCTGCAATCAACTGTTTAAGAAATAATTCGGAATTGTTACGTTTCAACAAAACATCACAAATGGAAACACGTTGCATTAGGTTTCTCTCAGTGAGATCACGTGGCACCCAATGTCAAGTTTTTTCTTGTACCCAAACTTTCGTAAATGACGTAAAACTATTTTATGATCAACATCCAGTTCTTCAGCAATGTCGTAGCTACTAATATGACGATCTTGCTTTTCTTCCTCAAAGATCATATCTTTTTTAATATTTTTTATAAAATTAAATATTTTAAATAAATATCTGTGATAGGGAGTCCAGAACGAACCTCATCTTTCACACTAAAATTTTCAGACTTGAAACGCTTGAACCACATTTGTGCTACTCTTATTGATACCGCATTATGATTGACATACAAAACATACAGTCTTACCTATTAATAAATTTTTAAAAACCCTTTAGAAAACATGCTACAAGCAGCTACTAGGCACTAGCCATCAAGAGCCATCAAGAGTATATGAGTTTTTTGTCCGAACCTATAATCAAACATATGATCATATTATATATTACGAAACAGGTGGAAATCTGATGGAACAAGGTCAGGGCTATACGGAGGATGCACAAACTTTATTCGCGGCGTTCGTCGCATTTTTACCTTTTTCGTAATAAAACTTTAAAATGTACCGAATTTCTTCGTCACATACGTTCATTTTGCTTACTTGAAAAGCAATTGAAAAATTTCGGGAACTAGTTTTTATTTTTATTTATTGCATCTTCAGAATGTCACATATTTTAATGGTATTAAAACCAGCCAGTTACATTCAATGCAGCCAAAGAGTTTGATTACTAATAATACATTCAAAATACGAAAATATTTTTGCCCCGACCTATTATGTCCTGGTGGTGGTACTATCGTGTCGTAAGGACACCATATTTTCATGATATGGCCAATTGTATATGACAAATTCGTTAAACGTTAACGATTTAACGATCTAGTCAAACATGCTTTCCCATTTCATGACATGATCGAATATTTCATGAAATGGGCAATTCTGCGATCGGGCCACGACATATACAAGGTTCTAAAGCCTATAAGATGGACATACCTATAAGATGGACATACCTATAAGATGGTAAGCGTAGCACCCACTGTTTGATCTGTCAACACCGCGCGATAATTATGGAAGGTAATAAATAAATTTGTATTTGGTGCGTTCATAGGTAATTACCTGAATTACTAAACACTAAAACAATAAATGTTTCAGTACAAATATAACATTAGTCTATGGACATTTATAAAGGTATTGGATGCCAGAAAAGTTTTGTTTTACATGTTTTAGTTGTAAACAGAAGTATTTTAAACATTGGAGGTGGTGCCGGTCGCCGGCGAGGAGGACGGATGTCAGTAGTCCGCCAGAGCGAGTGCCAACCGCGCGTCGGAGCCGCTCACGAGTTACGATATCGCGTCGGGACGGCGGCGTTACATCCACACTTCACTGTCGTAAACAATACAATACATTTCGACGCGTATTGTTTTTAATAAATTTATTTCGTTATTAATGTTAAATATAAGATAAATATTAATTGTTGGAGTTTATACTTTATTTATTTTACATGCGTAGGGCATTTAAAATACTTAAAAACAATATACTAACAGACTTTTATGTAAACTTGTGGAACTGACTAGTAGTAAAGCTGTAAGCGAAGTGGGCTTACGTTAATATTAATGCCTATTTTAATTAATTTCCGGCCTGAAATTTATATTTGAATTTTACAGTAAATAGTGTACGTGCGAACATATTGTTCCCAAATAAGTCGGACAGATTCAAGTGGCTAAGTGACCTAAGTGAACTCAGTGGCGTCCTGATATATTTTCATTTAAAGCTGTCGTTGGTGTTACTTAATCCATCACTTGTTACAAGTAAGTCTTATTCAATCAAAATAATTACACATGAATTTGGAAACCGCAAGAGCCACGCTAATTCAGATGCACGAAGACAAGCAAAACCACTAGATAGGGCAGCTTATTGAACTAGGTTTTACAATTTTTCTAATTTGAGTGGTTGTAGGTACACATCTATATACTTACTACTTTTGACACTTTGAAGACATACATGCGAGAAGAGAGTGGCAAGTATGTTGTCACTGGGTGTTTGACGTGACAGATGATGTTATTATTCTGCATTTCGCAAACAGACGACAGCCCGTGTTGGTCCCGGCCTCCTTTGAAGAATAGGCCAACTGCCGTTCTGCCAGGCAGGTCGTAAAAGGCGACCGATTGGCTATCGAGTCACTACCATCGTGGCTACTAGGTGATAGAGTTCTGCATTGTCTCGCCCGGGTCTGGTACCACCGCCTTACCTATTCCTGCCGCAATAGCGTCAGTGCTTGTCGCTGTCGTGTTCCGGTTTGGAGGGTAAGGTAGCCGGTAAACTTATGCATGTGGCATTAGACCTCGCCACAAGATAGCAACGCACCATTAACATCTTTGGTGTCTATAGGCGATGGTTGACTCTTTCCATCAGGAGACCCATCTGCTTGTTTGCTATCTTATGACATAAAAAAAAAGAAAAAAGCCCGCCGGAGGATGCACGGCACGGAAAATTGTTTTTCATCATCAGGAAAATGTATTCCTTCAACTGTAATCGTATTTTTCAGCAAGCGGTCAGCGTTTTTTATATATTCATCTACACTTGTAACTACTAAAATTGGAATTTTGGATATACGGATGTATGTTTGTTACTCAATCACGCAAAAACGACAAAACCGATTTGAATAAAACTTGACACACATATAGATGATGACCTGGAATAGCACAATAAGATACTTTTTAATCCGTAAAATAAGCTGTTCCCTTGGGATTCACTTTTATAACGCAGCGGGCTGCAGGGCGCACATGGTTTTTTAATAATTAAAAACATTTAAAATACAAATTTTGAAAGTTTTGATTATTTATTCTGTTTGCACCTCGAGGGAACCGGCCTGGTAGTATTTTTATATCATTTATTGGTCCGGGCTCTTTTGAGGAATAGACCAACTGCCGTTCTGCCAGGAAGGTCATAAAAGGCGAGCGATTGGCTGTGCGAGTCACTAACATCGAGGTAACTAGGCATCTCTACGGGTCTGGTACCACCGCCTAACCTATTCCTACCGCAATAGCCTCTGTGCTTGTCACTATCGTGTTCTGGTTTGGAGGGCAAGGTAGCCGGTAAACTTATGCATGTGGCTTTAGACCTCGCCACAAGATAGAAACGCACCATTAACATCTTTGGTGTCTATAGGCGATGGTTGACTCTTTCCATCAGGAGACACATCTGCTTGTTTGCTATTTAATGATATCAAAAAAGCATAGATTTTTGTTCTTTAGGGCTTTAAATACCTCAATTTAGAGGGAAGTTTCAGGATTGGCCTGAAGGGTCAACCGATTTACAGATTTTTTTAAAGTGAAACTGATTTGATATCGTTTCATATGGTTACTAAATGAAACGAAAAAGCGACAGTACAAAGAGACAAATGTATCTATCTATAAGTTTTAGTCTGCGAGAGAATGAGGTAGAGTATGTTATCCAGTGTCCCATATAACTGGATCTCCTTCCCACTCGTGTGTGTCTTGTTTATTAAGCATGTCCTATAATGGATTATATATGTGCGTGTATATTGCCGAGTCAAATCGAGAGAAGGTATAGTGAGTACGGTATCTGCTCGTTATCCTCAATAGTTGCTCTAGTCCGATCGTTTCACGTGTGTATGTTTATCCTAACCGCAGTACTCTACATTCCCCTTACTCTCACAAAATGTATCGTTCTAGAAGTTCCCCTTGAGCCTTGTATGCACTACACACACATACATTCCAACTTTACCGTTTTTCAATAGACTTAAGTTGCATAATAGATCTCCACGAGCAGTCCATCAATCATAGTGAGATAGTAATATGCATATTCATTTAGCTATAGTAGTCCGTGTCCTTTATGGAGTTTAAACTATCTACCTTCCTAACCACGAACAACTGGTAACAGTGCCCGTTCTGCATGTGGTGATACCGTCGTGACTAGCTAGTGCTGTTAAGTTGTGTGACTACTTGCCAGAGCAGCTGCCTAATATCTCCACCACTTGTTGTGTCACCATCAATGCTTTTCACTGGCGTGTTCCAGTTTGTACAATGTAGAACAAGACAGGTGGTAGAGTGGGCGTGAGGTTGCCCCGCTACACGCTGCGACAGCGATGGTTCATTAATATGCTCGGGTTCTATAGGCGTTGACCATACGTCTGCTTGGTTTCTATTCAATGCCAGAAAAATTGCAAATATAAATTTTTAGCAGTTTGCAGTAAATTCCGGTTTTTTTTGGAGGCTTTGCAGAATACACCGGCTATCTCTAGCCACCGTACGGTACCCCCTCCGCCGCATTTGCCATTATTAACAACAAGATCACATGCTCACCAAGGAGCATTATTACCTACAATATATTGATTTCTATTATGTTGTTTCTGGAAAGGAAAAACTCCAATAATGTTAAAGCCGACTCAAACCCGTGTCCTTATAATTTACAATCGAAGAATCGAATAATTTACAATTGAATATGTCCAAAATACATGGTTTGTCGTCCTTGCTTTTAGACTTTATAACATTCGCCATTAAATAATCCGTCAAATTTGTCAAAACCATATCATTTGCATTGATCATTGAAATAAGACATGGAATCTGAAACCATCAGCAATCACCGAGTGCAGTTAGTGACAACTCCACGTCGGGTGCGCGTCATGAACGCTACGTGTCCAGCCTCCAGACGGCTTCATCCCCCGCTCGGCGGCAGACCCGCGCCCACGCGTCGCCCTGCTCAAACCGCCGACGCGGCGCCCGCTACACTGCGGCCGATAACGGCGTACCCTCGCCACACAGGATCATCTTTTCTGTGTCTCTGCATACGGGTGGTTCATTATTTTTAACTTGAACATGAATTTTATAACCCTATTTCTGCCAAATAAGTATTATTACTATTATAAATAAATAGATATTGCTGAATAAGTGCCATAAATTGATTTAATTCTGTTTTGCAGTTGGTACTTTCAACTTCTCTGCCGGATATTTCGTAAGACACAAGTAAATTCTAAAGGGTGTCACTACCACCGTGACTGCGTCATTTGTTTTATTTTATTATTTATTTTGTTTTATTAAGGATGGCTTTAGTAATCCTGTTGCCACAGCGCTGGTGCTTGCATTAGACACACTTGTCAAATGGACATTAACGCATCATTATCTTATATATAAAAATTAATTAAAAATCAATTGCTAATAAATAATTAAAAATAAATGCTGTTCGTTAGTCGAGAACGGCTGAACCGATTTGGCTAATTTTGGTTTTGAATTAATTGTTGAAGTCCAGGGAAGGTTTAAAAAGTGAGAAAATATAGAACGAAATAAGAGTAGTTAAAAAGGCAGAACAACGTTTGCCGGGTCACCTAGTAATAGATAAATAAAAATTATCGCCAACCGAGCACTTATCCAATCCCGGGCATAGTTGTTATTTTGTGGGTAATGTGGGTATTTAACCCGGGACCTCATGTGTCCGCATTGAACACATGAGTTCCCGGGTTAAATACCCACACCCGCCCACACCACCCATACGGAACCGCTATTTAGCGGTTCCGTATCCGCATTGAACACAGAGAGGCGATGAATCTATGCAAATAAATAAAATGAGAGTGTCTGTTTGTAATATTAAAATAACCGCTTTTTACTAAATGCATATGGATGTATACACGGTACCTATACCAAAATAAAAATTTTTACCACTTTTGTCTGTCTGTCTGTTTGTTCCGGCTTGTCTCTGGAACGGCTGGACCGATTTTGATGGGACTTTCACTGGCAGATAGCTGATGTGACAGGGAGTAACTTAGGCTAATTTTTTCGAAATTTTTCCACGCGAACGAAGTCGCGGGCGCAGCTAATATTAAATAAATTATTATCTTCGTAGTGTCAGTATTTGATTAGGAGAAACTACTGCTTTTTTTCTATCTTCTGCCATAAAATACAGAGACTACGTCTTTTAACCTTGCTACGAATACTATCCAAGAAATGTAAAAAAAAAAACAAAACATACTTGATGAACTTCAAAGGTTGTTAAGACGTTCGCCTGTACTGTACCGTACTGTAAAAATCGCTTACCACTAGAATATCGGAAGACATCAGATTTAAAAAACTGGAATAACTATAACATCGTTGCGACATCAATGTAGCAGATAATCGTGACGTAAATCGATTTCGTGCCGGTTGCACTGTCGCGGGAAATGTGAGCGGCCGGGAGCGGCACCGCAGCCAGGATGATTGATTCGGGTGCACTTCCGATATCATTTTTCACGCTTTTGTACTAGACGTCTGGTCGTCGTTTAAACATAATGGTAACTTCGAATATTGTATAAATACGTTATACATAAACTAAAGACACGTTTTAAATTTTGTTGCATTAAGTAAAGTTCACGTGCGCTTCTCTTCGCGCACTATACCTGAAATAAACAGTAACATAATTTAATAAACTACTCGGGAACATTTATCACAAAAATATTAAAATCCATACTAATATTATAAATACGAAAGTCTCTCCGTCTGTCTGTAGTTTACGCTTTCACGGCTAAACCTCTAAACAAACTAAAATATTGAATGAAAGTTAGTATGAAAGATTATATTGATGACAAGTTACACAACTCGCGGGCGAAGTGGCGCGCGCTACGAGCACTCTTAGGGCGCGGGTCAGCTCAAACAATATTTTGCATCTTACGTTAGAAGTGGAAGTATTCCCTAACGGTAATGCTTGTCAATGTCGTTATGGCGTTGGGAACAACTCATATTTATACCACCTTGAAAGATAACACTTTTTTATATCATTAGATAGTAAAGAACCATCGCTTGTTGACACCAAATATCCGTTACTATCCGTGTGGCGGGGTGTTATGGCATGCATTTCGTAGCCGGTAAACTTATGCATGATATATTATATATTGGAGGGGAATTCCTGCAATTGGAAAACGACTGTGACAAGCACTGACGCTATTGCGGCAGAAATAGGTAAGACGGTAGTACCAAACTCGGGAGAGACGTTGCGGAACTCTGCCAACTAGTCAGTAGTCGTGATGTTAGCGACACGTACTACACTTCTGTTGTTTCCTACGAGATGTCTAGCTGTAAGACAGTTGAACTACTCTTAAGAAAGGAGCGTGGATCTCAACTTTTAACGCTTTAAGTTCAGCCATGTTATAACATCCTGAACGAAGAGAAAGCGAGCTTACGAAATGTCTCGCGTGGCACATTCTAAGTGGGCTGAAGGCTGAAGTAACTTCAGTAGAGACCCTCGTTTGCGATCCGGTGCTACATAATATTTTGTAATGTTTATTATGTGAGTGCTAGTGGAGGCCGCGCGAGACTCTCTCTCTGCTAAAGTATATTTAGAGTGCGCGCGCCGGTGAGAAGCCGTAAAGCAGGTTTTTTACAAGCCCGCGTCAGTTCCTTTTCATCTTTGTTTAGTTTCCGCATCAGTGCCATTCTCGCGTAAATAATGTCGGTGACGTGCGCAGCGCTCGCACGCCTTCACAACTGTTCATTATCATCATCATATGTTAATGTGTCCACGCTGCCGATGTTCCGTGACTGTGCCTGTCTTACGACATCATGATTGATCATTTGAAACAGAGAAAAAGGATGAGATGTATACAATGCCGACTTTGGTTTTTTACCTGATGTACCCTATTTGCCGTATTTTGTTCACCACCTCTCTATGTATCTAACTACATGTCTGTGACATCAGGGGTGAATCCAGATTTTTTTGGGGTACTAACAGGAGTTACTTGATTTAGCTAAGGGTAGGCTTTATCAAGGTAATGATAACATTTTTTAAGTTATATCTTAAGCCCGCTAGCCCATTGACGGTGGGTAGGGAAGAAGGCTCGCAGCGATGTTCACTTCAATAGTTTCACACCTTGTGAGCACACTTCACATTTAGTGAGCGAAAACCACCGCAATATATTATTAAAAGTATTAGGCTTCAAAAACTCTCCGTAATGTAAACTATAGGTACTCTAGCACTAGTTTGATCGATTTAGCGTACATCAGGCCACGATGCAGTCATCCCATCTGACCTCAAGGAGATCAGCGGTTTCACGACCTTTGCGCTTGTCTCTGTTACCCATAAAACATTCGGGTACCGCTCATTCATTACATATTTATTATTTTTTTTATCTTGTTTTCCAGCCCACTATCGTATTTCACGTGTCCATTTGATTTTTTTCACTCCACCTAGCATGCTTGAGCCTAGCGTTGTAGGAGGCAGCTCCCATCTGCCGCCTTTTGTATCTATGGAGGAGGGTCCAACCTCGTTTTCATTACATTTTGAGTGCGAATATAAGCAGAAATATAATACACTAGCTGTGAATATAAAAATATAATATAACGACTGGAGCTATTTTAACGGGTCTTTTACTGGCAGATGCAAATGTCATAAGGAGTAACTTGGGCTACTTTTATTTTAGAAATTATTTCACGCGTGCGTGCAGCATCTGCCAGTATAAGGCCCGTTAAAATAGGTCTAGCCGTTCAGAGATTGGCAGGAAGAAACAGACAGACAGACAGAAAAAATTGTAAAAAAAAAGTTATTTTAGTATATATAAAATAAAACAGTTATTATATTACAAACAGACACTCCAATGTTATTTTTTTGTATATAATATAGTAATAGAATAATATAATACTGCAGAATGTATAATTTTTTAGGTGTAACGTAACGAAAACGTTGACATTCTTGTTGTGTCAGGATCCGTATACGTTAAGGATTTTAGAGGTATGTCCGCGTGCCCGTCCAACAGGTAGCCGGCCGCCGGCTCGCGGGGGAGGGGGCGGGCTCGCTAATGGCCTTTTAATCTGTCCCCCTCAGCGCCGCTCCCGGAAACTTAGCTGGGGAATTATAATGCCTTCCTTACTAACTGCTACAGTATATAAATGTTGGATCGGTCACTAGGGTCAATTAATTTTCACCCTCTAAGGAAACTTTTTTTGAAAAGCTTTTAATTTTTTTTGATATTTTTCGGTATTTAAGAGTAATATGATAAAATAGGTACTGATTTCAGTCTACAGGTCAGGTCAGGTCTTACCTATTTTTTCCACCATAATCGGTGCTTATACCTAATTGTCGTGTTTCAGCTGAACGTACAATGGCTAAGACTTGTCGATGGCTTATCTATTTATCTATTTACATACAATAAAATCGTAGGAAAGTCAAAACTGTACATTGAATATTTTTTTAAAAGAATACTTGGGGCGTGATCTACAATCGATATCGAAGCAAAAAATATAGTTTTTAGAATTTTTGTCTGTTTGTCTGTATGTCTATATGTATGTCCGGGGTAAACTCAAAAAGTACTGCATGGATTTACTTCAAATTTTGCATGAATGTTACTACCAGGTCGGGTCAACATATAGGCTACATACTATCACGCTATCACCTATGGGGGAGGAGCTGTGCGGCATAAACGAAGTCCGCGCGGACGAAGTCGCGGGCAACAGCTAGTTATATATAAATTACATGTCACGTTGTTTGTCCGCGATGGACTCTAAAACTACTGAACCGATTTCAATGTTTTGTAGATTGTTTGACCGTCCTGTTGGTCGAGTGGTAAGTGACCCTGACTACGCAATCGACGGAGCTCGGGTTCGATTCCCGACAGGGAAAAACATTTGTCTGATGAGCATAGATGTTTGTATTTCTGAGTTTGGGTATTTATTACATATATTTCGGTATCTATATATGTATTTCTCTGTATTAGTATCGTTGACTAACACCCATAACACAAGCAAATAATTTGCTTATTTTGGGGTTAGATCAGTAGTGTAATTTGTCAAGGGATATTTATTTATTTATCTCCTGTTTGGTCCAACTTAAAATCTTAAAATGTAAGATAGTTTTTATCTCAATAACCCCCCCCCCCCTTGCTCAAGTACACCACCAAAATATTCAATACAATTTGTATGGCAAAACAACGTTTGCCAGGTCAGCTAATTTACTAATAAAAACCAGTCTAAAGCGAGTAGAGTTGAGCTCGCTACGCACCAAGGGTTCCATTCAAATTTGTAGATAAAAATGTTGTAACATTAATGAACGTTGTGAGCCATGCAATACAAATAGGTATCTTATTTTCAAGTGCTTCAGTTTAGTACAAGAATTAGCTAAGTCACCCTTAAATCAGCAAATACTTACAAAATGTATGCATCAATATCCATAAAGTAATTACACATATACACTGCCAAATAATGCCTGTAACGATCGGAGTGGGTTTTTGTTACAAACCATATAATAGTGTACATTGCACAGTATGCATTTCTTAAAGACAACCAAATGCCATCAGTATGGCCATACCGACCGCCGGCACTGGAGGCCAGTGATGCCGGACGTACATTTACTGTGTTGTTACGTGCTCACTTTCACAAAACGAACATGTTGCCGAGTGGCGTTTATTTAACATTAGCTGTCCCGTGACTTCCTCCGCGTGGACTTAGATCTGGTTTTTTTTAACTTCCCACTACGTATAAGGTATATATAGGTGTATAGATAAGGAAGTTACTGATTTTACCCCGATTTTCGAAAAACGAGTTTTCACCAGATGTCCTCCTCCTCAGTATCAGCTTTTTCCTCTTGATCGCATTCAACGTAGAGCGGTTCGAATCGTCGACGACCAGGCTATTTCTAATCGGCTTGACTCTCTCTTTGGCGTTACGCAGAGATGTAGGCCCGCTCTGCATCTTTTACCGTATTTATCATGGGGAGTGTTCCGACGAGTTGTTCGGACTAATGCCTGCCGCCAAATTCCACCATCGGACATCGCGTCAAAATTTAAAGTTCCATCCTCACCACCTAGATGTCTGGAAATCCACAACCGTGCGCTTTTGTCGACACTTTTTGCCTCGCATTACTCCTTTGTGGAATCTATTACCCTCGGGGGTGTTTCCGAATGGATACGACTTAGGGACCTTCAAGAAACGAGCTTATTCATTCTTAAAAGGCCGGCAACGCAGCTGCAATACCCCCGGTATTGCGAATGTCCATGGGCGGCGGTGATCACTTACCATCAGGTGCACCATCTGCTCGTTTGCCCCCTCTACTATAAAAAAAAATGTCCGCGTATTGAGGTCCTAGGAATTTTTTCCGACTATTTTCACGATGACGTCTGTATGTAGATATGTATGTATGTGTGTGTATGCGTATGTGTGTATGTAAACATACACATACACACGTAACGTTTTCGTTAACGAAAAATTTAAAAAAAATGTTTTTTCGACATAGCTTCGAAATTTTTCAACCAATATTTTATTGGTATTCTGCGATATTTTAGTACTAAAAACTATGCCAAATGCCGCTTCAAAAATCAAAATAGAATCTAATTCTTAAAACTTATAGCTTTTCAAATATTAAAATTACGTTGTTTTTAGCAAACTTACTTAATTTTTTTAAAATAACTTTTAAGTTAATTTACTGATTGACTTAAAAATCTTATCAGCTTTTCTTATTTAAAAACTGTGCAAATACCGTTAATTTTATCAAAATCGGTCAATTTGTTTGGATTTATCAACGAAGAAAATTAAAAATAAAATGTTTTTTGACATTGCATTGAAAATTTTCAACCTATCGATTATTTAGCTAAAATAATATTTTAGATCTCAAAAATTGAGTTAATGCCATCATCGTTTTTTTTAACAAAATAGATGTTTGACCTAAAAATCTATTACTCTTTTGGGCTTAAAATATCTTAATTTATTGAGAAGTTTTTGGGAGAGCCCATAGGGCCAACCGTCTACACATTTTTTATGATGGTCCAACAGTTTTTCCAACTCAAAAGTAAGCTAGTATCTCGCAGAGCTGTCAGCAGCCGGCCCGCGGCCTCCCTGTGATAACCGCCTACCTTCTGGATACCGCAAATGCGTAAGTGGTTGCTTTATTGTGAAGTTGTTTTAAAGCTATTTCTCCTAAGATGTTCATTGAAATCAAATTACGTCAAGGGCAATTTTGTTTAAAATTAAATACTTGTGATGAATTACATATTCATTTAGATAAGGATTAATCTCATGTTATGCGTAATAACAATATCCGTTTACGCAGCGCACGCGACTGAAGCTCTCAAAAGGAATACTTTTTCCTTATTTTGCATCATTTGTCATCGACACTCCGCTTCTGTTTGTCGTTGCGTGACGTTATAGCCTGCGTGTTCCTGTACGCACGTTTAAGAGCTCCTGTCCAATCTACATGTTGTATCTAAATATAAGAGCCAAATTAATTAATAATTTAAATTTGCCAGCTCGCTCTTTTTCTACAAGTCTTTCGTAGGTATTTGTTTATTAAACAAGCGCTATATGTTTATTTTTTCAAATTGATAAATTTTATTTAATAACTATTATAAGCCAATGGTGAACATTTTTGTGTATATTTTTTCATTTTTTTTTTTAAACTTTTTTTAGCACCTTTTGTTAAAAATATTTAATGCCTGTATATGGGGAAATACAAAATTGTTAAAAAGTGTTAAATATACATTAATTTAATTAATTTTCAATATTCTTTTATAAATAAGTAAATAATTTTCGCCGTTATTGGCAGGAGTTATGGAACCTCAACCTACTGCCATAAGTTCAACCTCATACCTACTGATGGCAGTAGGTATGAGGTTGAATTCGATAACATCTTTTATTTTGAATCGCCCCGTTGGTCGAGTGGTTAGTGAACCTTGCCACAGATCAATAGGGCTCGGTTTCGATTCCCGACGAGGACAAACATCTGTGTGATGAGCATAGATATTTTTATTTCTGGATCTGGGTGTTTATTATGTATGTAACAGTATTTATATATCGACGCCGGAAAGCGAAAACGTAGTAGACCACAAGTTACGAAGAAATGTTTTATTGAACTGTTCGAATTTAAAAAAAAACATTGCCCCATCTCGGTTTCATTTACGATAAACAGTAAATAAAATAGCATTAAAAAAATAATTTTGCTCAAAAGCTGCCGCAGTGTAAATTTTTTTAGAGTTCAAAAATAAAAAGTTTAAAAAAATAACAATATTTTAAATTTTGAAAAGTTGTATATTTTCAAAATGATGATTGATTTTGAGCTTTTCAATTGCACTTAACGCAATTTTTGAGCTCTAAAATTTTGGTCTAAGGGTCTAAGGGTAGCCTATTCGGCTCAGATCATGGGTTCAATCCCCGAATCGGGAGGATGTGTTCTTGCGGTTTTCTCTTTTTTGAGGTTTTCTCGAAAATCTAAAATCTCAGTACTAGCTCAGAGTCTTACGGAGTGGTGTATTACCACTCATGTGCCTCGGATGAGCATGTATGTAAAGCTGTCGGTACCGCTTATTACTAGAACTAGTCGGTAAACGTTAACATTCTCCCCGTGTTGGTCCCGGGCTCCTTTGTCACTGTCCTGTTCCGGTTTGGAGGGTAAGGTAGCCGGTAAACTCATGCATGTGGCATTAGACCTCGCCACAAGATAGCAACGCTCCACACACCTTTGGTATCTATAGGCTATGGTTGGCTCTTTCCATCAGGAGACTCATCTGCTAGTTTGCTATATTATGATATAAAAAAATGTCGTTAAATGCGGCGATGAAGACCATCTTTTCAGATCACCGACTTTTATCCGATTTACGGTTTTTGACGCCGTATTTTAAGAGCGGATTTGATTTTGAAATCAATCGGTACATTAATCTGAAAGTTATTTTAACAATATTGAGTAAGTTTACGGCAAACGGCAAAACAATACAATTATTAAAACTTTCGTGAGACATTATCAACTATTAATTAAAATCGGCTACACTCACGTTCAATTGACGTAGGTTCCAACTAGTTTTGGACCTGTATGAGGTCCTACCTCAGGTAAGACGTTCGCTCGGCAGCATCTCGTCTGAAACTGCGGGCGGTTGGTCGTCGTGCGTGGTCCGCTGGGATCGGGAATGTGAGAAGCGCCGTGGGCGGAGATGGTGTACAGTGTACACCATGCACGTCGGCGCGTTTATACCATCTTGGAATTTAAATGTGCTCATAATGCACTCACAACGTCTACCATACTACCTTACCTGTTGTCGTTCTTTCCGCTTTACGTTTAACAACCGCGTTTGCCGTAAACAACATAATTAAAATAGTTTTTCAAAAGGCTAATTCGATTTTGATATTTTGAAACTACATCCGTCGTAGTTACTAAATTATTGTAGAAGATCAAAAAATGATTGAAAAATCTTGAAGCTATGCCGAAAAAACACCTTTTTCGTCAACTCCTGAACGGATAAACTGATTTTGATACAATATGCGGCACTGGACGCATATTTTTAAGTTAAAAAGATGATTAGATTTTGAACGAGCACTAAGACAATACACATGTGAATGGTAGGCGTGTGGAAATAAAGAA